>JAKUAS010000021.1:0-81557 GCA_030566735.1 Australozyma touchengensis
CTTTCGCCCTAATACCGTGCAACGTCAACCCGAGTACTAACCTGTGTCGAAGAGTTCTTCAACCGTACAACTTGGTAGAAGTTCCACCAGCAGAGACTGCCTTGGGATTTATGCGTCTTATGTGAGGTTTGTCCTTTTGTAGTTCTTGTGGCACAACCAATACCTACACATGGCCAACAATAGGAAGCAAACCTCGAGTCTCTTCTATACCAAGACGTTACATCCGGCTGTTGTGAGGACTATTTGGGCTGTCAAGTCGGCCGGTGGCTTGAGATATAGAACAACCAGGCAACGAAAAAAAAAAGAAGAAACGCAGAAAAGGGGAAACCGAAAAAATAAGACAGAAAAAAGGGAAGATGGGGTTTAACGAAAGCGACAAAACTCATCCTAATTCAGAAATGTCTGTAAATCGTGTACCGCGCTTAGTCCGGATCTGGCTGAAAACTCGTAACTGGTGCAGGGTGCAGGTGGGTTTGGAACGTTTGCTGTTTCAGGTTTAGCCGCCAGTACATAGGTCGGATAGTAGCGGCATGAACGGATTCTTATAAACAGAGAAAACAAGGTTCAGGAGTAGTTTGATGGTACGCGTCGTGACTCCAATGCCTGCGCCTATTGCTATTCTACGTCTAAGTTGTGGAATTGTTACTATATGAAGCAACATGGATATCCCACATAGTCAATCAAGTTAATTTTGAATTCTAAATCAACTATATATATTCTCATCTTAGAGTCTAAAGTAAGAGAGAGCTGAAAAGGAGTTCCGGAAATTTCTTTAATGTAACTTGGGTGGCTATTTGTCCGACAAGAGTCAGTCCAGGAAAATGCACCATCACTACATACAAAAAATCACAAAAGTAGACAACAGTAAATTTCTTAACAGGATTGACGCAAAGATTCCGTCAATTGATAGATACATAGTTATCAAACATGAAACAAACGAATAACGACTTTTACATGCACCACCCGTTGGCACATACATTGACACGCTTGACGCATACATGTTACACATGTATACATCACCTCCCATTGTCAGGAAATTGTCGCAGGACAATAGCATCATCTATAGTCTGTTCCACTTGTATCAATGATTGGGCTTGAGCGAACACGCTCAGTGAGTGTCAGGTCCAAATCGAGAGAAAGGTAGTGTGCAGGATAGAAACTGTGGAACGTCGTAATATAACCAAAGAACGTTGGTCTGCATATTTGCGAAGTGAGGCGCCTGTCCTATTTTCAATCGTTTAGTTCCGGACAAAACAACCATGGCGGATTGACTTGGTGCACGACAAATCAAAACAAAACAATCTAATAATTTCCTTTCTCCATATGCTATGCGCATTTCAACGCACTCCATCAGTTCTACCCCTAGGATGTTTCCAGGTAAGTCGTTCTGCAGCTGCAAGAAGTCTTACCTGTTGCTTGTATACACTCCCATCTTGCAACCCTACGCGTAGAATTACCCTACGGGAAGTTTTGTGTTGTTTGGTTTGGCATTGGGGCTTCTGTAGGGCCAATTAGTATCTTCTCTGCATGGCTGGCAAATAGAATAAGGCTTTAAGTCGCATCGACCGATGTTTGAGTTTCGACACCACCTTCGATCTCGAAATCAAAGCAAACTACGCGAATCCAACAGATATCAAGATAACACCAGCCAAAAGAGGAAGATACAAGTCCGAAGGAAGGCCAAGACGTGAAGACTAGCGGAAGCAAAGAACACGATGACCATGACTGGAAGGGACGATGTGCAAAAAAAAACAAAGAGAAGTCACCCAGTTGCACACGGTCCAGTGTCTACGAGAAGTGTCCTTTGGGGACATGGCGTTTTTCGACTAACGGAGAAGAGCAAATTGGGGCTACCTCTGGACTAGACTTCATTCTCCCCTGCTGAAGCATAGTAATCTCGGTGGCTTGAGAAAAGACTGGGACAACCGAATCACATAGGAAGAGAAGATGGGAGTTTCGACTTTAGAGGACTTTCTTCAATTCCGTTAGCAATCTTCTCGTGTCTACCACTTTCGAGTCGCAAGATGAGCGGCCTGGATTCGTTTATACGCCTTGCTAACGGTTGGTCGGCCTGGGAACATTTAGGGTGCTTTTGACCAGCATGCCTATATGCTGCGCCCCATCTCCGCCATTGCCGTCTTTTAGTGCTTTTCTTGTGAGTGAATTATTCTTCTTTCTCTCTTGTTTGTATCGTCAAGGTTAAGCTGGGTCTGGTACTAAGCCAAGGGTCATAGAAGGCTGTTTAGATTGTAAAGCAATGTTTACTATCTTTGAAAGATACAAAGTAGTGTCCAGGTTTTCATCTTAACTTGGTCCAGAAGCGGCCCTGCTGAACAATTTCTTGACACCTCTGGTCATTTTAGTCGAGCTCAACCCCAAGAACGCCGCATCTTGTCTTTTGACATTAATGACGTTACATCATGGGGTAATGCTCGAAGTTGTAACCTGTCTGCTAGCTGAGTTGCTTTCCTTCGCACCTGATTCGCATATGGGGTTATCTAAGATTCGGAACACCTATCGTCGGAGGTTTATACAGCCGTAAAGCTGGTGCGCCAAACGAAGCAGGAATCTAGTGCTTTTGGCCACTGGCTTCTGGTGAAGTACCAGATGATACACCAAATACGACAGTGACTTCTTTCTCTAACTATGCTATCAGAATGGCGGTGCAATCAAGCACAGAAAAGTCAAGAGGACCCAATTTTCAAAGGATGGAGCACCTTTAGAACTATCTCTTTTGCTTACCAGAGCCTTGACCGATCTTTCCCTTCTGATCCGTATTTTCTCATTAAAGTGTCAAACACTCACCTTTCGCAATACCATCGCTGGGCTGAAGTGGGAACCGAAATCACATCTAATACCAGAGTTTAGACTTAGCTAGTATCTGTAAAACAGGAATGTTACGGCCAGCCTATTTGGACATCTCGGCTGTAGATGTTATGTCACGGTCCGGAGCAGCCGTAACCTATCGTGATTCAATTGCCATCGACACAGAACCATTTCTACGCAAGAAAAGATTTCAGAGAGCGTAATCTTGACTCTTCAACTTCTTTATTCAATAGATCTGCCACTGGTTTGGCGGTCGGCGGTCGGCAGTCTTTGACTTGCGCTTCATTGAGCATCTACTCGATGTCCAAGCTGCTTTAGGAGCAGAAAAAAACTCAAATCAAATCCCCGGCCAAAGACCTTCAATTCCACAACTTTGGTCTCTTCACCGCCGGAACCAATTAATCAGTGGCACGTGACTTGCCCAATGAGTATAGCGCATTCTCTCCTCACAATGTTCTCATCTCTAATACTCTCAGTCATCTCAAAATGTTCTCCAGAATTGTTCGTGTTGGTGCTGCTAAGCAATTGGCCAGACCTGTGTCGCAAATCTCCAGATTCCAGCTTTATTCGTCCTTCAACGCCGCTGATCAGCCCCGGATCAGAATCGGCTCGGTCGCTCCTGACTGGACAGCCAACACCACCAAGGGCCAGATCTCCTTCCATGACTTCATTGAGTCTAGCAAGAAATGGGTTGTCCTCTTCTCTCACCCTGCTGACTTCACGCCCGTTTGTACCACCGAGCTTGGTGCTTTCTCCAAATTGGCCCCAGAATTCGCCAAGAGAAACGTTACCTTGTTGGGACTTTCCACTGAGGATGTTGACAGCCACAATGCTTGGGTGAAGGACATCGAAGACGTTACTGGTGGACCATTCACGTTCCCCATCATTGCTGACCCAAAGAAGGAGATCGCGTTCAAGTACGACATGGTCTCCGAGGAGGACTTCCAGAAGCTTGCCAACAAGATGGTTCCTACTGTCAGATCTGTTTTCATCATTGACCCATCCAAGAAGGTCAGATTGATCATGACTTACCCTGCATCTACTGGAAGAAACTCCGCTGAGGTTTTGAGAGTCATTGACTCGTTGCAATTGGCCGACAGCAAGGGTGTCGTGACTCCAATTGACTGGACTGCCGGTGAGGATGTCATCATTCCACCAACTGTCTCTGACGCCGACGCCAAGGCCAAGTTCGGTGACTTCGTTACCATCAAGCCATACTTGAGAACCACCAAGTCCCCTGAGTAAATTCGAAAACAAAAGCAAAAAAAACGAGGTTCGCGCGTTTTCCGCCTGTAACCAAGAACTTTATAGGAATTGATTTCGTTAGGTTTCGAAATACGTAGGACATCAAACCGCTTCTCCAATGTTGTTTCATGCCTGGTCTAGAACCAAAGAAAAGGCATTAGAAGGAAGACAAGCCCGCAATTTTAGCAACTCACACTACACGTTTTGCGCTCTTTCTTTTTCATCTCCCGTTTTTTTATCTAGACATGTTTCTTTTGACTTATAGGTGCTACTGCATACGGGACCTGCCTCTTTAGTTATATTACACGCGTCACCCTCCTCAACACTTGAACCTCTATCCAACCATCTCGAATACCCGCTTTACCCGATATCTTTATATAAATTACTTCTAGTTATCGACCAACCGCGCACTTCTCGCTATGTCGAATTTCATCTCGTCGCCGCGTAGTATCCCGTCCGATGCAGCGAACCTCTTAAACTCATCACAGATCTCGTCATCTCTAGGCAGATCCGCCAATTCGCCTCTGAGCACCCAACCAAACCTCACATTCAGCGATGTCCTGCAAGACCAGAACGCTAGAGTGTCAGAACCACGTGCTGCCGCTAACCTCCGCAGAAACATCGAGGTGCCCAAGGTGGTAGATGTCACGGGTGAAAAAGTCAGGGAATCGTTCGAGCAGTTTGTGGAAGAGTACGTCGACCCTGAGCCTGAACAGGGTCACATCTATATCGCCCAGCTTAAAAGCATGGCCGCGTTCGAAATCACAACCTTCTACGTTGACTACCAACATTTGGTGGGCCGCGAGAACGGTGTCTTGGCCACGGCTATTCTTGAGCAGTACTATCGTTTCTATCCGTTCTTACTCAAGGGCTTGAGAAAGTTGCTACTGGTGTATGCGCGCGAGGCGTTGCAGAAGAACCTTTTGGGAGATACCGAACAGGACAAGGAGTTTCGGGACTTGGAGGCTGGCTCTTCAACCACCCAAGACTCTACCAAGGTCGAGAAGGTGTTCCAGATTTCGTTCTTCAACTTGCCCGTGACACACAGAATCAGAGACATCAGAACAGACAAAATCGGTTCGTTGATGGCCATTTCAGGAACTGTTACTAGAACTTCAGAGGTGCGCCCTGAGTTGTATAAGGGCTCGTTCACTTGCGAGATGTGCTCCGCTGTGGTTGATGGCGTCGAGCAGGTTTTCAAGTACACGGAGCCTACTACGTGTCCCTCGTGTCCTAATCAATCTTACTGGACGCTTAATGTATCAAAGTCTCAGTTCATCGATTGGCAAAAGGTGCGGATCCAAGAAAACTCCAACGAGATCCCTGTGGGTTCGATGCCTAGAACATTGGATGTCATTATGCGTGGAGAGGCGGTCGACAGAGCCAAACCTGGTGATAAATGCAAGTTTACAGGAACAGAGATTGTCATTCCGGACATTTCTCAGTTGGGCCTTCCAGGGCTCAAGGCGCAAAGTATGAAGGAAAGTGCACCAGTTGCCTCCGACTTAAACTCTGGTGTCACTGGTTTGAAGGCGCTCGGTGTTCGTGACCTCACGTACAAGTTGGCATTCTACGCGTGCCACGTTGCCTCGGTAGTATCCAAGGCTTCTGACAGCTCCGAAATCGGAGAAAAGGAACTCGATTTCCAGGGTCCGAACGAGCAAGAAGTGTTTTTAAACTCTTTGTCGGATGCAGAAGTCTCTCAGTTAAAAGAAATGGTCAAGGACGAGTATGTTTACGATAAGCTAGTAAGATCGATAGCGCCCGCTGTTTATGGGCACGACACAATCAAAAAGGGTATTTTGTTACAATTACTCGGAGGTGTCCATAAACAGACGGTTGAAGGGATCAATTTGCGTGGTGACATTAATGTGTGTATCGTAGGAGACCCCTCCACGTCCAAGTCTCAGTTCTTAAAGTATGTATGTGGATTTTCTCCTCGTGCGGTTTACACTTCTGGTAAAGCCTCTTCCGCTGCTGGTTTGACTGCTGCAGTTGTGAAAGATGAAGAAAGTGGCGAGTTTACAATCGAGGCTGGTGCGCTTATGTTGGCCGATAACGGTATCTGTGCCATCGACGAGTTTGATAAGATGGACATCACTGATCAGGTCGCTATTCACGAAGCCATGGAGCAACAAACCATCTCCATTGCAAAAGCTGGCATTCATGCTACCTTGAATGCGCGTACCTCCATCTTGGCTGCCGCCAACCCTATTGGAGGCCGCTACAACCGTAAGATGGGGCTCCGAGCCAACTTAAACATGACTGCGCCCATCATGTCGCGTTTTGATATGTTCTTTGTGGTTTTGGATGATTGCAACGAAAGGGTGGATGCTCAACTTGCGTCGCATATCGTAGACCTCCACATGCTTCGAGACGATGCAATTGATCCTCCGTTTTCGGCTGAGCAGCTAAGCACTTACATCAAATACGCAAAGACGTTCCGGCCCAAGATGACAAAGGAGGCACGCGACTTTTTGGTGACCAAATATAAGGAGTTGAGAAGCGATGATGCGCAAGGTTTAGGTCGTTCCTCTTATCGAATCACTGTAAGACAGTTGGAGTCGATGATTCGGTTATCAGAAGCAATTGCCCGTGCAAACTGTACCGAGGAAATATCTCCCACGTTTGTTTCCGAGGCGTACGATTTGCTTCGCCTGTCCATCATCAGAGTCGATGTTGATGACGTAGAGATGGACGAAGACGAAGACGACAACGAGCCCAAGGAAGATCTATATGAAGATCTTGTGGAGACTGAAGATCCTCGCCCAGACACTTCCTTACAACAATCCGAGTCGGCGCCAGCTCCGGTGCACAAAACCACCGTCACATACGACAAGTACGTGGCCATGATGAATTTGATTGTGAAGAAAGTGTCTGAGGACGATGCAGCCAATGGTGAAGGGTTGACACTGGATGAGATTGTCGATTGGTACTTGCACCAAAAGGAAGATGATCTTCACAGCATCCAGGCGTACCATGAAGAGAGAGCGTTGGCATACAAGGTGTTGAAACGTCTTGTTAGAGATAAGATTTTAATGAGTGTCACGAATACGCTAGAGGACGAGTTGCCCGACGAAGAAGCCCACGGAACAGTGGCCACCAGAACCGTCTATATCATCCATCCAAACTGTGCTATCCTAGATTTCTTTGACAACCAAGCGAGAGAAGACACCGCAGAACCTGAGGAATAGAGGCGATTATATTGTTTTAACTAACTGCTTGTGTATTAATGTTATGATAGAGCCGAAGCAATGTTGTAGTTTTCACAAGACGAACTGAACAATACTATTTTGATCTGAAATAACAATTAATATGCGATTCCGCTCATAATAGATAGACGTAACTACACTGTACGCTTCAATCATGTTAATATATCTATTCAATGTCTAAGTCTATAAATGCTATCGTTCGAAAACGTATTGTTTTTGTTCTATTGTTCGTTGGTCGTTTCTAAGTTTTCTTCCTTCCCTCCTTCTGATGGTGTTCCCTCGCGAACTTCGCCATTTGCCACTTGAATGGAGCATTCCTGGCAGTGATCTATAAAACTCTTCGACGATAAAAACAACTTCTGGCAGGCCCGACACCATCCATGGTCAGATGAAGCGTATGCCAGCTGTTTGTCTTTAACGTAATGCACGAGGCGTAGATGCCTTTTCAAAACATCCAACCGGTTGAATGAACCTCCGTTTCGGTGGCACGTTGGGTCGACTTTCCAATACGGACAGTGGAAAGTAGGTTTTTTATGCGATTTCGCATGGCGCTTCAAATCGGAAAAGCGTGCAAATGCCCACTTACAACCCTCGTGGCTACAAACATGCGGCTTGTCCTCGAGCAGTAGCGCTTGTTGCTTGTTGTCGTCAGGGTGCGGAGGTAGATTATTCGCGAGTTGTGACTGCTTCGATGCTATGAAGGTGGTCCCAGAGAAGTTGGTGCGGCCGTCCATTTTCGCGATTTCTCGTTCTTGTGCTGGTTCTTGCGGGTACGTCGCATACACAAGGATGTTTGGCCCTGTGCTTATCATCGGATACCCGCTCATATCCATCTCAAGTTTGGAATTGTAAGGGTTCTGTGACTGCATGTGGAGCTGGAGATGTGATTGGTGCACTTGTTGCTGCGGTTGTAGGTTCTGGGCTTGCGCTTGGGGATGCTGTAGTTGCTGATACAGAATAGGGGTCTTGCTGATTTCGGGGTAGGGCGAGCTCAGGGTGTGCAGCATGTGCTGGATGTTTGGAAGCTGCGGCACAGGGACTACAGGATGCATCTGTGGTTGCAACATGTGCTGTGGCTGTGGGTGCTGTGGAAATTGCGGAAGGGACCGTTGTTGTTGTTGATGTTGCGGCTGTTGCGCTTGCGCTTGCGATTGCAGTTGTTGGAGGCCGCCCGTCTGCGGCATTCCATTCATCTGTGATTGGCCGTTGACCGGCGATATCCCGCTCCCTGGTGGAGGTCCATTTACCTGTCCATACTTGTACGCATCCACCATGGAGTACCCGCCGTGAAGAGACAGCATGCCGGTGAGCTGTTTCCCGTCCATGCCGAGCGGATAGAGGCCGTGATGCATGTTCGAAAACGTCGGCATGTTTCCGTTTAGTGCCATGTTCAGTAGGGGTGCCATGTTGCCTAGGTGCACGGGAGACGACGATAGCGGCGACGCAGAGTTCATTGGCATCGGTAGCGACTTTGACAGTAGAGCTGCAACGCGCAGCCTATCTTCTGGGAGCGACACGTTGTCATGTCGGTCCGCTGTGTGACCGTTTCCCTCCATGTTCGGTGTTGTTGTGGAACGGAGGTGGCGATGAGAGAGGCACCTGGCTCTGAAGGGGATCGCTATGGTAACAAGTGAATGCGGGCAGATGTCGCTACACTATGAGGATGTATACGTAGACGAAGAAAAAGAAGGAACTGGATGGCGGAACGTAAACGTGGAAAAGATGGAGCGTCATAGGCGAAGAGTGTCCATGATCCGATGCGGCACCACCCGTATATGCATGACGACGCACCGTTTTAATGCAGATTGAGATGTGGGGCTGCCCAGAACGGAACGAAGCGACACGCAGACGGGTGCGGGAAATTTTAGACTTGACGCGTTTGCACTGTTGCCGGATTTTCGCCGTCCTTCTTGCTGGTGTTTTCGTCCATAGCTCGTCTGGCACAGACGGCACTTGTGGGCACGGCTTGTTTCAGCGAACTGCACGGACTGCAGGCAACCCCAAAAAAGCGTTGAATGCGCCGTCCGCTCTGCAGATAGCCGCTTGTGTAGCAGGGCTGAACGACAAACGGCTATACCTGTTCCCGATTAGGAAACGTTGCCCAAAAAAAGGATGGAGTTGCTAACACCAAAGGTGCTTTTCCTGGCCTATGTGCTTCTGCGTGCACGACAGGGTGCCGTTTTTTTGTGGAGTGCCATGCGTGAACCGTTGGTGGTCGTGGCTCTGCAGAACCTTAGGTCAGCGCTACACAGTTTCAGCGGGATATGTACCGTCATGGGTTTTTTGAATCTTTTCCAGGGCCTTTATTTATAGGCGTTGGCGAAAGTTCCGGCGGCGCTGGTGGGGTTTATTTGACACGGCTCGAACATTTCATCTTTCAGGCGTTCTCTCGGCAAGCATCGAAATGTTTTTGGAAGCCGTGCGGTTGATGGAACGAGGCTCGCTGTCCACGATGAAGGAGCCATTGCCGAAATTATGTGTCGTGAGTCATCGCACCCGCTTTGATAGTAGTCACCGCTTGCACTTCTGCAAACCTCGAAGACCAAAACTTGGTTACATGGCAGTAATCCCGACTGGATTCGTTTTTGCTTTCTGACTACGGGCATTTCAGATAGTATGTCACCCGGTAAACGTATCAACGGACGAGAACGCGGCTAATGGGGGTCGTCTCTTTCGTTTTCTGCTGATTGCACATTCGAAAAACGGCTCAAGATTGCCTCATCTTACATACCAGAAGCCCATCAAGCGCCGAACCGAGTACGACTATACTGACTTATGCTGTTCCTGAAAGTGAGTGCACTACGGTGAAAGTGTTGGAGGTTCTTTAAAGTTGATTTGTCAAACGAAGAATGGGTGCGCCGGTCGGAGGCACAAGTTCGAACATCCGGTCTCTACCGTAAGAGACTATTCTCGACATCCATTGAGCAGGAGCTCCTTTCAAGCTCACGTAGTGGAACGTATGGTCCGGTTAGCATTGGGCATCGCTAGCCCATTAAGAACAGAGAAATGATAACCGTTGGTGAAAAACAGAAGAAAGACGCTTCTATCGCTTAACTCAAGGAGCCATGATACCTTCTTGTTTATTGGATACTTTCGCAAGAGTTCCTTGATTTCGAAATACGCAATTCGTTTTGTCACTGGAAGTCAGAAAAGACGTTCAGCCGATATCCCTTACAAAAGAACGATGTAGCTCTTTGAGCGGGCATAATCCTCTTGCCGCCGAACCCCGCCAGCATATCTAAACAAGCTAATTCACAACATATAACTTCAACCGTCCCATAGCCTAATAGATGTATTCGTATCGACTACGGCTGGGACGAGCTCTCCAGTTTCATATGTCAAAGGCGAATCCACGAACAGCTCCTGCTACTCCTGGTCCACCATGATCTAGAATCTCAAGACAATTGAGCCTTCTTTTATTAGCGATGGCAACTTTATTGCCCTGATTCAGCCAGAGCTCCCATAGAGAACAACATGCCCTTACCTACAAGAATCACAAATACAAATTGACAAGTAATCGTGTAGTCAACGAATTCTAATTTTGAGCTTGTTGACTATCTTGTACTAATTTGTATTAATAATCTGAAACACTAACAAATTACTAATGGCGACGCCTGCACAAAGAGAGGTTCTATCGCACCAGTCAAATATAAATTGCTCCAACCCCACATACAACAGTCCATCCATCAGAACATTTGAAAACACCAATAAATCCCGACAATGTCACAGGTATGTTGCTCCAGTAACGCAATTGCACCCGCAGGCCAAGTTTGGCCTTGATTGCTCTTCTCAATGTCAAGTACTAACCCTCCACAGAAAATCGACATCTTGAAGTTTGCAGCCAAAGACGGCGCCTACAAGAGAATGGCTTCGCAGTTCAGAAACAGTATTTCTTCTGAGCCCGGGTCGCGCTTTGCCCCTGAAGCCAACAGATACCACTTGTACGTCTCTTACGCCTGCCCCTGGGCCCACAGAGTTCTCTTGACTCGTCAAATCAAAGGCTTGGCCCCATTGATCAGCGTGTCTGTTGTGCATTGGCACATGGACGACAAGGGATGGAGGTTTTCCACCGACGAGGAGATTGCCAGCAGTGAGCCTTCTGGAACCGTGGACCATTTGTATGGGTTCCTGCGTCTCAGGGAGCTCTACTTCAAAGCCGAGCCTGGGTACGAGGGTAGATTCACCGTGCCGGTGCTCTGGGACAAAAAGGAGGAGACGATCGTCAACAACGAGAGTAGCGAAATCATTCGGATGTTGAACACCGAGTTCAACGAGCTTATCGACCCGCAGTACAAGGACGTCGACATCTATCCGGCAGCCTTGAGGGACCAGATTGACGAGCTCAATGGATGGATATATGATAACATCAACAATGGAGTTTACAAGGCCGGATTTGCTACGAAACAGGAAGTCTACGACAAAGAGGTGCACAATGTGTTTGAACATTTGGACAAATTGGAGGCTTTGTTGAAGGAGAACCTCGCAAAGGACCCCAAGGACAAGTTTTTGACCGGAAGCACCTTGACTGAGGCGGATCTCAGATTGTATCCTACCATTGTTAGATTCGATCCCGCCTACCACCAGCACTTCAAGTGTAACATCAGGATGCTCAGACATGACTACCCATACATCCACGATTGGTTGCGTTTGTTGTACTGGAAGATCCCTGGGTTCAAGGAGACCACCAACTTTGACCACATCAAGTACCACTATACCAAGTCTCATGTTAACATCAATCCTCACGGGATCACCCCAGCTGGTCCTGTTCCAAACATCATGCCTTTGTAAGCAATAGCGCTTTTTTTCTTTGCTCTTCTTTTGAATTCAAGTAATCAAATATATAGCCTGTTCCAAACACTTTCAAGCCCATTTATTGTCATGTTATGTGCAAGTAATTAATTTAAGGTTTAGAGTTCGTAAATTCGTGTCATACATGTCTAGCACGATGCGTGGACAGAGACGTGTTTCTTTGTTGATTTCGAGGAAACGAGCAACTAGATGAGCTTCTGCAGATATGGGTCTTGTTTAAGAGCCCTACTCACTAACTTATGGGCGGTTATTGTCTGATCAACCCATCACAGCCAACTTCCTGCAGGTACCGTCAATGGCTCCAAACTTCATTAAGCCGCAATTGGAGGTAGACTAAACACAAAGAGAACATTTGCTACCCATGGTGGCACACAAAGTTGCGGTCTCCTTACACAAGACGTCTTCTCAAAGCGGCAACTTTACAAGTCCGGTTGACATGAACGTTCCTGTATATACTCGGCTGTCCGATTCGAGTCGCATGAACGCGAATCAGAAGGAAACTGTTTCAACTATTCCAACGTTCTTTCGATAAGCGCTTCGTGCCTGATAGCATTTCAAACCGGACAATCCATCCTGTTTATATAAGCGAAGCGACAAATGCGGGGTATGTAATTTGCGGAAACAGGCTGCTTTTCATGCGAACGTCTCGAAAGTTTTCTGTTTACCTCCAACCCCCTAAATGAAGCACAACCACAACACCACCCTGCGAGATTCGAAAATACTAACTTCAGATTACAAAATTGTCGTTCTAGGGGCTGGAGGTGTCGGTAAATCCTCCGTAACTGTCCAATTTGTTCAAGGTGTCTACGTTGAGAGCTACGACCCAACCATAGAAGACTCGTACCGAAAGCAGATCGAGGTCGATGGCAGGGCATGTGACTTGGAGATCTTGGACACTGCCGGTGTGGCCCAGTTCACCGCCATGAGAGAGCTCTACATAAAGTCCGGAAAGGGGTTCTTATTGGTGTACTCTGTGACCGACGCCAACTCGCTCAAGGAGTTGTTGGCGTTGCGGGAGCAGGTTTTGCGGATCAAGGACTCTGACAGTGTCCCTATGGTCCTCATCGGAAACAAGTGTGATTTGGATGACGATCGGGTAGTGACTATTGACGACGGTATAGCTGTTTCACATGAATGGGGACTAGTGCCGTTTTACGAGACGTCTGCGATGTACAAGACCAATGTCGACGAGGCGTTCGTCGATGTCGTGAGACAGATCATGCGTAAAGAGGCCCAGACCAGCTTGGAGAAAAAACAGCTCAAGGAGTTGCAGAAGCAGCAGGCTGCAGAAGCCAAGCTCCTGGATTCGGGCGATACGCCCAACACTGCCGACACAGCGCAGGGGAGAAAGAGACAGTCGGAGGGTCCAAAGGCAGAGGGCAAATCGAGTTCGAAATGCTGTGTTATTGTTTAAATTCAGTTGATTTTGAGGCCTTCTATTCGAAACAAAAACGGCAAGCGGCGCGCAACTTTGAGCAAGATTTTAGGAGAAGGTTGATTAATATATTATTTTTTTTTCTAGAAACAGAAAAAAAAAAATATGTTCGACTTTTTGACCTCGAAGTTCGATGCCCCACCCCACACATTTATCTACATACTGTATCTTCTGCATAACGCTATTAATATTATCCGTTTACGACACCAAAACGTCTTTCTCAGTACTAAAACTCGGGCGATATCGTATTCTATAGAACCCCTTTATATTGAAAATCCGAAGCTGTCTTTCCTTTTTCTCTTTTCCATTGATGACAACCGATGCCTTCAACAACTAACCTAGCGGAGCCCCTACGACAAAATGGACTGGATGAGTACCTGGGCTCGACCATTGGCCGTCGCATTTCGTCCACTTCTCGGTTAACCAGCAGAGGGTCAATTGACGACTCTGCTTCCATCGCCAGTGGCATGGAACTCATAACCTATGTTTTTCCTGACTTCAGGGCCGTCGAGTACTTCCAGAAAGAGTTTGTGCTATCGGACGAGTTCCATATCGCCGAGGAAACCACGTCGTCGGGGTTTGAAATCTACCTCATTGACCAATGGATCCGTAGTCGGAAGATCGGTTCATTCATATCAGTCTTTACCGGTAACCAGGAGTCAGTCGTAAACGTGGTCAAGTTCACGGTCATCAAGAAACCTGCCGATCAGTACCCTGCTCGTTTTCAGGAGTATTTGAATGAATTGGTGATCAACCACGCCACGTTCAAACGAATGATCCCCATGGGCGACTCAGCGGGTCTGAGTAACGCTACCGCCACACAGACGCAGCTGAACGAGTATCTTCTTGTAACGAATTTAACCGCATTCCCTCATAATTTAAATCTCATCTCTGTAAGCAGCGGAGACTCTAGACCGGCCATAGCCACTTATATGGTCAATTCAAACCTACGCATGTTTCATTGTGGCGGGCGGTCACTCTCATTGTTGGCAGAAAAAGTTTCTGATGCTTGTGAGAGTCGGTTTCGGCAGATGTATCGGGTAAATAACGAGACGGTTCCGGTAGACTTTGCTATCTTAGAGCTAGTTAATTTAGTGCAGACTTGTTTATTCTACTATGACCTCTTGGACGCCAAATACGCGGACGGGCTTCTATGCCAAAAGACAGAAGATGCCATTCAAAACTGGTGGAATCTTATCGGTCTTCCGATCTTCAACATCAAGCCTGAAACCAAGAGCGGGATTCTCTCATCTAAGACCGTTTCTGCCATCATTAGTTTAACGGTCAGTGTGAAACTCCGTCTACATATTTTCGGAGGTTGTGATGTACCTAAGGATTTGTTTGAGTTTGAGAATTTCATGTTGTCCATTGGACAATTCCAAAAGCAAATTGGGTTAGATAAAAAACATAAACTTGACCTAATGACTCTTCAGAGACTATTTTATTACACCAATACGTCTGAGCAGATGAAACAAATGTACTCAGGCTTCGGAAATGATGCGTATTTCAAGGATCATCTTGAACAGCCGTCAGGTGGGCTTGGAATATCCCAGCAGAATCAGACATTTAGTAATATTTCGCTTCCCAGTGCCTCCGTCTACAGACGCAACAAAATTCACTACTCAAAAGAATTGAAGAAGCTTACGAATGTGGTTAAGAATACTGTCCAGGACAGAATTATTTCCAAAGATGACGACGACGACTCTTTAGCCACCTCCTTGGCCAACAATCCCTCGAACAAGCTCAGAAACAAGCTTGCTTCTAAGCTCACTGACACGCTTACACCCGCAGACGTAGAAACTGTAGATATCGATATTTTTGTGAAAAAATGTCTTATTGGCAAAACGCTAATGCGTCTATGGATAGGTTGGCCTGCCAATTCAAAAGGGGCGCTAAGTGGAAAGGATTCGGAGCACTCACTATTGGCATCAACTCGGTACCGTCATAATCTTTCAAACACCTACAACTTAAAGCTTTTGGGAAATGGGAAGAAGTCTGACTTCACCTTCGTCAGTTTTCGTGACTCTGTGTATAGGCAAGCTCTGGCCAACGAGACGCCGCGCAAACATGGAAAACGTAGATTTGGTTTCCAAAATAAAACCCAAGTGCAAACTAAACACGTTAGAGATGACTCTTTCGATGATGGATACTACTCACATGAGATGGGAGGTAGCGCTGGTACAACCACGGAAATTGCAGCGCAGCCACTCAGTCATAAGCCCTCAGTAATTGCCGAAAGCATGAAGAACGTCGGGCCCTATTCTTCCATGCTCAGCCGAGACTGTTTCCACGTCTTAAACCGACGCAATTCATTTCCTTACATTTCGGCCGGCACTGAGTTGGGTCTCAATTCCGTCGAATACGTTAAGAATGATGATCTAGACGCTCCTTTAAGGCAAAGATGCGCCAGTTTCTCGAGTCTCGAGCTGCAAATGGTACCAGCGAACGAGTTGTATAGTTCCGAACGCGCACGCATAGACTACGTGAACCAATCGCTCTCAATGTTGGCTATTGAATGTCATGTAATGGAACGGGCCAACATGGCGTCTGTTAAGCTTGAAAAGCAATTCGATCAAACTAACCATGAGTTGCTTCGATTGCAGAATACTTGTTATCATGTCGAAAACCGTAAAAAAGTCATTGAGAGCGACTATTACCAAATGTTGGAGGGCAAATTGAATGACTTGGTCGATAATATTGACCGGATGTCGTTCCGTTCTCGTGACCTCAACAAAAAGATCAATGAGCTAGAAATTAACGTGAAGAAGTTTGATCATAAGGTCAAGACAGATGCCATCGAAAAACTTAACGAATTGACAGACCGGATCGTCAATTCGTCCAAGTTCAAAAAAGTATTCAAAGACGAAGCAGAAATGAAGAAAATGTATTTCATGATAAGTGGACAAGAGTATAGTTCCGTGTATGACGGCGGGAACAACGATTCGTGGCGCCTTCTGGTGCTTTTCGTGTGCCTTTACGAATTCATCGTCACTGTGCTTCACTTTCTTCGTTTTGACAGGTCCAGAATGAATTTGGACCGTATTAGAGAGACGTATCACAAGATTGATCCAACCCGGCTGTTTATTGATCAGGTCTATACGATGGTGGGCGCAAGGCCCTCGAGTAGGAAAAAGAAAACAAGTGAAAACGATGATGAAGACGACCATTTTGCTAAATCTCCTGGGTTGGAGAAAGCTGCCAAAGAGTCGGCACCTAAGAGGAGCAATTCTATTGTAGCACCTGAAATTGCAAACGTCGGCGACTGGGCACGTCAAAATCATCAAAACTGATGAAATATGTAGACATGTATTGAAATATAATATTTGACATCGAAGTCATTATGGGAATCTCTATTACTGCTCATTTTCGGCTGGCTCCTTTACAGCCTTGTAATGGCGTTAACTTTTAGTTTCTTCTTTCATCGTTAAATTGAGCGTGGAGATCAACTCCAGCAATTTCTTTTCGTTTTCTATGGACCCGTTGTCTAGCCAAGCTTCCTGGGTGGACGTGAGTTGTTTCAAGCTACTGTTTTGCAATTGCTTGAGCTCCTTCTCAATACGGACCAAATTGGCGTCGAGAGCCTGCTCTATACCACTGAGCTCCGAATCCCGCGGTAGGTTTGCTTGCTTTGGCGCATTAGTTTGAGCGGTTGCCTCGGACCCTACATTTCCTTCGAGTGGACTGGATTCGCTGGCATTTGCATCCTGTGCATCGTCAGTAATAAAGTCTGCAGCGTAAGCTGTCAATGCGTTGACGAGCTCGTCATACTCGCCAATCATCTCCAACAAACGGGCAGATGTTGCGTTTTGGTTCTGGATATCCAGAACAAGACTGACTCTATTCTTGTCCAACTCAGATATAAGAGTCTCTTCTGCTAGCTCACGTGAGAGCTGTCGCGTAGGCTCCTGTTGCTGATGCACTAGTTTCTCGTACTCTTCGGGTGGGATAAGCTTTTGGAGTGTTTGCAAGATTGACTGAATCTGGGTGGTGGTTTCGTCAACGTACGAGCCAGTCAATCTGTTGAGGTTCCTGATGGATTCCGTCAAAGAGGGGTGCTCTCCCATGGTGACGGATAGGACAAGATGAAGGTGGTTGGCTTTGGTCCAGCTACTTCTAGTAGATTGGAGTGTGGAGAAGGCGATTCGATAGGAGTAATGAATAGTAAACAAGCACACCAAAGATTCGTTTAACTAACGTAGAAATTAAAGCTATTGATAAATTTAAAAAAGATTGAAATATGTTTGAGACAATTGTGAAGTAGTTGCAGCCGATGAGAAGAAGCTAGAACAGCCACAATGTTTATACGAAGAAAAGCAATTAGTTCTAATGATTCTGAAATGTCGTCAAACACAATAGCTACATCGCTCTTTTTATACGTATCAGGGCCGTGCAAGACACCATTCATGAACAGCCACACACATAAGCACGCTATAGAAAAAGCGAATGCTTACGCTAAGAAATTGGGTTCACCATTGATATGCCGTTTTTCCTTTCAAACTTTTTCCCATCTTCCTCAAGTTTCTACCCGTCCTTTATTTTTCGCTGAGGCACTGGTGTAGCCACGAATCACTTGGTAACTTTGTCAAGTACCGTGTCACATACGAACCCATCACCAAAATGGTCACCATCCCCGATGCACATGAAGACTTGATCCATGACGCGGTTCTAGATTACTACGGCAAGAAATTGGCCACGGCGTCGTCCGATAAGACCATCAAGATCTTCGATATCGATGGCGAAAACTACAAGTTGATGGAGACGTTGGCGAACCACGACGGCCCCGTGTGGCAGGTCGCATGGGCGCATCCCCAATTCGGCACTATATTAGCGTCGTGCTCCTACGACGGAAAAGCCATCATATGGAAGGTTCTTCCTGAGACAAACCAATGGGCCATCATTGCAGAACACACCATCCACCAGGGAAGCGTGAACTCCGTATCGTGGGCACCACAGGAGTTGGGCGCCGTGTTGTTGTGTACCTCGTCCGACGGGAAAGTGTCTGTCGTCGATTTCAACGAAAACGGCACCACTTCCCACGTCGTCTTTGAAGCACACTCAATTGGTGTCAACTCGGCCTCGTGGGCTCCAGTCACCACGGGAAAGGACGGCCAGCACCAGCGGAGGTTTGTCACTTGCGGTTCCGACAATTTGGCCAAGATCTGGGTCTTTGACGCTGCCATGGGGAACTACGTTGAAGAGGCCCGCTTGGTGGGCCACACCGACTGGGTCCGTGACGTGGCATGGTCTAGTTCTGTGCTCGTTCGTTCGTATATTGCTACTGCCTCGCAGGACCGCACTGTTCTCATCTGGTCTCAGGACGAAAGCGGCAACTGGCAGAAACAGCCTTTGACCGAGGAGAAGTTCCCAGACGTGTGCTGGAGAGCATCCTGGTCGTTGTCCGGAAACATCTTGGCCGTTTCCGGAGGCGACAACAAAATCACGTTGTGGAAGGAGAACTTGCAGGGCAAATGGGAGTCCGCTGGAGAAGTTGACCAGTAAGGGAGACAGAAGGGCCGTGCAAGGCTCCAAAACGTAGATCCCGGGAAGCTTTACTTCAAAATGTTTTCTGTCGCAGGTTTTTCTAGGTATTGCGCCGATTTAGCCTCATGAAGGATCGTTTCCGAAGTGAGCCCCACAAAAAGTATGTACAATAGCAATGAACAAAGACAAAGTTTCAGTAGTGATGTAGCCGCCATGCGCGCAGTTTAGCTTATCTTCAGTAAGTTTAGTCGTGTGATTCTTCACTTCATTCGACCACTGGAACTACTTCGCTGCCCGTAAAATAACAGCACTTCTTTTCATGCCTTACGTTCTAGGAATATGTTTATTTTATGCTCTATGCAAGTAGGAAAGTTCTTCTACATCTCGTTGATCGTGGCGGCAAAGATCTTTTGGACATCCTTCGATGCTTCGTTTGCGCTCTCCAAGACTTCGTCGTGTGAAGCCATGCCGTCGTCGAGAGGACGAGGATTCTCCTCAAAGGCGCTAGGAGGCTTTTCGCCCACGCCCGCGTTTGTAATCAAGGAAAGCGCCAATACCTCCATTCCGCAATGACGAGCCACAATCACCTCCGGAACTGTAGACATGCCAACGGCATCACCGCCCAAGATCCGGACCATACGAACCTCGGCCCTCGACTCGAACGTCGGGCCTGCGGCAAACAAGTAGGTCCCTTCGTGGATGGCTCTAGTGATGCCCAACTCCTTCGCTTTCTTGAAGAATAGGTTGCGTAACCCATGGCTGTATGCATCAGACAAGGGCTGGAAGCGGGGTCCGAACTCGGCCAAATTGGGGCCCCGGAGAGGGTGGTGGCCGCCGAACCCTGGAAAGTTGATGTGGTCGTTGATGATCATCAAGTGGCCGGGTTTGTACTCGGGGTTAACACCTCCGGCTGCATTCGTGACTACAACGGTCTGCACGCCCAACTTCTTACAGACCCTGACTGGAAAGGTAGTTTGTTGGAAAGTGTAGCCCTCGTAGAAGTGCAAACGGCCAACCATGCACACGACAGGGACCCTGTTCTCCCCAATTACACCAAAAATAAGCTTTCCGGCGTGACCAGGCACGGTTGACTGCTGGAACCCGGGAATCTCTCCGTATGGAACGGTCAATGCTGGCTCAGGGTGTAAGATATCGGCGATGCCACCAAGCCCAGATCCACAAATGACTAGCACTCTCGGTGTGTCAATTCCCAGCCCAGAAAACGCTTCGAGCTTCCCTTTTAGGGCATCTGCCGCGGCATTGATGAGCGACAAGTAGTCTTCGGATGATAATTCTTTGTGTGTGGACATTTGGAGAGGGAGTAGGTGCTTATCAGGAATGTGGAGACAACAGACTAGATAATGGACCACGCGCCAACGTAAAATAAAATATCATCAAAAAAGGAAGAACTGAACTTTGAAGAATTGCGTGACTATTTTATCAAAAATAATTCGTATTCTGACGCAAATGATTGATTGATCGGATGCAAAAACCAAGCACGCGAACTACGCATGTCAGTCACAAAGCTAGCGATAAATAGCATGAACCGAACCGGCAGACCACCAATAACGGGAAAAAAGAAAGCCCGATGCGGGGCTCGAACCCGCAACCTTTTGATTGACCTTATGAAGTTTAAGAGTCAAATGCTCTACCGATTGAGCTAACCAGGCGAACTTGCAAGCTAATCTTGCGCAATTGATATATTCAGCCCTTTTTCTGCATTTCAAACAAAACATCAACTCTTTGTCCATCCTCTAAAATCAACCTACACTTCTTTTTATGCTCTATAATACATTACAACTACACTAGACCTTGGCCTCTTCCGCGTAGACTTCACTCTGCGGACTCGACTTGTGGCCGTTTACATAAGACATCGTTGTGTCTGTGCGTCGTGCCTTCCTGGGAGGCGACAGGTCCTCGTCTTCCTTCCCGCCGAACGTTGCGATAAGCGGAGAAGAAGGCATATACGTGAGCGCCAGCTTCTTCTGGGTCTGCTGACTTTGCCTTGAAGGCGACAGCTTAAACGTTCCTAGTTGCGGCAAGCTGGCCTCGAACGCCTCGTTCATGATGCTGTTGTTGCCGTCTTTGGGCGTAGGCTCGCCAAACAAGTTCCAGTTGCTGTGGCTGGGGCTCAGCTTCTGCCCGAAGGAATTGATCATTTGGTCAAAGTCATAAGCGTTGTCGAACGGCGCGGCGTTCTCCTTGTTTTCGTCGTCGTCCTCGCTCCCTTCGTTGATGGTAATCACCCGCGTGTTACACTTCGTGGCCATCATTGGCGGCGTGACCCCTATGCCTGGGTTCGTCTCGTTGGTGGGTAAGTCTATATCGGTTAAGGGCCCACCAAAGTTGTTGATTTGATCGATGAAGTCGTTAAGGTCTTGGCAGTCGGCTACTGTCCCGGGCGTTTGTCCTACTGGAGTTGAACCCGGGAACGCCTTGTTGGCCGTTTGAGTCTTGATTACTTCATTAATAGTCGAGGGATAGTACGTAGGGGTGGCAAATTTGTGGAACTGTGGCGTAGTAGAGCTGAATGGAGATGATTGGCTAGTGCCGGATTGCTGCATAACCATCGAAGTTGGGTCTCGCGTCTTGACGTCCTTCTTGTACTTCTGTTGCTGGAGGTACTTCTTGACGACAGCCTCGGGCCTCATGAATCCCTTGTTGCGCAAAAATCGGTAGCAGGCATTGCACAAAGGTCCAAACATGCCATCATAAACGGATTTGTCAAAGGGCCCATTATATTCCGGGTCGATGTGTGGATGCTCCTGAGCGCCGGTCTCAAAGTAGCGCCAGGCTACAGAGTCTATGGCGGCACAATTCCGATTAATACAGATCAAGCCATGGTCGTCAGGTAGCTTGCAACTGGTGATCGTATGGGTTTTTTTGCTGTCCAAATCTTCGAGATCGGGAAGCGACTGGAACTGGTGATTTTCAGAGGGGACTATGACGGCAGAGTTGGCTTTATCTAGAATATGCGTAGGTGGTTTGTAGGGCGGTTGCTGTGGCGTATATGGAGACGACGATTCATCTTGAAGAACCTCGAAATCGTCCTCCTCGTCGATCTCGTCCATGCCCTTCCCGTCGTTGTACTCGGTGTCGTCTGTGGCTTCCAGGTATGCGTCTTCGTTGATCGGGGATGAGACCATCGGGAGTACGTTACTCATCATCGATCTAGTACGCATAGCACGCTGCGGAAGAGCCGAAGTGCTTGGGGGCTGTACGGTCGGAGTCAAGGGTACATGGGACCTTCTTCTATTTCTTGAAGGCTTGTCTATGATCTTGGCAGAAAGGAACGGCGCCAGCTTGAATCTATCTTGAATACTTTTGCTATCGTACTTCAGCGGCACATTCAACTTATCGGCGTTGATGATGTTGGAGATTTGCTGGTTAGGAGGGTGGTAGAAGATGGGCAAAGATTTGGTTCTAGTGGCTTTTATGGCCGTGGAAGATACGGGGGGTGGTCTGCGTCTACGAGCACTGGGAGCCTGGCTTTGTTGATGCTGCTGTTGATGCTGCTGTTGTTGCTGCTGTTGCTGCTGGTGTTGTTGCTGTTGCTGCTGGACACGGTGGTGTTGTGGGACACGATGATGTTGTGGTACAGACGGCTGTAAGGGAGATGCATGTTTAGAGAACCGCTCCGTTTCAGGACTGGCCCTTGGAGCCGAGTCTTCGGAACGGTCAATGACGTGGAACTTCAATCTTATCTCTAGCGTGAGCGAAGAGGCATTGGGTTTGTCGCCAAACAAGATGGACGCCGAGAGGTTCTGGCACACGCGCCCAGGAACAAGATCCAGCTTGGAAGACGATAGCAACGACGACATGATGCCATTGGCTACAAACGGCTCGTCCGGCTGTTCGGTGATGTCTTTGTAATACACAGCATAGTCCTCTGCGTTCAATTTGAAGTTTTCAGGGGAGCTTTTCACGACTTGATGGACACAGTTCCTGAGATCGAATGCGCCCAACGTAAGCACCTGGTTATCGTCGATGCCCGAATCAATCTGGGCAACTTTCACCGGGAATTGCATTTTCGATCGAGAGAGAAACACGGTTGGGTTGTTATCGAACGAATAGAGCACTTTGATCTGCATCCGGCGGAGCAGGTGGTCTTCGTTCTCCATGACGAATATGCGAAAAGAAAAGGAGTAGGATAGTAATGCAAGAGAAGGTGCGATTCAACGCCCTTATGTACTCGAAGAATGCTGTTGTGGTGGCAACCAGATGTGGACTCGTCTGAGGGTCACGTCCTTGGTGCGATAGATGAAAGGAGGGAAGTGCCGATGCAAAGGCTATGAACACGGTCAGAAGGTCTTGCGGTACTTGCTTTCTTTTTGTCGTTCTTTTTTGTCGTTTCTGTTGTCGTTTCTGTTGTCGTTTCTGTTGTCGTTTTCTGTTGTCGTTTTCTGCGTTGGCTAAGCAAGCTTCTTCGTTCTCGCTTGTTACCAAATCACGCGACGGTAAGAAAGAAACCAAAGGCAGCTTCTGATTGGATAATGGCCCGGACAAATAGGCAACAACTAGGAAATGTGCAACGAACGTTCGTGGTTAAGAAGAGGTGGTGGCTACGAAAAACCGTTTGTGTACTCGTACCGTGGATTGTGAGGGTCAGGCCTGCATGCACAAGGATTGCCTAATTGGGAAGATGCGGTGCTTTGTGCGACTAAAATGAGGGTCGCTAAACGCACTAGGTTTTGGTTTCTGACAGGTGCGATTAGCATTTGCAGCCATCGTAAACAACGCGACGCGGGACAACGGGCGTGCGTATAAGCGCACCCGTCGTCTATATGCAGGTGCTGTATATGAGGGCATCCAGTTTCGAAGTGCCGATCGTGGGACTGGCAGCGCAGTTGGTTGCTTTGAGTGCCAGCATAGTCCCTAGTGGCTCGACTCCGTCTCTAGCGGTCGATCTTCGGCCATTGAGTGTCCCTTGCACCAGGCAAAGACCTAAGTGGTCCTGCACAGACACGTACTCGATTGCAGGAATGGCTGCAAAATCTGAATGCCCCTTGTATTCACGATCGTGCTTGCTGTAGGTGTTAGGGCTAGGGACTCGGCAGCAATGATACAGATTAAAAAGGAAAGTAATTAGAGGGACGAAGGTGATTGTGTGCATGAAAGTTGGATGCTGCGGCAGATGACTTGATGAATGTAAACGCAGAAGCGGTAGGGCAGCCAACTTATTGCGACAAGACACACGATTCGCTACATCTTTGAGGCTCCTTTTCGTTTGCTTGTTCGCGTTATTATTCGCATTCTCTATTGAACTATATACGTTTATGGACCGCTCACGGTTAATGCAGCGCTCACGTTTGAGGTTAGCGCTCACTGTTTAAAAATCACATTAGTGACTCAAGTCACCGCCGTGTCTAGCCTATGCTTTCTATCTATTTTCATCATGAAAGCCCCACGAGCTTCTTTACCTCTGCCAAGTTCTTGCCCGCAAGTTCTCGGGCCTGGTCGCGCCCCTCGGCGCAAACCTTATCAATGTAATGTTTATCGGCCAATAGCTTTTGATACATTTCTCTCTTGCCCTTGAACTCTTCTACCACAACCTCGGTGACATGATCCTTTAGTTGCTTGTGGTTTTGAATCCAAGACAACTCCGCGACGGTTTCCTCCACGGTCTTGTCCGTAATTGCCGCTATTATATTGATGATATTGGCGACGCCTGGTCTCGTTTCAGGTTCAAAAGTTGGTGGCCCTTGCACCGAGTCAGTGACTGCTTTTCTAAACTTGCGTGCGATAGTATCTGGCTCGTCACTCAAAAACACTGCGGAAGATTGGTCGGCATCAGATTTTGACATTTTTTTGGCAGGATTCCGGAGCGACAACACTTTTTTCGTTGGCGTCAAAATGGTCTTGGGAAGCGTGAAGAACTGCCCATACGTGTGATTAAACGTTTGTGCAATCTGTCTACTTAACTCCAAATGCTGCGATTGATCCTCTCCAACAGGTACGTGCGTCGCGTTGTAGATCAATATGTCTGCTGCTTGAAGAACCGGGTACTGAAAGATCCCTGCCTTTGTCTGGCCCATGACCTTTCCATCGAAGATGTCTTGACTCTCCGAAACCAGCGACTTCAGTTTCCATTGCGTCATTCGGTTGAGGGACCCGATACTAGTAAGGCATGTGAAGATCCAATATAACTCGCTATGCTCCGGAACGCTGGATTGATGGAATAAGGAGCACTGCTTAGGGTCTACTCCTGAAGCGATGATGGCCGCTATTGCACCGTATCTATTTTCTCGAAGCTTGTCAGCAGCAGGTATTTGTGTGAGCGAGTGCAAATCAGCCGTTCCAAATAGGCATTGTGTTCCGTCAGGGACGTTGTTGAGTATATCTTTCCAGTTCTTCAAAGCGCCTAAATAGTTCCCCAAATGGACAACTCCGGTGGGCTGAATCAACGAGAATATTCTAGAGCCCTTTTCAAACGACGATATTGACGTTACAGTCTCCACTGTGCTATGCTTCCGTATTGTTTGCCGTGCTATTGATTTGAACATTGTAGTCTTAATTTGAAAAATCTGGGGTACTACAGCATACACAAATCTAGGAGGTGAAAAAGACAATAAATTAAGAAAAACAGCGAAATTTCAATAATTTAGCTCGATAAATAATTCACAAATTCTATTCCTCTACTTAACGTGTTCCATTCAATTAATTGCATAAGAAGTAGCCTAGTGTCTGGCCTTAATGACAACAGTTGAAACAGCAGAAGAGTCGGTACAAGTCTGCTATTGTAGAACAGCGGAACCTCAACAAGTATATGACTCGTTGGAAATTGAAGTGACTTGTCGCAGAATGCTAGTGGTTTCTATAAGTAGCACAATTACTTCTGGTGGTGGCAGTCTCACTTCTCTAGAACTCAAAAACGATAAAAATTTAAAAAGAAATTTTGAGATGATCATTTTTGGACTGTGGTTGGTTCACCACAAGCTTTGGGGCTTGGACAAGCCATACTCAACAAGCGTGGTTGCAAAGTCCCCTATTGGGTAAACCCATCAAACATCAGTGTCCGCCATGATTTGGATTCGATTCTTCTAAAACTACACTTGCCCCATTGTCTTGGTGAGAAGAAACGAGGGGAAGGCAACGGAGAGAATCAATAACCAGCAACAAGGACCAATTAAAAAGGGAGCGACTGTAACATGGTCTCCTTTTGCTCTTTGATTTTCTCTTGGATTGTTCCAACTATGAGGTATAAGAGCGCTAAGCTTAGGCAGCTTCCGTTCTGCTCTCTTGAGAGCTCTCCTCCAAAAAGCCTCCGCCGGTGTTGTGAATATCTATACCATAGGCCGTAAGCCTTTTTTCAAGCTTCCGCCTCTGTAAGCTTCTCCATCTATCGAGATTTGAGTTTTCGTGGACTTTGAACCCAAAGACCTTAGGAACATAGGTTTCCTTGCTGTGAACGGGCATTGCATGGGTGAAGTTCTGGAAAAACATCGCGGGGAAAGACGTGCCGAAGTAGGCACCGTCGATTTTGGCATGACGGCCGGATTTGGGGTTATATAAGTCTTCGCATTTGGCGCAGTATAGTTTTACTGAGTTTGAACGGGGCAGGTCGTCAAGCCCCACGGGCAACAACGGGTGCAACTGGCAGTTGACTCTAGGACAGTAACCGAAGTCACCGTTCTTGTATTTTTCGAACATCTTGTTAAGTCCGCGCTGGGTCAAGATGTATCTCGCATGCACTAATCCATAGAGCACCTGGGCGTTGTGTTCCAAGCTATCTCTGTGTTCTTCGGGCTGCAGCTCGAGGTCAACCATGTCCGTTATTATATCCACAAGGGTGGGTAACTTGATCACCTCCTGGTTCAAGCCTGTGAGGTTGAACCGGTCCCTGATGTAGTCATCGTCAATGTCACAGAAGTACTCGTTGCCCTTGATGCCTAGAAACAAGTCGATCCAGTACTCGGTGAACTCCGAGCTGGAGTCTGTGAAGGGCTCGTTGTTGTTTCCGAGGGCAGACATTGTGTTAAGATGAGCAGATGTTGACTAGGCTGGTATTCGATGATGGCGATTGTGTGTAGGACCTGTGGCTGGACGAGAAGTTGAACTATGGAGGCTTTAAGGACACAGGGGAAAGAAGAAGAGTTGGGGAAAATCTTTATTTTATTTGCGTTTTTCTCTTCGATTTTGTTGGTTGAGAGTAACGGAGGTGGCTGTGCAAGTACGTGTAGCAGAATAACGATGGTCGCTGCCCTAGCATTCCTATTGAGTCACTTCTAGGAGAACGAATGTCGAGAATTTCAATTTAATTGAAAATTGTTTTTGCTTGAGTCGTGGGTTATTTTTCCTTCATCGGTTCTAAGAGCAAGTCTATTGGTCCTAGGCAAGTCTTTATAGGTCATAAGCAAGTCATCATAGGTCCTAAGCAAGTCTTTATCGGGTCTGTAAGCAACACCGCTCTAATTGCACATTTGTGATGGTAACGAAATAAAGGAAACAGCCAAGAATGTTATTGATCCACATACTTCTCAGTCTGGACTCTTTACCTCATTGTATAGATATTCGCTCCATGGTCACCGAAAACACCCTACACAAAACGTCCACCTAATCCAGGTGACGTTTTCTTCAAAATCACTCTCTACAAAAAATCCAAAAGTTCCGCCGTGCTTGCCGATCAGTATCTCTATACTTAGCCAGATCGGGTCACGTGAGGCTTATCGAAACCGACGATTGCCTCTTGCCACAGCCCACACAATAGAGGGAAACCAAAGATGGGAATTGATCTCAACATCGAGATCGATCGTACCCGGACTGCGGGAACTTTCACCAACTATGACGTCATTTCCGGCATTGTGAAGCTCACAAACACAAGCTCTTTGTCGCTAGCTTACATCCAAGTGAAGCTTGAAGGCTTATCGCATACGCAGATGTTCGTGCCGCTACGAAGAAAGAAAAAAGAGCATGAAAAGCACATGATTACCGATACCCACAAGGTGCTCTACGACTCGCATATTGTGTTTCCGCCAGAGAATGTCCGCAAAGTATCGCTGGCCAAGGAGTTTACTTTGACACCAGGGACTTACACATACCCGTTTCTGTTCAGGATTCCTTTGAAAAGCGGTTGTCTGAAAGGCAGTGCCGGCAGGACAAGCTCGTTTGGCTTTCCCTCCAACGCTGTAGACATCAACGTGGGAAACCTTCTAAATGTGTCAGGGCTCAAGGCTACTCTCAACCAATTGCTGCAAGGGGCACAGCAGGGCCCTGACTTGGCGCATTTTCCTGGACAGCTCCCTCCGTCTCTTCTGAGCATGGGCCACTCGGCAAGCATTAGGTACTTCATTAAAGTCACTTGCAACAGAGCTTCAATTTTCAAGACGAATGTCAGAGCAACAGATCCATTTAACTTTCTTCCTCTTGATCTAGATGACCACTTCCAGCCTTTGATGTTGCAAGAGGAGGAATATAGGGAAGTTTATTTCCGAAAAGACATTACGTTCAAAAACAGAATTCCACAGGTTGTCGCCGTCAAGATGGACGAAAAAAGTTACCAGCGGCCGCCAATGCCACAACAAAACTCCAAGAAAGGCTTTTTCTCGTCATTTTTTACTCCTCCGTCGCCGCCGGTGCCGCCTGAAAAACCTAGGCGTACCAACTCCGGTAGACTCATAGACATCCACGAGAATGATGTCAATTTCGCGTTTGAGATCCGCTTCCGACACCCTGCAATTTTGTCGCCCACAAATCTTCCCCGATTCAAATTGTTCTTTGTTTCCAATGAAGATCCCTCAAACTATTCGCTAGCGCAGTATGGCAAGCCACAAGAATCCAACGGGTTGGGTGTAGTTTACCTCCAGAAACTCAAATTTGATTTAGTAGTGGTCACAAATATATCTGTAGTAGACAAAGACTACGGGGCGTACGATGTTCACCGATCACGTTCAGAAGACGTCATACCGATATGCAACAACACATACAAGGATTTGCCTTTAGACTTAATGAACTCTAAAAAGCAAAAGTCTCTGTCTGCTTCTAGCAATGGATTTGTGGCTTTAAACTCGTACGAATTAGAGATTCCTAGAAAGTATTATGAGAACTTCAAACTACCAAGGGACTTGGCTCCAACCTTCAAAACTTGCAACATAGAACGGACTTATTCGTTGATGGTCGTCGCAGGCGTCTCGAGCGAAAAAATTGGGTCTTCGTCGTCACGCCCGGAGGCGGATAAAAGAATCAAATTCATTGACTTGTTGTGTCCGAACATCAAGGTCTTAAGTGGCCTTAAAATGACCGAGGCTCTACATTCCAACGCGCTGAATCCCAGCTTTGGAACAAATCAAGAAGGCGACGCCCGCGTTGGCGATTATAAGCCTCCATTGCCACACAAGAATTCCGAAAAGAGCAGAAATAGCGTTGGTAGCGTTGAGGATTCGTCGCTTCCTTTGCCTACATATGAAGATGTAGTGCGAGAAAACAGTTATCAGGACAATTCCGAACATTTACGTGCCCGGCATAGATACGGTAATTAGTTAGGAATATACATTCTACGAATGTTTAGATCTGTAGTTGATAAATACGGCCGAATTCCTAGGTTTCACAAAGAAGCAATCACGATGGTGGTTGTATTAATGAGCTACTTATGATATGCTAATTACTATCATTCATGCCTGAAACCGCTAGCCGCCCTGCTTGGAGTTGTTGCCCAGCAACCAAATCTCGCGCAAGGCAGTCTTAACCTTCTCCAAATGTTTTGATTGCTGCGATCTTCTCGAATTACTGATTCTGTTGAGGGCGTATGGCTTGCCAATGGCCACCTCCTTGAAAAGTAGAACGGAGTCGTTGCTTTGCAACATTACATTTTCTTTACCAAACTTTCCAACGAGCTTATCGTACACTTTGAGTGCCAATGGGCTAGGCTCCAGCTTCTTGTGGACAGCTTGTGCAGAATTGGTGGGTCTAGCGGAAAGAGGTGCAGCAGCAGGGATCGAAGCTGATGAAGGAGTTGTTGATGAAGCGGTGGAGTTGGTCACTGCGCCTTTTTTAGAAGCAGCCGTAGTTGATTTTGTAGTGTGTGCCTCCGCTGTTGTGGGTTTCCTTGAAGATACGGTCGAAGCCTTTTCTAGTGAATGTTTCAAGCGAGTCTCCAACTTTTTGAGATCCACCGGTCTTCCTTTGAAAAACTCAGAGGTCTTGTGGAACCTTTTCGGTATGGGATGAGCGATAGTGATCGACTTGATGAACGAACTGTTAATGATACGGAACAGATCGTTCCCTGCGGAAGAAGAGCTGGTCTTCAATGCTATGACATGCTGGTTGGGTGAAAATGCATATATGGTGCCAACGATGGTCTCGTCTATTAGCGTTGTCACCTCCACTTTTAGGTTGACGGCTTGCTCCAACGTATTCATATCCTGGTGACGAGTAGGTGAAGGGACAATGTGTGGATCTGAAACACCCTGCATGAGATCTGAAACATTTGACACTTAAGGACAGTTGTGCGTAACGAATTGGTCGCTGGAAAGCAATGTTTTGATTTTTATTTTTCTGGTCTTTTTGTGTAGTCTTTTTTCGATTTTAGTTTGTATGGTTTGTTGAGTAATGGTGTGAACGATACGTCAAACAATAGAAGGAGAGCTCAACGCGAATCCTCAATCAGTTGTATTCCACTGTCGAGCCGAGACAAAGGATAAAACTGATGGTAGCTTCGGCTTTCGCCAGCAACGTATCGATAGTAGTCGAATTGGCAAGCGGTTAAGCGTTGAGTGCTATATCATTCAATTTATTAAACTCAAACATGGCCTGATTGATGATGAGTCCTCTCCCGTCTCTGATTCGTGGTAATTGATACTCAGCTCAATCTATGAAACTCTGGGTGTTGTACTTCACACCAACTATACGAGGCATGGTACAATTGATTCTCTACTAGGTGGCTTCCAAACGAATTTGAATTTTTCATTCGACCCAAAGTCGTTTGCTAGAAGACATGAATCTACAACTAATCGAAGACATGAACCCAAAATAAGTGGTCACGAACCCAAAATAAGTGATGGCATGGACCGACAACAAATGGAGAAACGAGTCCACAACTAATGGAGAAACAATCCACAACCGGCAGATTTCTCACCTATGTCCAAGTCCCGCTCTAGCTCTGCATCTTCGTTTCACGGCCAGAAATGCACTGTTTGTTCAGCATTGGCTCTCGTGGACAACCAAAACATCGATTCAACAAACTGCATTCTGTCAGTTTCATTGGCGGTAATTGCAACAAAATACCCCTCTTTGGCCGTTCGTGACCTCGAATTGTTGCGCCCACAAGTCTCATGTTTGCTACACTTTGCAATTTGCAGCCGGTGTGCATCTTGACCACCATAATTTTCAACAGAAAGCATAAAATACTAGTACACCCCGAACTTAAAAAAACCGCAAAAATATAATAGTATCACTGTTACGATCTCTTCCATATACCGATCGATTCGCTTTTCACCAAACCTACCCTCCCACACTCCCCTTACTATTGCTTCACCTCGCTTGTGATATTTCATCAATAAACCACCAATCCTCTCCGTCGCCATGGGACTCTACATCCCCCACGATAAGCTCAAAAACTTGAAGCTATACAAGTACTCCTCGGAGGACCATTCGCTCATTTCCAAGTTCGTGTTGAAGAAATGGTGGAACTTCTTCGTCAAGATCTTCCCCATGAACATGGCCCCTAATGTCATCACGCTCCTGGGCTTGGGGTTTGTGTTGGCCAACCTTGCATGTGTGGCATACTACGACCCGCAATTGAACCAAGAATCGCCCCGTTGGTGCTACTTTTTCTATGCGTTCGGGCTTTTCATGTACCAGACGTTCGATGGATGTGATGGATGTCACGCACGTAGAACCGGCCAGAGCGGGCCATTGGGAGAGTTGTTCGACCACTCGATCGACGCAATCAACACCTCGTTGGCCGCCATTGTGTTGGGCTCCGTTTTCCAGCTCGGTTTCGGCTGGTTGCTCATGATCTCGCAACTTGCAGCCGTTTGCAACTTCTACACATCCACGTGGGAAGAATACCACACGCACACCTTGTACTTATCGGTGTTTAGTGGACCTGTGGAGGGCATTTTGCTCATGTGCGGTGTCTATATTCTCACTGGTGTATTTGGTCCCGATATTTGGAAGACAACGCTCCTCTCCCTTGACCTCTCCTCCTTAGGCTACGGTGTTGTTGACTTGAACGGTGTCCAGTTGTCTGCCGTGGCAGGCTTGAGTCAATTGTACTTTAACATCTCGCTGGCCCAAGCTAACGTGGCGAAGCACTACAAAGAGGACAAGAGTGTTCCCGCAAAGGAAACCGAGAGACGCATCCAAGACGCAAACTTGGGTTTGTTGCCCTTCTTTGTCAACTACGCATCGTACGGGCTTTTCGTCTACTGCTTCCCAGAAATAATTCACGACCAAGGATTTCCCCTTATGATCTCCATTGGCCTTAGTATTGCTTTCTGTGTGGGCCGTATCATTCTTGCACACTTGACTTTACAAGAGTTCCCATTTTTCCAGGTCACGACTGTGTTGCCTCTTTTGCAAGTAGCCGCCGCAAAGGTCTTCATTGACTTTTACGGCTACGATAGATCTAGTGTTCTTTTTGGTTTGATCTGGCTCGGCGCCGGAGTAAACTTAGGAATTCACGCTACGTTCGTCGCGGAGATCATCTTGGAGATCACGACATACTTAGACATTTACACATTGTTCATCAAGCACAAGCGTGCCTGAGTTGTTAGAATCAGAACTTTCGTTAGGCGTATTTATTGGCCGACACATTGCTATATATATATACAAGTCATCAGAATACAGAAACAGTACTTGACAGTACTCTTGAGGAAGTTGGTGCAAATGGAATTTTTCGTGAGACTACTATGTTTTCGATTCTCTTTTCTCATCGAGTTCGTTGATCATATCTTTAAGTCCCTTAGGCAGACTTCTCACCGAATGCACTCTCGGAGCCAGGAGCCAAGACTTCCTGGGCAGACTTTTGCAACGACATCTCCTTCTCCATCTCCTGCAACTGGGTCTCGGCCAAGATGGCCAAGGACAATGGAACTCCCAAGAGCAAGGCAGACGAAGTCAAGCCCCACAACAAGGAGCCACCTCTGGACAATGCACAGTTGGCGTAGCTCTGGACGGTTTCGACGGCATTGACAACCTGCGTTCTTTGACTAGGGGGAATTATGTCTTTCAAGGCTACCAAACGGTCATACAAGGTTTCGGACTCGAAGTCGAAGTCGTCCTCGAACTCAGAGTCGGAGCCAGAGTCGGAGTCATCAAAGGACTGGACTGCTGGGGCGGTCTTCTCGAAGGTGGTGGCCGTCTCGTCGTCGACTTGGGTTAACTTGACCATTTTTGTGCTGAGTTGAGTTGGGTAAGAAAGTGCTAACTATGGCAAAGCTCGAAAATTTTACTCTGTGCACGCACGACCAGTGAACCAAATATGGGGAAAGCGAAAGCACAAGTATCTACGTTTAGAAAATGGCATTGAATAATATTTAAATTAAGCTCTATTTGTTTTGCATTTATTACTCATATTTGTTTTACTCCGCTAGGGCTAGACCAAGACACTTCATTTGAATAGGATACTCACGCATGTTGTAAAACTGGATAAGCGACCGAAGCGCTAGTTCCTGGTCGTAGCAGCTGTTGAAGTCGCTCTCCAAATCCTTGCCGCTGAGCCAGTCGTCCTTCAAAGAGAGCCGGAGGTGCATGTAGATCCGAGAAATAACGTCCATATTAGAAGCTCTCCACTTACGGCCCTGGTATGGCGTTAGCTTCTTAAATATATGGAGAATGGGTGTATGCAAGTGTTCATTCTCAAAGTTGAGGAGAATAATTTTGAGTAGATCTGTGGGCTTTGTCTCGTTAAACATTATCACTCGCTGTGACATGTTTTCAATAAGAACTTCGTTCGTGACACGGAATAAGTTCGTGAGCGACGCACAAAACTCGTCATTAAATTTCCTAATATGGACAACACGCTCCCCGTTTTCGTCAATCTGATGCTTCATTCTGCAGATTGGTGTTGAATTAAGTAGTTCAACGTCTGAAGGAGTATCCGTCTTACCGCAACAGAAATTGAAGAAGTCATATTGCGGAAGTTCGATTTTTGGATTAAGAAGCTTGTTTTGGGAAGAGAGAATCTCGTACGAGCTAAGCGATACGTTTTCGCTATCGGATTTTTGCAAGGCGTTGTTGTTGAAACTGTCAGAGATGAAGTCCATAAAAGTTGTGAGATACTGAGAATCTAAGAGCACAGTACCGAAATAAAAACCCTTGAGTATATTATTGGTTTTGAACCACTGTAGTAGCATCGAGAGGACACTCGAAACAGCACAGAGTGTGGTATCTTTTACACGAACACTTTCAAGTTTGCGGAAGAGGGCCGTTCTAACCTGCGTTGTGATGCTTTGGTCGGCCCCATATTTGAAAATAAAGGACATTTCCAGGTTAATTTCGAATTCCAAGTCACGAAGGTTCACGTCAAGTTTATTTGACGAAATCACACTCATCATCACGTCTACTAAGCTTTGAAATTGTGGCAAGCACTCGGAATAGAACTTCTCTACTCTTTCCAACAGATGCCTGCACCGACTCAATTGTTCCGGAGTCAAGACTGAAGATTTTAAATGGCCAAAACCGTTAAACTTCTCGATCAGATCATAACCGTTTACTATTCCACGCTCTTGCTTCATGAACGCTACTCTTTCGCTATAAAATTGCTGAAATGGGTAATTATCTTTGGCCGAACTATCGAGAAGTTTGTCTGCCTCTATAACTGCTTGAGGCACAGGTTGCAGCGGAACGTAAGGGTATATAAGTGGCATTCCTTGGTTAACATGATACATTTTACGTAGCTTTTCTCCACCAGACATGAAGTCTGAAGGTGTAGAAGGTGGAGAGGAAATTGGCGTTGCTAAGTGTAAAGTTTGCGTGGGAAGCTGAGCCATAACCGAATGCGTTTTGTTTGTTCGAGGAGCGTCGAGAAGGTTTGTCATGGAACTGGAAAATGAATTTAAGGCCATGAACTCTTCGCGCTCATCTTCTAATGGAATATTCGTTCGTTCGTCGTTTTGAGAAGAGCATCCTTGTAAGCGAGCATCACTCAAAGGATACTTATCATGCAAATCCTCTTTAAGAGAGAAAAATTCTAATGGTGAGCACGTCAGTAGTTCTTGCTCGCTCCCCTGTGTTTCCAATGGTTTCAGAGCGTGATTCTCGCGTAGTAGATCTTCAACCATAGAAAGCTGGGCAGAATCACCAAACTCAAACAATATCAACTTATGTAGAAGCATGAAAAAGTTCCGGACTTTAATAGCATTTGAAGGGTGTTGTTTCCAAGCCTCAATCACTTTCGGGATAGTGGCCAAGAAGTTGGTCGAGGCTAAGGACTTAAATAGTTTATTGTCATAATCTTTCGTCAGAATGGCAACACAGAGTACAAAGTAAACGATCGTCGCCAATCTATGGATGTTGGTGCCGAAAGAAGTCGCTCCTTTTGTTGGCATGCCAACTAGCTCTTCGGCGCTTGGTATGTACTTGTTCATTGAAGACACAAACAAGATGAGTACCTTTTCAAGCAAATTATGATTCATCAATCCTTTACAGTTCTCGATTGTTTGCTGGAGTTGTTGTTCTTCGGAACTCGTATCGTGATAACTTCCAAGAACGTAGTAGTAAAGTTGGTCTACTTGTGCGTTTGGCCGCAGCAAGTTCAAAGATGGATGAAATCCCAAGCGAAAAGCAGCATCTAGATCCATAGGTTCGTACACATGAAGATGGCGTAGGCCAGCTACGTCAGTGGAAACAAACCACAGAGCCAACTCCAGGCGCAACTCGCCAAAGTCACGGTGCTCGTAGTGTAGGAGGGGTTTCGTCAATAGAAAACTATATAGCGCGGTGCTTTCGTTGCCGTTAGACGAACCCCAGGTTCCGTTTAAGATCTGCGAGGCTCGCTCGGTCAAGTCCTTTTGGTATGATTCCGATGATCCCTCGACAGTCTCCATCTGGATGGACTGTTGCTCGGGATGGTCGATGAGCTTGTCCTCCAATTGGTCAATCAGAATGTTTTCTTCCATGATTCTTTAGAAGGGACAGGACTGTGACATGGGCTAACGTCTACAAAAGGAACCCAATTCTGGGAAGGGCGGGTTTTGTAGCAATGAGTGATGAGATGAGGGATGGAGGCAGCGAGAGAGAAATTAATTGACCCTTTGCTGGACTCTGCAGTTCAAATCTGGGGCGCTGACCGGGAGTATTTTGAAAGATGTATAGTGTCAAGTTATGTGGTGGCTGCAAAAAAGGTTACCCCACAAATTGGGTCCATCTCTATTTCGGTCGACTTTCAGGAAAATTGACAAAAGTTTCTGAAGTAAAGATACTTTATTTGATTTTTCAGATTTGAATCGGGTCTATCTTTGGTGATGTCTTATTGTTGACCGAAGCAGTGGCTTCCAAAGTACTGATCGAGACAAAGTGACATTCAGCGGTATATTAAAGAAGGTCAATATTTTCAGTTTACTTGATGCCCTGCGTTGAACTCCACGTCCTAGCCAATAACACTATAGCACCTCTTTCATTAGGCACAAGTATGCGTTCATCGACGTGAATAACCCACAAAGCAAACCCGCTCTTTACGGAACCAGAGTCTCCGTAGCCTTTTAATAACATTGTATTTTAAAATTGCTTGTCGCTATGTAACTGTCACCCTCCGTTGAGCCATGCCTGAACACACGAATACCCAGAACTCACTACTAAAACGCCTAATCCATTACAAATCGCCTTCCATATTGTTCTTGAAAAGTTATTTTTTCTCTGGTTTTCCTTTCCCTTCCCCCTTCTCTTTCCTCCATTATCATCGCTCTCACCTCCGTGCACCCACACCTCCCACTGAATTGTAAATTTCAACCACCGACAAAACTCCACAGTTCCTCCCACACATGTTTTCAGGCTGGAAATCTCTCCTGCTGCGAGTCAGCGCCTTTTCTGGGTTGGCCCGTCTGAATATCATGGCGCCAACGCTTCGAGCCATGTCCACAGACGCAGCCAATGTCGTAAAGAGACCCACATCCATAAAGGCCCCAACACTGATGGCTAACCTCAGAGTGGTCTTGTGGAAAATCTACGCACACTTCCACCCTCACAACACTATTTGTACGTTTGTTGCTGTTGCTGAAGACCCCGACTTCATGAAGAACAACCCAGACTTGAGCTACAACCAACAAGTCTTGTACTACATGAGATTGCCCCACTTCCCCAAGATTCATCTCAGTGCTGGTATGTTGGGATTCCGTAAATCACATAGAGCCGAGTATGAGGCTGGATACCAAGTCAGCACAAACCTTTTCAAGCAAATCGAGGAAAAGAGATTCTTGGCGCCTAACGATAAGATCGAGGTTATCATGTCTGACTTCGGGAAGGGTCGTGAAGCGTTTCTTTCGGCATTGAATGGTAAAGAAGGTGCATTCATCCGTCCCCATGTTGTTCGTGTGACAGATTCTACTAAGTTGAAGTTTGGAGGTGTGCGTTCCAAGAAGTTGCGTCGTTTGTAGGCGGCAAAGTGTATATAGAAATAAATTGCATAAAACGATGCTAGTTGCGTCTTGTAATTCTGAACCGAAGCGGTGATTCTTCACCATCACCAGGAAAGATTGCACTTGGAGAATGATACTACGAAAGCCTTCAATTCGGGGAAAAGTCACACAGAATGGGGATGGCCTTTATGATCGCTTGTAACGAGTTCTAGAACTGATTTTCAGCGGGATTCACTACTTTTTTCAGAGGTTCCTTACCTTATTTGCGAATCTTCGACTGGTTTCAAATCAATGATATAACCAGTACAACTACTTGATCCGTGATAACACTGCTTCTTCGAAGTCGTAAAATTTCACGTTATATCTTTAAACAACCTTCTTTCCATTTGGCCATTGTATCAAATTAAATGCTGGGGCTGTCTGACATTGGCGCCGAGACCACCGCCCACATGTACAACAACAAGAACAGTCGTAGAATACTATATTGACCTCCTACTTTGAATACTGCCAGTAGAATCACGCCGTTGCCTTCTCAACTCCTTTTTTACGGCTACTGTTATCATCTTCAGAATGCTCTTCAACGTATATACTAGACTATCTGCGATGAAAACAACCTGAATTATCGCCAAAAAAAGGATCTGGATTATCAATGAATCCAAGCTCCCAATTATAACAATATTTACTCTTTCATCTGTTAATTATGCCGCCAGTCCCGTTCACGTGACTACACAATCGCTGTCACAATCACCACGTGAGCCTCTTCGCAGCCTCGTCTGCAGGTCACCCGCATTGGCCCCATGGTAGAAAATTTCTGCCCTCAACTCGAAACTTTCACTTCTGATAGACACTCAACAATGGCTCCAAGTATGTATCGTCCATATCATTCCGAGTAACCGCAAACAGAACGAGATATACCTTACGATTCCTTGCAAGCATTTCAAATCCCACCGTCAGTGAAGGCCCATTCGTCCTGTTACCTAAGTTGAAAGGACAATATGAAAAGAAGAACAGAGACCCCGAAACTCGATGAAAAAGCTTTTCCTGTAGAATATCCAGAACAATCAAACATATACGCTGAATTGCTTCGTTTTCGCAGGCCCTATGCCGTCATTTAACGATGTCTTCTGACCGCTGAAAAACGTGAATGAACCTTCAAAGGAAACGGAGTCACAGTTCCCAGAGTATGAACTCCCATACCGTACCACAATAGCGGAGGTGTTAGAAAGACGGTTTTCCTGCTTTTGCACACCTTTACATCCCCATTTCATTATCCGTTCTCTTGTAGATTACTTGGCTTAACCCAAATGCGAACTCAACTAACATTACAGACACTAAGGCTGCTGCTGCTAAGAAATCTGCTTTGAAGGGTACCAACTCCAAGAAGGCCCAGAAGGTCAGAACTTCTACCACCTTCAGATTGCCAAAGACCTTGAAGTTGGCTAAGAACCCAGCTTACGCCAGAAAGGCTGTTCCACACTACAACAGAATGGACGCCTACAAGATCATTGAGTCTCCTATTGCCTCTGAGACCGCCATCAAGAAGGTTGAGGACGGTAACACCTTGGTTTTCCAAGTCAGCTTGAAGGCTAACAAGCACCAAATCAAGGCTGCTGTTAAGGAGTTGTACGAGGTTGACGTTGAGAAGATCAACACCTTGATCAGACCAAACGGTACCAAGAAGGCTTACATTAGATTGACCGCTGACCATGACGCTTTGGACGTTGCCAACAGAATTGGTTACGTGTAAATGCATTTTGTAGTTTAATTAATAAAGATAACGGAGCAAGGCAATGTGTAGAACCGAGAGATGCGCAGGGTGTTGAATATACGAGGAAGATCTGAGCAGATCGGCTCCGTAAACGTAGCAAGTGGTGTTGTCATGTTAAGACGGACTTTATGTTAACGACGGGGTGAAAGATGTGAATCTTTCGCAATCGTGCGGTGAAAGGGCATCTATGCTTGGTTAAGGGCGTTTGAGATGTCCTGGACACTAATTACCAAGACAGAACTCTCTCAAGAACTTTTATTCCATTTGTACAGTGTGATCAGCCGTCAGCTCCTCGTCTTCAACTTCGTCTTGTTGTCGTTGGGAGGCAAACGATAGAACAGCATCCTCAGTCTAAGCGAGGTACAATTAGTTAATGCGTATTAAATTCCTTTTTAGTTCAATTCAACCCGTTGCAGACTATACTATACCCATGACACTCAGGTTAAAGTGAGCTCCAACGCATTACTCAAGAAAACTCAGCAAAATACAGTCGGCGCTTGAAACGATCTACCGCCCATAAGCACGTATTTGCCTAATAGAGTGTCCTGGTGCATCTACGACTACCAAGTATTTGGTTCCTGAAGCGCCAACAATCGAAATCTAATTACCTTCTGTGCCTCTGCGGCAGACAACGTGCGCTAAGCCCGGCGCCGCTGAAAGGGCGTCATAACCTATCCACTGTGATGTTTTTCTGCTTAGTTCTCGCCGTTTACCATTAGTTTTCGCCTGGACAAACTTGAGTCTTGCCGCCGCCCAGAACCCTTACCAACCATATTAAATCTGGTCAACCAAAGCATTCTCGGGTTCAAGTGATCAATTTGCGGACCAAACCAAGGATGCAAGTAATCTAGATGCATGATGCAATGTGCCTGCCTTGTCCCTTCTATGGGGAGCTCCTTGGTAACGGAAGTGCGACTGCTTTTCATTCGAAAGAGTAGTAACGCTAATAAACCCACCTTGTTCATTCTGCCTAGATCATGTCGTCACTATGCCAGTATAGCCATTATAGGCTTACATACCATTCCACGAAATACTCTAATTACGAGATTAACGAACTCTAAATGGGCCATCGCTCGTAACCATCACGACCCCTGGCTAACTGTGCCTTCCAGGCCTGTTGCGAAGAAGCACCGCCAGCCAATGTTTGGAGGTACGGGTTTTGCGGTGCTGCCCATGCATGCCCTTGTATGCAGTGAGTGGACCGCGTATAGTGTGCATACAGCTGCGGTGTATGCACGTCACATAGACAACATTTCGCGTCCATGTGCACACCGGTCGCGCTCTAATAATTGGGATGATCACCATACACTGCCATCGAAACCCTTGACCATAGGTAACACTCTTTGCTACAAAACGATTTGAAGTGTGCGGCAGAGCCTACAAGAACGAACCGGGAGTCTACTTGCTGTGTATTTATATAGATTTGTGGTTTCGAGCCCTGCCTCTACTCTCCCCCGTACCCGAACAACGTTGTGAAAAACTAGTCGCTTACTCTCTCCCAAGCCGTCGTCGCCGGTCAATTCCATCACCGTCTAGTAGAAAACATCGCTCCGTACAGAATTTCAGCTCACGTCTCCCTCTGTTGCGTTTCATCGCTCTAGCATAACCCGTCACCAAAGTATGCAATTGCCAACACTTCCCAGCTGGATGCGCAATGGCCTGCCTGGCGGTGTCACGTCGAACTCTCCGTTTCCTCCGTTGAAGCCAGACAAGCGGTACCGAGGTGTTTACGAGCGTGCGGGCTTTGACGTCAACTTGAACGCTCTTTCAGGTGGCCAGTCGCCTACGCTGAGACACTCGCCGTATGCGACGCCGTCGTCTGCCGACAAGAACGGCGCTTTCTCGCCTACCGTGCACAAACACCGTCATATGGAAAGAACGCCGTCGCTGTTGTCGCTGCCCTTGAAAACACCAATGTCTGCACCGGTCAACTACCCGTCGTTCCAGACATCGCCACAGTATACTCCGCATCGAAAACATTCGTATTCTGCGCGGTCGTCAAAAAATACGGCGCTGGCAAACCCATATTCTGTGAGCACTCGCGCCCAGAGACATGACCCTACCGCGTTATGCACGCCTCAAGAGGAGTCGTTCAACGAAAGCTCACCCACAAAATGGGCCAACGGTGGCTACAACCTGCAACGCGACCGTCAATATGACGAAGCTGCGTCGAGTTCCGGGAACCTGTCGCATTATCAGTCGCAGGAATTTCTGCAACAACAACCAGCACAACCTCGGTACCAGCAGTTCCAGCCCTTTCAGCCCTCCCACCGGAACGACGAAGGACTCCACAGCATTTTGGGTCTGGACGAGCCTACCGATAAGAACAAAAAGCAGTTGAAACTTGAGATTCATGATAGCAACTTTGCAGCAAGTTCCAACACATTGTACCACGACGCGCGGTCATTTGGCGACAATGCTAGTAATGGTAGCCACAATGGCAGCTACAATAGCAACCAAAACGGAATCGTCGACCGCAACTATCATGGTAGTCGTGGTGGTAGCCATGACGGTTCTTATAGTCGTGGTCAGAGCATTAGTCATAGCAGTACTCGGAGCGGCAGCCAAAGAGGCATATCTCACCCAAACGATGTGGAGTCTCGTGCGCCTAGTACTCGCGGTGGTCACAGCCATCGTAGTAACCCCAGCCAGAGTAGTGCGTTCAGCGCCACAAGTGTTCAGACCAGCGAGTTGTTACAATCCTCGGCACCGTACCCTACCCAAGACCTCGGTCAGATTTATACCCCCTCCAACGATAAAGATCTCTCGTCGATGCTCGCAGACTTTAAACAAGATGTTGAGCATCATAGACTGCCACAAAGTCAGCAAATAGAACATCCACAAAGAGGACAGCATACGGAGTACCCATACTCTAACGACGCAGCACAAGCTTACAACAATGCTGGTTATGACGTCAACTTACATTCTTATGCTAACCAATCGAGCCACTCCCATGAAGATGCTGATAGTTCACGCGACGACTTATCTTTGGGAAACCGTTTAAGGGACTCGGACGATACAGGCAACAGTACCGCCGAAGATATTCCTAGAATGTTACATGAGTTTGAAAGTAAGAGAGATGGTGCAGATCCACGTCTCTCGACCATCAGCTCCATCTTGTCGAAGAATGATCACAGTAAGAACCCCGACGACGAAATCGAGCGCGAATTGGAAAGACAACTTGAAAGTTTGAAAACAGGCAGCAAGGCAAGCTTCGACTCGGACTTAAGATATAACGACTCGTATACAACCGCTTCCGAAAATGCGTTTGGAATAAATGGCTCTGTGCCTTCAATTGACGTTTCCAACGGAAGCTTGAGTTCCCGGAAGGATCTGTTGGATAGCGAGCTTGTTCAAGAGGCTGTGACGCCACTTTTTGCACGTAAGGATAACGAGAAGTTTGAACTGTTATCTGGACCAGCAACACCACACATCACGAGTTCCCAATCGATCAATGATATGTCTTATGATACTCCGGAAACCATCAAACCTTTAAGCCCAAAAATACATCATTACGCCGAATTTCCCGAGCGCGATAGTAGTGTGAAATCAGATGAAGAAATCCTAGCAGAAAATGTCGCCCCACAGGAATTCGAAGCTTTCCCACGCTCAGTATTTGATCCATCTGTTCCAGTGTTCAGAACCGGTAGCGTTTCCAAGGCAATGCCTGGCACTGGGAACTGTAGAACTTGTCATTTGCCCATTGAACCGGGCGCCAAGGGTGACCAGCGTCCAATTTTCTCTAAAAGTGGAGAATTGAGTGGACAGTGGCACCGCGGCTGTTTCAAATGCTCGCACGACAATTGCCAAATAAGTTTCAACAAACAAACGCCGCCATACGTTCTCCTAGATAACCCCTTTTGTCACCACCATTACCATTCGTTAAACGACACCCTCTGCAGTTCATGTAACCTGGGTATCGAGGGAGAATGTATCGAGAACGAGTTGAGACAAAAATGGCATGTGAATTGTCTTACATGTTCGCGTTGTAGGGAGGGGATTCAAAACGACTACTACTGTGTGAACAACGAGATTTACTGTGAAAGAGATGCCTCGATGGTCATCGACGAACGCAAGAAGCTTGGTCTTCTCACGTCAGATAAGGTAGAGAAGAGGAGAACCCGGTTGATGTACTTGGAACAGGGCCCAAGTTTCTAGGTAAACTTGCATTATGTATATTAGAATAAACTTAATAGAAAGAAGTTTAAAATGATGTAGAAGTACTGAATGAAGAAGTTTAACGGCTTAGGTTATGAATGCTGTGTTTTACGTACGAATGCTGAATTACATTAGCTTAGGCTATGAACCCTTGGGGATTTTTACAGTTTCCTAATGGGTATCTAAGCATCAATAGCTCATATCTCTAAAGAAGACTGCGCACTTCGCCCTCCCTGGTGCCCTTTGTGACTGCCACCTGTGGTACTACCAAAGCGTCGTCGTCGTCATCAATAATAAAGTTATCTGCATCGTAATCAGCAGGATTCAACTCCAAGTTGGCGCCGGGGCTCAGTTCCAAGTCAAAGATCATCGAATCAAACGCCTCTGGCTGGTTATGGAACTGCTGCAACTTTCTTTCCATGCGGTTGTAGATTATATATGAGGCAATAAAGAGCGCTATGCCTGTCAAAAGTATACTTAACAAATCTAGCCATTTTGCCGAACTAGGCCGCTCTGCATCTCCCAAATTCTTTATGGCGTGGCCTACAAAGATATGAATCAACATCTTGGGAGAAGTGATGATCGATGCTAATAAGTAAGTCGTGGCGGAAAGGTTGGGGATCGAGGCCAAAGCTCCGTTCAGTAGCGAATACGGCAACGGACATAGTCTTATAAGAATAAGCAAGAAAAGCGACGCGTCTTCTTGCAAAATCTCCGCGAACGCCCTGAACTTCTCGTTCTTACGAACAAGACTGATGGCTTGGTCCCTTAGAAGGTGACGGAACACCAAAAACGAAGCAAACGAGCCCAGGACAGATGCGCTGGCCAACAAGGGCCACCCTTGCGGGAAACCATATACCATTCCACACAACATCAGCAACGCAGAGAACCCCAAAAGAGGCGGGAAGCCTACAAAGAACACGAGAGTAAACAACACTACTCCGCCAACGAATGACTGCAGTAGGATGTCGGAGATATATACAAGCAACCTGATGATATGCTTATGGAAAATGAGTACCAATAAGCCTACAACGGCGGCCACCAGTACCAAAAGGATCAAAAGCGCACGTTTCCACAACGGCTGTTCTCGGAACCAGTCCATTCCTTTGGCACCCATCTCCGACCACGCAGCAGTCTGCTCGGATACGGCCTGTTTGATTCGTTCCATGATATAAGAACTGCTTTGATTTTGGCGAGATCCCAAGCTAATGAACTTTGGTGAACGATGCACGGCTATGTGGAGTTGTGAAGCTGATTTTTCAGAATATTAGCTTTGCGGCGGAGTTTCGAATCGTCCCAATGGCTCGTATAAAATGGACGCCGGGGTTTCTAGCTTGTCTATTGATCTACTGGAGAGGCAGAACAGAGGGTGTATCTGGGGTGCACACCGCCACCCTTCCATCAGAGAAAGTCTCTACATTTGTAAGACGGGACCAGGGAGGATAGATTTTTGGGTGAATAAGAATAAAAGATTATTTTTTGTCACTCTATGTATGGATAGGTGGTCAGAATGAGCATTGTTCAGTTCAACGCAAGTGTATCCAAAAATGAGTTCAAGAGAAAGGCGATCGTATATATACGAGAATTGCACTTGAATTTCCTCTTGAGTCATTGTTTGGGGTGATAGCTTATCGTCACCGACACATTAAATAGAAATCTGATTGCATTAGGGGATTGGGCTGTGGTAAAGCTACAGCTGAAGTGCCCGCCAAGCTCTGGGGTATTCGCTAACTGGTCAAGTTCTCGGTCATAAATCCCTTTTTGTATCCCGTGTTATCTGCTGTGAGCCAGACCACCTAAGCTTCTTCCTAGCGCTGTGTTGCTCCTTGGAAAACTCATCCAACAATACGGGGCCAAAGAATCTCGCTCATTCTTCGATCTTCCTTGAACCTTTCATTAGCTGGGTTTGCCGCAACAGATCTTCTTGTTCTTCGTTGGTCACCCACTTTGACCTGCATATCCCTGATCTGAAACACAACGCCTTCAACTTCTACTCCGTATCAGGTTTCTAATATATACCCATCTTCCTTGCGCAAGAATTGACCGCATCTTCAAACACGTTGAGCGACGCTCGATAGAAGTCAATTACCTCTTTTGACAGCCCTCTCGAATTGTCAACCACAATGCCCTCAGCGGTGTCTCCATCCATTGACGCCTCTCTTCTCAACAACCTACAAGGCCTTCTCAGTGCGAATGAGCCATTGGACAGGGAGCTTCTCCGCAGGTACGAGCTCGAGTTTATCGGCCCCGTTGTGCAAGCCCTGTACTCCCTCAATGTGGCCAAAGACATCTTGAGACTTCTTGCAGCCATTGCCACCTCAGAGTACGCGAATGCTGACTGTATGCTGCTAATGGAGACGATAATGTTTGCAATTTCTTTTGCAGATACCTTGGAGTGTTTTGGTGAACGTACAGTGCTACATTTCTTGCGCTCTGGTGTGGATCAATTGCCGTTGGTTCTCAATGTTCTAGAGCGACGTACTCTATTCGCAGCCGATCGCGTGGCAATTGAATTTGTATCGCAGAATGAAGTAGTTCCCCTTCTATTGGAACGGGTGTTTGAAGATTCGGACGCGGCCCAATCGGTGGTTCGGACAATCTCCTTTGTAAGAGGGTTCTCCACAAGGCACCCCAGAGAGTGTCACTTCGAAATGTGCGAGTTCCTTCTTGGTTACGCAAAGTCGCATATTTTTGATCTGGAGACCTTGTTCGCTTCGTATTTCTCCTGTTTGGAGATCGTAGGGCTGCTTGCAGTTCGGCCGTCATGGGCCCCTCAGTTGTTCCTCATTGATTGGTCTCCCATTGCTGGCGCAGAACAAAATGATTCAATGATCACCAGCGCTTCGTTGTCGTGTGATGTCCTACTTCCTTTAGTTCCATTGGACTGGCTACGGGGTTTAATTGATACCATTCTACAGATAATCGAAACGGGGCCACCTGATGAGGCTTCACAAATATTGTACGATTTTGCACTTGCGGATTTAATGAGTGCTCTTTGCAAAGGTGGTTTCGATACTTTCGAAATCGCTAAGCTGTTCATAGAAAAGAATCCGCACAAATTGACGCCGGAGCTTTTCTTAAGATGTTCACCAGACATAATCACTGACAAATCCGCTTATTTCGAGAAGCATTTCGCCAAATTAAGTCTTTACAGCACAAATATCCAAAGCTTTGAGACCCTTTTGCATTTGGTAAGCAACAAAGAGTTTTTTAACATGTTAACCATGACTACGTTGAATGCAGAGACACTCAAAAAACTTCCGCAGGATCGTTTGTTTCTTGTTTTAAGGCAAATTTCGCTCTACGACTATGCAATCGAGTATTTGTTGCAAGAGATGCCCTCTGTTGTATCCACGTATTTGATTCCGGTCGATAGAGCGATGGTGAACCTGAAAGTGTGGAAGGCTAAGAGCGACACGTTGATGAATATTGTGACTGAACGCCAGGTGGACCTTGGTGTCTGGGAAGCTGAATTGAAAAAGTCACTTTACGAAATGCAGAACGGGCGGAGACTCCACGGTGTAGATCCCTCCGTGGAAGTGACAGACATGACACTCTAGAAGTTTGATTATGGGCACGGCCACTGATGGCATGAGCTTCAAACGTAGAACAACAAAGTGCAGCTCTTTGACGTTTACGATCTCAAAGAGAACCTTATACCCGAACTTATCAATTCCAAATCGAGTGATCTAAAATAATTATACACTAAAGGTAATTTCTTTGGTTAGATCCATTGACGTTTGCCTGCACATCTGTTAAGTCCCCTAGAAATTAGTCCCTAGTTATGGAACGATATCTCAACAGAAAGCACCCAAGCAAGACTCACAAAATAATATCAATGCTATGACTCAATAAATCAATTGGTGAATTCTGTAATTAACATCGACTCTTATCGGACTATGTGCAAACTATACCCGTTCGTATTTACAGTGACTCACGCACATCGAGGCATACAAATGGCTTAGGATTGGCGCCATAATTATAACCAAGAATCAACAATGTCTTTCGGTCACGCTTTCAGAGATGAGCATTTCCCATCGGCAGCCAAGGACTTCTTAAGTGTGAACCACGGATCGTTTGGAATGGTCCCCCAAGTGATCATTGATAAGCTCAACGAGGCTACCAACCAATTTTTTTCGGGACCTGACGCGTATATTCTCGATGGCTTTGATGAAGAGTACAAAGAGGCTTTGAAGGCAATCTCCAAGGTCTTGAATTGTCTGTATCAGAACTTGGCTCTTGTCATTGGAGACACCTTCGCTGTCAACACCGTCTTGCGGTCGATTGCGTGGGAAAAAGGCGATAAGGTCGTTATTGCCAACACCACCTATGTAGGCTGTGGTAAAACGTTGCAGTACTTGGCTGACACGTTAGGAATTGAGCTTGTTGTATTGGACTTTGACTTCCCTACGTCGCATGAAGAAATTGTTTCGCGGTTCAGAGAAGTAATTGAATCCACAAAGGTTAAGATGGCGTTTTTCGATACCGTATCTTCTTGTCCTTCCATCAAATACCCTTATGTGGAGCTTACTCAGTTGTGCCGTGAGTACGGAGTGATGTCCTTCGTCGATGCCGCTCACGGCATAGGTTTACTTCCTCTCGATATAAAGGAGTTTCAGCCCGACTTTCTCACCAGTAACCTCCACAAGTGGTTTTCTCTTCCCTACGCTTTTTCTGTATTGTATGTCGACCAAAAGTACCATACAACCGTAGAGAGTATGCCAATCACTGCATCGTATCAGAGCCCCAAGGATGTTAGGGCCTATGGCGATTTGTTTGTAGACAAATTCTTGCCACAAGCTAGGATGCATTGGTCAAAAGTGGCCTTGGTTAAAGACGCAATTCAGTTCAGAGACGAAGTTTGTGGTGGAGAGGAGCAAATATTCAAGTATTGTATGTCTTTATCTAAACAACTTGGTGACTACGTTGAGGAGAAATGGCCAGGCGCTAAGGCTCTCCGTAACGAGAACGATTCTCTTGACTCGGCAATGCTTTCGATATACGCTCCTCCTGAAGTGTCTACTACATTGGCAAGATTAAATGAGAGTCAAAAAGCCAAGTTTTACCCAACATGCATCGAAAGCATTATTAGACGTCACAAACTTCATGTTCAGTTGTTTCCGTTCAAGGACAGAGTGACATTCAGGCTCTCTGCTCAAATTTATAACGAATTAGACGATTACGCACGCGCCCTCGACGCACTCAAGGCTACAATCAAGGAGTACTTTGAGTCTTGTGGTCTTCCAGACGTTGGTTCTTTAAAAATTTGAGAGAACCATGTTGGATGCCCTATGTTCAGATCTCATTGAAGCAAAGACTTTGAAATCGAGAATTAGATGTTCATTTTTTAGTATTTTGATATATTCATTAAAATTTTTTTGATCTGCGAGGTGTTTAATTCGAGGATTAGGCTATTCTCTCCATAAGTCGTCAAAGTCAAAATGACGGCATCAGCACCACCCGATACTCTTGGTTATGCTCAATATCTGCTTACAGATTACTATCATAGCTTTCTTGAATACCGATTCTGATTTGAGCGTATTGCGTACTGGAAGTTCGTGATTTCTACGAACAAAACCTTTGGCCATAAGATTCCTGATAGCCCAGAAGGACGTGTCAATTGAACTCCTTCCTAACCAATACAATTTCTTGAAGAACCTTCCTGCGATTACTTCAAGATGACATTTGCTCCCCTGAGACTCAAGTACTCCTGGTCCATGCCAGGGGTCAAGTGCTTTATCACTTCCTGATAGATTTCAACATTGTGGTATCGAAGAGCACTAGCAGGAGACTTGTATTTCCCTTCGAGTCCCGTGATATCACAATAATGCTTGCGTGGTTTTAAACTAGGAGGTGCTGCTATGGATAAGTACGTAGGTGTGTCAATGCCTAGTTTTTTTGCTTGAAGGTAGCGAGTTTCCTCGATCGCAAGTTGTTTTGCCGTCTTCACTCTTCTATTGGTAGGTTTTGGTCTATTGGGATTCTGCTTGAAGCAGTGCTCTTTGTTGGTCACATACGAAAGTTCCAAGGCATTTGAGCCTGCCTTGTTGGAATCTGACATGATACAGCAGGCTTTTTATCGTAGGTGTTGGAGGATCAAGACGCGTATTTGTATGAAATCTACGGAGGTCGCTTTGGTCTAAAGCTCTGGCCAGTTGCTGAGTATGCTTGGTTGTTAAATGGTGTGGAGTTGATGTGGTCTAAATATTGTGGAGTTCAAGCACAGAATCTAAATTTTGTGGTTTCCAAGAGCATTATACATTTAAAAAAGAATCATATTTTTTTAATTTTTTAAAATCATTTGGCTCCCTGAGTTTCAAGAAATTCAAGCGAATTCATCTTTCAAGATCATCAGAGAGACAAGCCAGCTGTCTCAGGCTTTACTACATCATTTTACGATACATTAAGTTTTGTCATAATGACTGGTTGCCCTACATAATCCTATTCTGCTTTAAGTCCTAAGCTTTTCTCATTGAAGAACTCTCAAAGTGTCAAGGTTAATTTACGAGGCATTTGCCGAATTGGGCCAGATTAGTGCATACACGCTACGTAACAATCAAGCACTAGCCATTAATGTTGATGGCCGTAGATTGAGTAGCCTACTCAAATATCCTCTAGCCCGTCCTCTATTATTAGATTTACTGAAGCTTTTCTACAACCTCGCCACACGAGAAAGTGCACCCGCCTCGGTAGGCTGAGTTGTTCAGGGATCAGCGACAGAGGCGCAGCCCAGTAAGTCATGTCTTCTAAAGAATTCAGGCACGTACTCACGCAAGAATCTACCAATAAATTTGCTGCGATCCTTTCCATCCTAACTATTCTAAGCTTTTGCTCACATAGCGCATCGCATCACGATCGTCAACGTTCCTGAGTCTTTCAATCCGTCTCCCGAAGTCCCTGACTCCTCTGCCGGTGTGATGGCTTTCACCCCACCGTGATACTCCCAAAATACAATACACCTTTCTTCGTATATTCCTTCTGTCGGTTAAGTCCCCTGGCCCTTCGTTCTTTTGCAACCAATCCGAGGTCCTGCACCCGCCGCGCAAGCACTAACCTTAAAATATACGAATCCCCGCATATTCTTGTCTATATAGATCGTACTCTTTCCTTATCTTTTCGATTGGTGAACAATGGTTTCAGTTTCAACGCTTGTGGCCGCATTGGGCGTGACTGCACTTTCACACGCTCGTTCTCCCACTGGAGGGTACGCCCCTGGCACAACTGACTGTCCCTCAGGAAGCCTCACTCGGCAAGCTGATCTGCTTTGCAATGAGGAACAAGCATGGATTCAGGAGAGAAATAAGGTCACCAACGACAACTTGAAGACCTTCCTTTCGCAATCGGGCCTCTCGAACTTTGACGCAGATGCGTTTGTCTCCAACACGAAAAACGGCCGTTCGTTGAAGGTAGGAATAGCCTTTTCGGGCGGAGGCTACAGAGCGATGTTCAATGGGGCAGGGCAACTATCCGCGTTGGATAACAGAACCAGCGGTGCCCACGAACACGGCTTAGGAGGCTTGCTTCAGTCCGCCACGTACCTCACTGGTTTGTCAGGAGGCTCGTGGCTCGTGGGAAGTGTGGTACTCAACAATTTCACGTCTGTTCAGGACATTGTCAACGGGGTCATCCCCATTTGGGACGTAGAGCACTCAATTGTCAACTACGGCGGCTGGAACCCCAAGAAGGCCATCGATTACTACAAAGACTTGCATAACGCTGTACAAGCGAAAAAGGACGCTGGTTTCGAGCTTTCGATTACGGATACGTGGGGCCGCGCCTTGTCCCACCAATTTTTCACCTCGTATGATGACTACAGTGCATCGCTTTGCTGGTCTGACATCCAGACGCTAGATGCGTTTGTCAACCATCAAATGCCTTTCCCCATTATTGTAGCCGACGGAAGAACTCCTGGAACGCAAATCATCAGTGGCAACTCGACTGTGTTCGAGATTGGTCCGTACGAATTGGGCTCTTGGGATCCTTCGTTGGGGCAGATGACCAAAACGAAATACTTGGGGCTGCCCGTCAAGAATGGAAACTCCGTCAACGGATCTTGCATCGCTGGTTTTGACCAAGCAGGCTTTGTTATGGGCACTTCCTCTTCTCTTTTCAATCAGTTTGTTCTTCAGATCAATACCACTAGTTTGTCTTCCGCCTTGAAGGATATCATTTCTGCACTTCTCAACGACGTCTCTCACGATGAGGACGACATCGCAATCTACAAACCCAACCCTTTCAGGGATGTGCAAGGCGCCAGCATTCAAAGCATCGTCAACAATGACACGTTGTATTTAGTTGATGGTGGCGAGGATTTGCAAAATGTGCCTTTGTACCCATTGATTCAAAAAGAACGTGGACTTGACGTGATTTTTGCATATGACAATTCAGCAGACACTAACCAGAGTTGGCCCAACGGTGCATCGCTTGTGGCCACTTACGAAAGACAATTTTTGGAGCAGGGAGACGGCACGATCTTCCCATATGTTCCGGACGTAAACTCATTCAGAAACTTGAACTTGACTGCACGTCCAACGTTTTTCGGGTGCGACGCCAGAAACTTAACGTCTCTTCTCCGCAACAACACCAATCAGAGTCTGGTGTATGACTCTCCATTGATTGTATATACAGCAAACAGGCCCTTTACGTACTGGACCAACACCTCGACCTTCAAGCTCTCGTACGAAGATAGCGAAAGAAACGGGATTATTCGGAACGGATTCGAGGTTGCGTCTCGAATGAACTTGACGGTTGACGCCGACTGGCGTTCGTGCGTGGCCTGCGCCATAATCCGCCGAGAGCAAGAAAGACAAGGCGTAGAGCAGTCGGACCAATGTAAGCGGTGCTTCCAAAAATACTGTTGGGACGGTTCTCTCGACACCTCTGCCCCCAAGGTTAACTTCACTACCGATGGCACTACCAACGGGAACGAGGACAACGGAAACAGAACTGTGAGTGCAGGATTCTCGCTCATGTTCTCGGGCCACAAACACTCCGTTTTGCGTCTTCTTGGTACCTCTTTCCTAGTTGTAATTGCATGTACTTTCAGCGCCCTTTAATGGCTGCAAGGCCGAATTAGGTAGGTGTGCGTTCCCGTTCCTGCAGGCGCGCCGCAGCAAGTGGTCTCAAGTGTATCACTAATGACAGCTACAGACAATGATTTCCATAAACACGTGAGGCTCTTTCTCCATACAAGTACATAGGCTACTTTTTACACTAAAAGGTTCTTCATCTTGACGTCTTCTTGTAATCACAGTCCAAATTGGGTTTAAACCAGCCGTGTCTTTAACGCGTTTGCAGCCACCGATACCCCACAAAAACGCAGAATCTGACTAATTGGAAGGTCAGAGGTTCTGCTTTTGGGCCAAATCGATAATGACGGGCAGCTCAGACTCGGTATCGCTGCACTCGCAGAAAAGCGATGTGCCTCTTCTCTTCGATGTGTCTGACGTCACGCCCAAATACCTCCGTAAGTCGCTTCTAGTGACCGGGGCCATCGACGAAATCGGTTTTGGAAGGTACCAGACGGGTTTGTTTTTTGTCACAGGGTTCGGTTGGTTCGCCGATAACGCCTGGCCCGTGGCCACGTCGTACATCTTGCAGAGATTGAATGAGGTCAACAAGGTCCATTACCCTCCGGGCAAGGCACCGTATCTTACATTGGCACAGAATTTAGGTCTTCTTGCGGGTGCTCTTTTCTGGTCTTTATCGTCGGATATCATTGGTCGTCGGTGGGCGTTCAATTGCACTTTCCTCTTCACTGGTGTATTTGCAGTTGTAGCTGGTGCCTCTCCCAACTTCGCTGCTGCGGCAACGTTCTGTGCTCTCTGGAGTTTTGGAGTGGGTGGCAATCTCCCCGTTGACTCTGCAATCTTTTTGGAATCGTTGCCCAGAAGTAAGAAATGGCTCTTGACGGTAATGTCGGCCTGGTGGAGCTTGGGACAATTGGTAACTGCGCTCCTCTCTTGGGCGCTCATTCCTAAGTATAGTTGCAAGGAAGAAACTGACTGTCTCTACCAAGACAATAAGGGGTGGAGGTATTTCCTTTTCACTTTGGGAGGACTCACGCTTCTCATGTTTTTGTCCCGGTTCTTGTTCCCGATGAAAGAGAGCCCCACTTTTTATTTGGCGCGAGGAAACAACGAGATGGCAATCAAGACGTTAGATGAAATCGCCAGGATTAATCGGAGGTTCAATCCATTGACTCTAGCAGAACTCGAGGCGGTTGACGCCACAGAAGAATGTGAAGAGGTTGATGAACCTGTTGGTAAATCGAGCTTATTGAAACAGCGCTTGAAAAAGTACAATTTTTCGCACGTCAGACAATGTTTTGCCTCGCGGCGGTTAGCATTGTCGTCTATTTTGGTGTTTAGCTCGTGGGGGCTCGTGGGTTTAGCTTTTCCCTTGTACAATGCGTTTTTGCCGACTTATTTGGAGGACAGGGTGACTGGTTCAAATAGTGTCTACATTACCTACCGAAACACGCTTATTGTTGCCGTGATCGGTATCCCTGGTGCTATCTTAGCGGGGCTATTGGTAGAGTTGCGAATCGGAAGAAAAGGAACATTATGCGGTGCACTTATAATGACAGGCATTGTCTTGTTTGGTTCAACCACCGCCAAGTCTTCGAATTCATATCTTGCGTGGACATGTTTCTTTAACTTCTTCTCTAACATCATGTACGGAGTTCTATATGCTTACACTCCCGAAGTTTTCCCGACTAGGATCCGTGGAACCGCTGTTGGACTTGCTTCCTCTCTCAATCGAGTGTTTGGTGTCTTTGCGCCCATAATTGCGATTTACGCTGACCTTTCCACTTCGGCTCCGATCTATGTTTCAGGGGCATTATTCTTGGCTTCCGGTGTGTTGGTGGTATTCTACCCGTATGAGCCGAGAAATGTTTCTAGTTTGTAAGAACGTTTTGTATTATATGTTCGTGTTGTCTTTGGCAAAGGTAGAGAAAGAAACGATGTGATTGCAGTAAGACATAATTGATGGCATAAGACAAAAATTTTGTTTTCTGACGAATTTTTTTATCAATTGTCGACATTTTCATCTTGGAAGCCGTGTGTAGATTTGGATTCACACATTTTGTGGATTTTTGCAGCCATTTCTGAGTTTTAAAAACGTTAGCATAAATTGGATAAAGGCACTAAACAAATGAAATTAAAGTTGAAAGTAACAAAACCATACAAAAAACATGTTTTTTGCTTTTTTATTATCTTTGATTGAATTAGGGGATCTGAGACTTGTTGCCTTTTGACAATCACATTACCACAGCCAAGGCTTTCAAGCTGATTGCCGATGTCGAAAAAAATACTCTCAACCAAAACAAATTCAAAATTAGTAATGATTGATGTATAAAACGTGGACGCCTATTGTTACCCACCATTATCTTGACGGATCGCATTTCCGCTCCCGATTAGGAAATGGAATCCGGATTGCGAGTATCTACACCTATATATTATATATTCAGCCCCAGATCTGAGTATTTCAGCACCAATGACTTTCACAACCACCGCAGAGATCGCCCAATTCGGCGGAAAGTTGTACAAATTGAACCATGACTCCACCACAACCCACACTAAAATGGATGCAAACGTTTACGTTCCCCCCTCTGAAAGTACATCGATCCCTGTCTTGTTGTACTTGTCTGGATTGACATGTACACCCAACAATGCGTCTGAGAAATCGTTTTTGCAGTACTTTGCTAGCAAGTACGGCTTTGCCTTGGTGTTCCCAGACACCTCTCCAAGAGGTGCCGGCATTGAGGGTGAAGACGACTCCTACGACTTCGGTACTGGTGCCGGTTTCTATGTCGATGCTACCAATGGCCCATGGGCCAAGAACTACAACATGTACTCATATGTCCACAATGAGCTTTTGGAAAAGTTGCAAGAGCACTTCACCAGCTTGGACTTTGGCAAGATCTCCATCACGGGCCACTCAATGGGTGGTTATGGTGCCTTGGCTGGGTTCTTCAAAAACCCCGGTAAATACCAGAGCGTCAGTGCATTTGCCCCAATTTCGAACCCTCTGAACTGTGCATGGGGAGAGAAGAACTTTGGAAACTACTTGGGCAGCAACAAGGAAGACTGGTACAAGTACGACCCTTGTCACTTGATCAAATCGTATGCCGACGCTAACCAACCTGATATCTTGATTCATCAAGGAGCCGCCGATGGATTTTACTTCAAGGACAAGTATTTGCAGCCTGAGAACTTTGTTGCTGCTGCCAAGGAGGCCGGATACAAGGGCAAGATCGACTTGAACATCGTAGATGGTTACGACCACCTGTACTTCTTCATTAGTTCCTTTGCCGAGGAACACGCCAAGCACCATGCGACGGCCTTGGGATTGATCGAATAACTATCAATTGGAGACCAGAGGGCAAAAATATGAAGCGCTGTTGTCTCCACAAAAAGGTCAGATGTGGTCCCGATCCAAACATGCAAGTGTATATTGACAAATACAGATAATTATTAGTAGTCCACTCATTCGTCTCTGTTGTACATCGTATCCAGTATTTCTTGATATTTGGATTCCCACAGAACACACCAGTTCACTTTGGTAGGGCTCTTTACATTGACTTGCTTGAGGATATCGACAATTCGGTAGCATCCCTTGTCAATGCTAAGTGCATGACTTTGAACTACATGATCAACAACCTGGCTGAGCATCAAGTCCACTATGAGCAGATCAACGTCCCTGCAAATGAGTTCTTGCGCTTCGTTTATCCGATCAATGCTGTCACCACCAGTCAACAGGGGTAAGGATTTGTTAATGGAAAGGAGAAGGAGCTTCAACAATTTAAATTTATCTAGCCACAGCTTACAGTAATTTGTAAGGTATTGCTTGTCTTTGGAAGGCTCTTCCTCTTCGTTTTCCGACTCTTCAGCAACGGCAGGTGGCGCATCCTCCTCTCCGTCTGTGAAATCATCCTCGAGTCCGAATGGGTCGTCATCGTCCTCGAAATCGTGAGGGTTTTCAGCAAACTCTTTAAACTCATCGAGGCCATCGTCGATCAATGATAGGTGCATCTTCGTTTGTTTTTCTAGGAGCCTCAAGTTACCAGATTCTATTAGTTTAACTAAATTGTCACAATTCGACCATAATTTCCCCACAGACACCAACCTTGGGTCGACTTTCAGTTCCTTATTATCTACGTCAACCTCCTTCTTTTCTTCAGCACTCTCAGATTCAGCGGCGGTCGACTCCGACAAAGCGTTCAATTCGGTAACAAAGAGCAATGCGCTAGATACCAAAGACGCAGAAACAGCCAAGATTTCGTTATGAAATAGTTTGGAGATGGCCTCTGGAGATAATTGAGCTAGCACAGATATGTATAGGACGAACGCAGAGGAGAGCTCCGAGACTGTCTTCGTGGCAGCAGTACCAGCATTCTTGAAAGAAGAAGGTTCAAAAAGAATCCCTACTTTCGTGGAATGGGCCCTGATGAGTTTGGCCAACTTTACTAACTCCTCTAATGGCAGACTCACTTTTGCAGGAGTAACTGCAGTCTTAAGGGAGGTCGAGACTCCGCTAAGATGAAGGGTCCAAAATTCGAGGGCCTCTTGGAAAGCGGCTAAGATCTCCTTTAGGTCAGGTTCCATAGGATAGATCGTAGTTTCGTGAATTACAAGATGACCAAGGGATGAGTGGATGCACATTGCACTTGGCTGCAAAACACAACACCCGTACACCAAATCACCACCTAATCAATCGGAACAAACTCAAACTTTTAAAGAATTTACATAGTTTACATTCTAGGTGATCATAATTTTCTACATGAATTAATCTTACCATTCGTCGTTGTCGTCTTCGTCGTCGCTTGCAGCAACCTTCCCCTTCCTCTTATTCAATGCACTAGCTAAAGCATCAGCTAACGTTTCAGGTTGACCAGGACCACCTTGAGACGATGGAGCTACAGGTTCACCTCTGGCTTCACTTAGAAGAACACTTGGTTTTTCCAATTGCGATTTATCGGTTTTCTTAAGCATCCCAAGACCCGAACCACGAATAGACGCCAAGAGTGCATCCCTTGAGGAATCGCCGGAAGGCACAGGCATGGCTGGTGCACTTGGGGCTGCATCTGTCGTAAGAGCAGGTGGTGGAGGTGGAGGAGGTGGCGGACCACCAGCTTGTGGCGGAGGAGGTACTTGCTGTACAGAAGGAGGAGGAGGAGGTGGTGGTGGAGGAGGTGAAGCCTGTTGTTGAGCTTGTGGGTTTACAGCTTGCATAGGTGGAGGAGGAAGGATATTGTTTTGGATAGGTGGAGGAGGAGGCGGGGTGTTGTTTTGGATAGGTGGAAGTGGTGGCGGAACGGTAGTTGCAGGAGCAATATTTTGAGAAGGTGGTAGCGGTGGAGGAGATTGGGTCACCGCTTGTAATGCATGGTTCCTCTGGGGAGGTGGAGGCGCCTTATAAGTTGGATCCGAAACTATAGGTGGAGGAGCCATAGATGGAGGAGCCTCTTGTCTTGGAGGAAGTGAAACAGGCAGAGGGTTATGAGAAACGGGTTGAGGTGGTATTGGAAATGGATTTTGCTGCACCTGATTAAATGGTTGTGACGTAGTTGCATGAGCCGTATTTCTTGATGGAGGAGGTGGAGGAACGGGTCTACTAGCCCTAGGAGGAAGAGGACCAGGGGGACCATTACTGTTAGGGTAGCCTGGAGTGGTATTTGTGTTGGCCCGTGGTGGCAATGGCATCGCAGGCCTTCCAGCTCTTGGAGGAGGTTGTGGAGCCGCTCTATTGCCCACCGCTGGAGGCAAAGCTGGTGGGGCATTATGAGCAGAGCTAGGGGCTTGATTGTACTGAAAATGCTGTCTTTGGCCATTATCCGCTTGGTGAGGGTAGCTTGGCGGTTCCGGAGTAGCTGATTGAGCAGGCAGGAACGAAGGTACCACTGTTGGGTGAGCGACTTGTGGAATACTTGCATTTGCCGGCGGGAGTCTAAACCGTGCTTGTGGAGAAACTGGAGTATTGGCGACCACCGGAGACAGATTCTGAGAGTCCGAGTTGTTGCTGCCTGCATCGTTAGTTGAAATATATGGCGCCGGGGTTGGTGGCGCCGATGGAGCTGCGGAAGCGACAGGGGATGGCGAGTAAGAAGACTCGTACGGTGTGCTGAACTGCTCTGATAGATTCTGTGGCTGGTTTGAAGGAGGAGGTGGCGGAGGAGCCTTCTTGGTCTTTTTGGAAACGTCAGGCGGAGCCTGTGCCGCTACTGGCGGCTGTCCCAGGCCACCAGCCTTTTCTTGAGCGTAACGACGCGGAATTGGAGGTTCAAGACCGACTAAGGGTCCACCTTGTTCCGCTATATACTTCTTTATAAACTCTCTATTCTCGGCGATTGTATCTTCTGTGATTCCAGCAGCAGCTAGTTCAGCGTACAACAGACGCCATTCTGGAGGCGGCTGATCGTCATAGTACAAGACTCCCTTCGCTCTACGGGACCTCTGCCCCGTGTTGGCATCTACAAATTCTCCTCTGGAGCCCACTTTGTTGCCGGAAGGAGCCAAGCGTTCCTTCAACTTGATAGTGTTCTTGTTGTTGGCCGTTTGTTTGGAGGCCAATTTCTTTCTTCCCGTGACTTTCTTGTAGAAGCGAGACGCATCCAGTGTGTCATCAAATAGGAGCCCCACGACGCACTCTTCGATCTCGAACGTGTGGAAGAATGTCCTGTCCTGGTGATAAGCGAAATCGACATAGAGTTCTTGGTCCCAGATGACACCGCGGGAGCCGGTGATATCTACAAGTTTTAGGAAGAATGTATGGCCCACCAAGTCGTCCACCAAGACAATTGCACCCATAAGCCCTGTGTCAGTCCATTGCGTTGGATCTGGGTATGCTACGTAGAGCTTGCAAACGGTGCAGTCGAGCTGTTTGTTGGTGGCTTTTGGAATTGCGCGTTTGATCTTTTCATGGTCAGGATTGGAAAGCGCGACCATTTTGGGTTTCAATTGGCCTGGCCGTGATTGAAGTGTAGTTATGTGGAGATGTGGTCAGGGGCTCTACCAGAAAAAGATACCGGCTAAATTTAGAAAGAACGAGAGACGGAAGTGGCCTAGAACAATTATGCGCTGTTATCTGTCAGGAAATGGGATTTAATTTTTGGAGAGACGAATCGTTCGGAATCGGCTGGGATTGGTTATCGTAGAGGTTTGGACGGAAGATTAAGCCACGACGAACTAAGGAGCCTACTGTTAATATAACCTTTTTCGCCTGAAACCTAATCTGCCTTAATTGACTTCTCGATTTATTTTCTTTCATGTATGCCAAAGTGGTCATCAGCATGATCACGTATGAGGGCTAGCCGATTTGAGGGAAGCGCAGAACAGATTTCATCATCGGCTCTTCTTCATTTATCGTAGATTTTCGCAAGCATCTTTCTCTAATCAGTAACTGTCCTGGTTTTTATGAAGCAGAAGAGAAAGTGAATATGATGACAATGATAACAATAATAATAATGATGAATAATAATAATAACAACAATAAAAATGATAGCAAAAAAACAACAACAATAAAACATCTTATTCGAACAAACCCACATCTACTCATTTGTTCTAGTATTACATTTACTCGTCGTTAATACCTGTTATCTCCTGCACTTCTCACCCAACTCATCACTACTACATTACACAATGTCTGGCCGTCAGGGAGGTAAAGCTAAGCCTTTAAAGGCTCCAAAGAAGAAGACCCAGGATTACGATGACGAAGACATGGCCTTCAAGGCCAAGCAAAAGGCGGACGCCGCTGCTCAAAAGGCTATGGCTGAGAAGGCCAAGAAGGGTGGCCCATTAGTCGGAGGCGGCATTAAGAAGAGCGGAAAGAAGTAGATAAGTAGTTTGCAATAAAGAAATGAAGTTTGCATGTCGAAACTTTGTTATTTCCAAAAAAATGGAAAAAAAACGACCTCGGTGAGGGTCGAACTCACGATCTTAAGATTAACAGTCTTACGCCTTAGCCAACTTGGCCACGAAGTCGTTGTTGCAGGATCGAACTCTTTTCCTGAACATACTTAACATTAATTTATTGCTTCCGTTATACACCGACAAGAACAGTCTATGTTGTATGCTACTGCCCTTAGTATAGTCTAACGAACATATACCCGTTTGATAATCGAACGTTGAGAAAGAAATATTTATGTGGTAAGCATAGCCCACTGAGAAAACGTAATTTCTTATTTCTTATCAGTTTTCAATTTTAAATAAACAATTTATTTCTAGGTTATGGGTCTACCGCCTGTATCTATGTAGCAGCACAAACTTCTTTCTTCTGCCACCAGAAATGAAGAAATCAGCCATCCTCACCCTTTGCGCCTTCTTTTGCCAAGCAGTTTCTATCAATCCGATCGTTGTATCCGGAAGAAGATTTCTCGATAGTGTTACAGGAGAAGAGGTATGTAAATCAGTTGGCACCTGTGTCAGCCAAAACTAACGTGCAGTTTTTTATCCGAGGCGTCGACTACCAGCCCGGCGGTTCCTCATCAGTTTCCTTAGAAGAGGACCCACTTACAGATCCCAGAATCTGTGCTAGAGATATTGCGTTGTTTCAGAAGTTGAACATCAATGTATGTATGTCAATGAACCAACTAAAGTTGACCTACTAACCTTAGACCATCAGAGTATACAACGTCGAAAGCTCGCTCAACCATGACAAATGCATGAGTTTGCTCGCTGCAGCAGGGATTTACGTTGTCCTAGACGTAAATTCGCCGTTGGCTAGCCACCACTTGAACCGCTACGAGCCGTGGGCCACGTATTCCAAGGATTACTTGCGCAACGTTTTCCTGGTGGTCCAGCAGTTCAGCTCTTTCAACAACACCTTAGGATTTTTCGCAGGGAATGAGATTGTGAACGACCCTACCTCAGCTTCGAAGGCCCCTATCTATGTCAAAGCCATAGTCAGGGACCTTAAGAACTACATCAAGATTAATGCCCCTCGCATTATCCCTGTGGGATACTCTGCTGCTGACGATCTCAACTACAGAATTCCCCTTTCTAAGTACCTCGAGTGCACTTACCGAGACCCGGCAGAAACCGTTGATTTCTACGGCATCAACTCCTACCAGTGGTGCGGAGATCAGACCTTCTACACCAGTGGCTACAACATCTTGGTTGATGCTTACAGAGACTACAAAAAGCCTGTCTTCTTATCCGAGTATGTATTTAGTGTTTGAATAATTAACATCTACTAACGTCAGGTACGGATGCAACCATGTGGTTCCTCGGAAGTTCGACGAGGTAAAAGCCCTTTATTCGCCACAGATGACCGATGTCTTCAAGGGAGGTTTAATTTACGAGTTCACAGAAGAGCCAAACAACTACGGACTCGTGAGGGTTTTGCCTGACGGAAACGTACAACTCCTCAGTGACTTCCACCTGGCCAGAAACCAATTCAGCTCGATTCCTGACATGAGCCAGTTCTTCGATACTTCCTATGAGTTGGAGAGCTTGCCAAAGTGCGAAGAGTCCTATCAGAACTTGTTCACGACCAAGACTCTTCCACCTTGCGCTGCGCCAGATCTTATCCACAAGGGCGTTAAGGTCCAGCAAGGGAGTTACGTCGAGCTTACTGAGGAAGATCTCAGGTCACCATACAAAGTCTTTGACGTTGATGGCACTCTGGTATACTTGGCCCTGCCCCACGTAGAGGTGACGCAGCCCTCCTTTATGCGGTCCAAAACTGTAAGCGGTACGTATACTCCCTTTCTGGAAATAGAGCCATATGGAATGAGCGACTCTGAGGGCGATACCGATTATGACCTGGAGTCAGAGAGCGGTTGGGGTGGAACAGAGTACGATACCGAGGACAGGAAAGTGTCTGAAGGGGAAGTCCTAGACAGTGAGCCTGAAAAAATCTCCCTAATCAAATGGACTACTAAAAAGGTGCACAAGGCTTGGAATTCATTCAAGAAGAAAGTGGCTAGTGCACTTGCTTGTAGTGACCCCGAGAATTGATGATATACTAACATATTCAGGAGCTTCACAAACAAGAGATCCGGGCTCAGTGCTCAAGTTATCCCTCCTCGCATTAACAAGTATTTTTGCGCTTTACTTACTTAGTTGATTACTCCTAATAAATGTTCGTTTCAACCTTGTGGTGATCTCTGAAAAAGTAGCTGTAAGCGATGATCCAAGATGGAAACTTGGCAGTCATTGTTGGATATAAGCGGCTGCAAGATCCGACTCCATTCATCTTCGCGTAAACTTGATATTCTCTTGCTGCTTTCTGTCACAGTGAAGCCACAGTTTCTACAAGTGTGTATCACCATTGGCTCCTTCTTCATTACAATAGTCAACACAGGAATCTGGGAGAGATGGCTCATGAAATACTCGAATGTGTTCAAATCTTCCTCCGGCGGAACGACTTGCGCCTCCTCCTCTTCCTCCTCCTGTATTGTATCCAATCCGGAGTTGTGTTGATGTGACATCGTATGGAAAAGATCGAAATGTGTAAGAACCAATTGCTTCAAATTGCCGTAGTTGCCCTTCCCGGAACAGAGAAGCTTGAAAAAATTATTGTACTTAGAAAATTGAAATTTCCAGGAGTTGTCGGCGGGGTCCACCTGGTAAAATATGCTAGAGGATATGTCAATTGACAACCGAGCCAATTTCCCATTGGCTTTGATTGCATCAATGAGGCAAAGATCGTTCATGTGCTGTATTGATTCCAAGCCTAGGAAGCTCGTGTTGCCAAATGTGTCAAGACAAGTTTTCTTACAGAGCTGTTTGGAGTATGTACAAGCTGTCAAGAGCAATTGCTCGACGTTCAAGGGTGGAGAGGACGTGTTTATAAGTTTAGCATCGTTTATGACGAAGTTTTGCAATTCTAGAGTCCCGATTTCTCCAAAAAATTGCACAAACAAAGAAACATGGTCCACTCGAAATGGGATTGACCAGCCGGACTGTGCACTGAGACAGAGCTTTTCGAGAGTCCTAGCTGGTGGACGAGACTTGAAACGCAGCTTTATAGCTTGAGTTATGGGCGTTTCCAAGAACTCCGACGAGAACTTGAACTGCGGCAGGATTTCCGAGATCTTAAGCTCTTTCAAGCCGTACGCCTCGCTGAGAAGCAGTTGCAAGTTTCTTACAAAGCCTTTGTATTGGTCAATTCCTGGATCCAGGGCGAAAACGGAGTAGGAACCGGCGATGGTAGTAACAGGGTTCAGATCATCATACATGGGTGGGTTTACGAAGTGCACGCTACGGATGAAGTTGATTCGAGAACTGGGCTCGCTCAGGACGAATCGTAGCGGAGAGGCTCTTTGAGGAAGATGGGCATGCGCAAATTTGATGAATCTAGGTACGGATTTGAATTGGACCAGTTCGTAGAGGAACATTTTCAGGATCACACTATTGAACCTCGAACAAGTCAAGGCCAACTGAAGCAACGAAGTAATGTCGTCTCGTAGATAGCCTATAATGCCAAGAATTATTTCGATCGGGAGAGAAAGGATGTGTAAGGGGGGATAATTGCCATTTCTTCTGGGTGCCTTGATGGTGGCCCTTCTGCCCATCAACTGATACTTCTTCATGGTGCGAGCAGATTGGAATGATAAGATGCTATAGCGGTACTTTGAGAAAGAAAATCAATAATTTTAATAGAATGAACGGACAGAGATGCGTGTTGGAGGTTGTCGATTCATTGAGGGTGAGTGTGGAGATAAGAACTGACCACTCTTTAGGAATAGTAATGAGGGTCGTGATACACCATGTCTATGGAAATGGGAAGGTGGTCAGTTAGAAGATAGCATATGAATTTTTATATCTTATGGTTTGTTGTGGAATTTTTTAAATTTCTTTCGAGTGCTCTAGAAGTGAATGAGACGACAAGTCTCGTTGGAGGTGATATGACGAGGATGATTTGAATATTCCACCAACTAAAAACAGAAAAGGATTTTAGGAATTGGCAATAATAATGCTTTAAACCTGAGCTGAGGTTTGGCGTTGCCCTTTCTACAAGCAAACATGAAGACGACGTAAAGATATAGCTAAGAAATATCCAGAAAAAAAAACTAAATGTAGTTTATCCTGCCTCGTTATTCAAGCCATCTCTTCCCTTGATGTGTTCGCTCCATCTCAAATTATTGAAATCAGCTTGAGCCACAGTTTTCCTCTGGTTGCAAACTCCTACACATACCAAGATCTGATGGAAACCAAGCACTAAACTTTACAGCTACCCTCCCTTTAATAAACCCTTTCCTGTCAGAGGACCCGCCACTCCTTTTGACCCCTTTGTACTATAGGACACAAATAGTCCCCTAAATCTTCACTCGTTCCATTTCATGCACGATGGCAGATGACCAGCGAAGGCTTCTTGAACAGCTTATGGGAAGAGATGCGCTAGTCTCTCCTCAAGTCAGACGTAAAGATGTCGACTTTCACAGCCCGCGAGTGTGCAAGGCTTTTCTTGTGGGGACATGTCCCTTTGACTTGTTTGCAGACACTAAACTTAACCTAGGAACGTGTCCCAACCTACATATGGAAAAGCATAAACTAGAGTACGAATACAGGACTCGTAAACGAGGCGAAAGCTTTCCTCATTTTGAGTTTGAGTACTTTCAGATCTTAGAAAAGTATATTGGAGATATCGATGCAACAATAGCAACGGCGTTGCGCCGTCTCGAACATACTCCCGAGGAAAAAGCAAAAATAGCAGCAGTAACGAAAGAATTGGAGGAGTTGGATACTAGCGTAGGGTTGATGGCGCTGGAAATCCGCTACTTGGCCCAAGCATCCGATGTTTCAAAGGCCTTAGAACAAACAGTAGCCCTTGAAAAGTTCTTGAAGGAGAGAGAAGTCACTGCAGAGCAAGCACAAAATATTGCTGAGAACGTGGGACAATCTGCACAACAAAAATTGCAAGTATGTGAAGTCTGTGGCGCTTACTTGTCTCGCTTAGATAGCGACCGACGTCTAGCAGATCATTTCATCGGCAAAATCCACTTAGGTTACGTCCAGATGCGAGCCGCCCATGCAGAGTATAAGAAAAGGTTTGCGTGACCTGCTTTACCGTCCTTGAAAGTTTAAGTCGTTGTAGACGTTTCATTGTGGCATTATAAATTATATACTTATGAATATCCCAAAATCTCTTATTTTAATGTTCAATCTTCTTTCTCCCCTCCAATCGAGACCTTAACATCTCCAACTTTCTCTTTCGAAACGTACCCAAGAGCACTCAAGCGATGAGCCAAAATGGGATGCGAGTGGTTGTAAGAGGAGTACAACCAGTCACTGTCAATTGTTCCTAAGTTCTTAGTAGTGAGCTTGATCAACGAAGTGGCCAAGTCAGCAGAATAACCTTGTTTGGAAGCAAACTCATCAGCTTGATATTCGTTCTTTCTCGACAACACGTTCATACCAAATTGAATAATGCAATTCAATGGAGAGCTGATGAAGGAGAATAAAGTAAAAGCGATGAAAGCGGGGTATACGCCCGTGAATCCGAATGAGTGGAATAGAGACTTGTTCTCAAGGAAAGCTGAGAATAAGACGAATGTAGTGGCCAAGGAAGCTTGCGTGGCCACCAACAGTTGAGCCAAGTGGTTAAGCTTCCAATGGCCGATCTCGTGGGCTAAAACAGCTACAGTCTCAGGAACAGTGTTATGCTCAATCAAGGTGTCGTACAAGACAATCTTCTTACTCCAAGGCAACCCAACAAAGAACGCGTTAGAGTGGGCACTTCTAGTGGAGCCGTCAATCACACTCAATTGTGTGAGTGGGAACTTGTTTCTTCTAGCCAAGGCCTCGATTTCCGTCTTCAACTCTCCATCGTCGAGAGGACTGAACTTGTAGAAAAGGGGAAGAATCAAAGAAGGTGCAATAGTCATAAAGAACAATTGAGCTACCAAGACCAAGGCGCAGGCATAAGAGACAAAAGAGACACCAAATTTCTCGATGATCTTCAAGAACGCGTACATGAAAGGGGTCCCTAAAGCAATTGTAAGCACAAGCGACTTCACCATGTCCAAAATCCAAGTCTTGATGGTAGTCTTGTTGAAGCCAAATTTCTCCTCCAACACAAACGTTTGGTAATACGAAGTAGGAATAGATTCTAACACGCTAAGGATAGATGTAACAGCGAAGAAAACTATGCTTTGAGACATAACAGAAGCACCAAAGAACCGACCAATGAATTTGTAGTGAGACAATGCAACGGAAATGCTGCCAGCCACAGACCACAACTTGGGCAACAAATTGTACTTGATGGTGGCCACGTCTTTGATGGTGTCAAGAGCAGTAGCGAAGAACCGGAAACGAGCCTTTGCCTTCGAGTACGTTTGAGCTTTTACAAAGGTGTCATTAGAAATTTCCTTTTCGATAGACACAGGTGGTTTCTTTCTATGTAAAACCTGGTATTGTCTGTAGTCGATGTAAGTTTCAAACACGTACTTGCCGAGTAAGAGGGAGGTCACCACCGCCTTCCAGTTGATGGATGGGTTGTCAAGAAAAGACAACGACTAAGGTTAGCACTGAGGAAGAGAAATTGAGTTAAGAAATTGAACATACTCTTGCAATATCGAACATTGTGATAAAGAAGACTGGGTATTTCAGGTTTGAACAGTTCGCAGCAGTACACCTTGCTCTTATATGCTACGTCAGAGCTTAGCAGAAATGATCGACACAAATAATAGCTAATACTTCATTTGAAAAATGAAGACCTTCGATGATAGTTTCTAGAATGGAACCACATTGGAGCTGTCTTCTTCCGATATAAGACGTGCAATTCTTAAACAAGGAAGAGAGAACACATTTACGGAGAAACCCAAGAGAAATACAACCCGAGATCGCATCTTTCGGTAGGCAGAAATTAGAAGAGAATTTAAATTCAATCTCCAGTCGTTGTCGACTCGAATCCAGGTTAGGTAAGAGCAACACAAGATCAAAAGCAATTGAGAAATTGTAGACTTTTCGTAGATTGAGGTTTGCTTTCCCTTGAATTTCAATTCTTCCTTTTTTCTTCAACTTGTTCTTTGCTAAGTGACAATTTTCTTGATTATGCCTGATCTGAATGCACTCCCAAATCTTCGATCTTCGATCTGAAAATTAGCCTTAAAACGAAGTCAACAACCTAGCATATCCCAAAACAGGGCCATCGAAGGACCATTCCTATAAACCAAGTTCGCTCTTCCTTTTGAATTTTCAAACAATGGACGACACTTCTCGCCAGATCAACCAGAAACTCAACGAGCTCCTAAGCAAACCGAACCTGGCAAGAGTCGGGGCTCTCGACGCAAAGACGGCTTTCGGTTTGGCTGCCACGCTACGAAAGAAGATTTTGGGCAACGACAAGCAGGAGAAGGTCAATTCCATCGTCGTGCTTGCCAAGTTGTTGGAGTGTGTTGGTGGAGCGGATGTCCATTCTGCTGATTTCTGCCTGATCTTGGACGCAGGGTTGTTTGGCCTGCTTCTCTCGATCGTCTCGGCAAAGATGTCGACCGATACCTACAAGGCGATTTTGAAAATCATGCTTCTGACAATAAACGGTGCTGTCTTCCCGCCGGCGATGCGCAAGGCAACGATTGACCCTTACTTACCCTTGTATCTCAGTTTAGTCACCCACCTCGACTCTATTGATGTCATCACTGCTAGACTTTACCTGTCTGACAGCAAGATTTTGCTTCCTTCGATCAGATTGGTGACTGAGCTTATCAACAAATCACTTTACTTCAACTACGACAAAATAATAACCTTAGCTGGCCGTCTTAAACACGACAAGTTCTTCTCTACTGTTGGAAATTTGATAGAACCAACAGATGGTAATGTTGTGAAGGCAATTGAGAGCTTGGAAAGCGCCTACTACCGTTTGAATGAGTATCTTAGCAAGACCTTCTTCAACATGGAGTTGGAATCCCATCAGGTCATGCTTACGAACTTGTTCGTATTTTTGGATGTTTCTCTCAATGAATATGCAACTCCTGCTAGCACAGACGAGTATGTGAAAGCTGGATTCACGGCCGATCCTAAAAAGTTTGTAACTGATAATTTTTCGATCCTACTAGCCATGGACTTGAAGGTCTTCTTAAAGGATCCAAACATGACGTTCAAAAAGAGATTCCACGAAGAGTTGATGATGAGCGATCACAACCGTACATTCCCTATGAACTTATTTATCGAAGAGTGTACGAACATATGGCTCGATACCTTCCATAGAAAAACAGAGTTTCCAGAAATCTCCAAGCATATGCTTTCTTGGGAATTGATGATTTATCATTCCATGGATAATTGCTTAAGATTGTGGCAGAGTACTCGTTCTCAACTTGCAAACCCGGGCGATATACAAGGTATCATCAAGTTGCTTCAAACTAACATAAAGCTATTGGAGCAGAGTCTTGCCATTTCGCAGAGTATTGATGATGCATTGGAGGGGTTTTCAGAGAGAACTTCTGATGATATTAGATTCTTCCAGTTCTCAGAATTGAAAGAGGCACACAAGAACAACTGGAAGAACGCCTTCTTCGAATTCGATTCCACATTAGGTGAGGAAACTTTGGAATTTGTCCGTGAACAAAGAGTCATGCAACTTCTTCGGGGTGCTTGGGTTCAAACGGAATCACACGCTCTCCTGTTGTTTCAAAACAAACCAAACAAGCCAAACAGCGCGAACTTCTATTTTCTCATATTAAGCCCTAACAGGAGAGCTCTTCATTATAAAGAGTATGTAGACATCCCGGTCAGAAAACCTACATTCGAAGAGCTTGAGCATCAGTCTATTCCACTCAAAAGTATTGAACATTTCCGGTCAACGAAGATCGGAAAGTCCGTCGGAGAGAAGGATAAGAGCCGCAACAAGAACTTAATTTCCATTAAAGGTACCATGTCTTACGAGGAGATTCGCCTCACCAATAAGCAGGATCAAACACTTCTCAGTTTTTATACAGACTCTGAAGACAACAAAGCGGTGTGGTTGGACGGGTTGAAGATGTTAAAGGGCCTCACAAAAGATCAAGATTTATCGGTTGAAACGACACAGCATATAAAGTCACTACAAGAGCTTAGAAAGAACACCCAACTCTTGATTTTGGAGAGCGACACCTTTGCATCCCATGCACCTAAAGATACTGAGCTCCCACCTGATCCAGATTATTATGATATTGAGGAATTGCAGGATCTTTCGAAAGACTTTCATTACGCTTAATTGGCGCAGTTATCGGGCTTCTGGCTCTTGGAGATTTTTCACGAAGAATTTAGAACTTAATATTTAATTTTCTGTTAGGAATTTCAATAGAAAGAAAAGGTTTTAAAAGATGGCTTTTGTGACCACAGCATGATTGTGTAGTTAGTTTTAAACCGAACTTAAGTACACCATCACAGATTACTTAAACACGTTCGAACCGGAAGCGGGAAAGAAACAGAATATTCGAAGAAGAGTTATTTATATAAAAAAAAAGGTTTGCTTCTTCTCTGACGGTTATTATACGATAACACAGTTGATCTCAGAAACATGTCATTATGCACACCGTGATGGGCATCTCTTGAAATTTCTAAGAGATACAACCTTCTTTCCAATTTACACAGAATGGCCAAAACCAAGAAAGCTAAATCAAAGAAGAACGATTTAATCCTCACTATTAACAGTGACTCAGAACAGGAGCTTCCCTCCGTGGACAGTGACTCCGATCTCGAGCCCCTGGCTGAAGGTGGTGATGACAACCTCAACCCCGATTTCCAGTTCTCTCTTGATGGATTTGAGACCGCAAATACAGATGCTGGTTGGGAATTTCGTGTTACCGAGGAAACAAAACAGACCAAGAAAAAGGATGTCGATTTGGATGAAATTTTGAGGAGAAAGGGTGGTTTAACAGGTCTTGTGGAGAAAGATGAGGAAGAAGAAAGTTCCGCTGACGAAGGTGAAGAAGAGGAAGAACCTGAAGAACCTGTAGAAGAGGAGGAAGAGGAAGAAGAAGAAGAGGAAGAAATGGACGATGATGAACTTGCGATGGACGGATTTGGTATGGGTGCTGAGCTGGATGATGACGAAGATGAAGACGATGCTCAACAAGCTGAAGAAGAGGAAAAGGAAGCCCCTGCCGAAGGTGAAAAGGTTGAAAACCCAGAGGATGATGACGACCTGGAAAACGATGGCGACTCGGAGGCTGCAATTGCTGACTTCTTCGAGGCTGCTGATGAAAAGCAACTGCATGTGTCCTTCCAATCCTTAGATCTTTCTCGTCCAGTCCTTAAAGGTTTGGCAAACTTAGGTTACAGTAAGCCATCCCCCATTCAGGCTTCTTCTATCCCCATTTCTCTTCTAGGCAAAGATATAGTGGCTGGTGCCGTCACCGGTTCGGGTAAAACCGCCGCTTACATGATTCCAATCATTGAAAGATTGCTCTACAAGCCCAGCAAAGTCGCCTCCACTCGTGTAGTTGTGTTGGCTCCTACAAGAGAATTGGCCATTCAAGTCTGTGATGTTGGTAAAAAGATAGCTAGATTTATCCCCAATATCAGCTTTGGCTTGGCAGTTGGTGGTCTTAATTTAAGACAGCAAGAACAGCAATTGAAAAGTCGTCCTGACGTTGTTGTTGCTACCCCAGGTAGATTGATCGATCATATCAGAAACTCTGCTTCATTTTCAATTGACAATTTGGAAATTCTAGTCATGGATGAGGCCGATAGAATGCTTGAAGAAGGTTTCCAAGCGGAACTTACAGAAATTTTGTCCTTGATTCCAAAGCATAAACGTCAAACGATGTTGTTTTCGGCTACCATGAACACCAAGATCCAGGATTTGATCCAGCTTTCGTTAAACAAGCCAGTCCGTATTATGATTGATCCTCCAAAAGCAGCAGCTTCCAAATTAGTTCAAGAATTCGTTAGAATTCGTAAAAAGGACGACATGAAGCCAGCCTTGCTATTTAACTTGCTTCGTAGCATTGACCCAAGTCAGCAAAGCCGAATCGTAGTCTTCGTATCACGTAAGGAAACAGCGCATAGACTCAGGGTTATTCTAGGGCTTCTAGGTTTGAAAGTCTCTGAATTGCATGGTTCGTTGTCGCAAGAACAACGTCTCAATAATGTCAATGACTTCAAAAATTTGGTAGTTCCGATTCTTATTTGTACAGACTTGGCTGCCAGAGGTTTGGATATTCCAAAGATTGAATTGGTCATCAACTATGACATGCCCAAGTCTCACGAGATCTACTTGCACAGAGTTGGTAGAACTGCCAGAGCAGGAAGAGAAGGTAGGTCCATCACCTTCGTGGGAGAGGCTGCCTCGGATCGTAATATCGTAAAAGCCGCAATAAAATCATTGGAGTCCAATTCTACCGAGCAGAAAGCCGTCTCAAGGAATGTCGATTGGACAGAGATTTCCTCGATCAATCAAATCATTGATACCAAGAAGGACATTGTCGACGAAGTCTTGGCCGAAGAGAAACAAGCTAAAGAAATGATGGCTGCGGAAATGGAACTCAATAAGGCGGACAACCTTCTAAAACACAGCGATCAAATTTACTCGAAGCCGAAGAGAACTTGGTTTGCTAGTGAGGCAGAAAAGAAGAGCGGTGCCATGTCTCAATTGTCTAAGAATAAGAACGTACCTAACTCGAAAAAAAGAAAGAGAATAGAGGCTCAAAAGGAGAGTGGTAAGGTGTACAAGAAGACCAAAGATGACCGTGCCAAAACACAAGGCAAGGCAAGAAACAGTAACGGTGGTAAGGGAAAAAAATCAAAGCGGAAGTAATATAGTCGATAAATATTCGGTCCCCAGAGGTTAGCGGTCAACATGATCAAGTTTGAATCATGTAGACATTTCGATGTGGTCAACTGTGCTCCCCAGTTGGTGTAGGTAATCAAAGAGAACGAAAAAGAAAAAATGCTTCACGGGTCGCCAAATTGCGCAACTTTGGCCAAAATATCAATTTGCTTTGTTAGTTGCTCTAGCGCATATATTGACACATACTTAAAAGCCATAAGGTCACCTCTAAGTCGAATAGACATCGTAGCGTCTTTTGTTCATCAGGGCTATGGTATTTTCAAAGAATCAATCGCGTACTTACAGCCTATGAATTCTTCGTTTGTTCACAATGCAATATATGTATCCACTACAGCAAGCTTCTAAGCGAGATTCGTAGTGAAAAAATATACAAAATAACCTCAGCGACTGCTTTAAAAAAATTGCATTGCAAGAGCAGTTTTATTTTTCAGTAGTATCGTATGTGTTTTGTCTCAGATATCGTGTTTTCGTGATGTGCACTTCTCCTAAGTTACCTACAACACACTCCTTGACTAAGCAGTTTCTTCAGCCTTGTGCAACACCTTAACGTCATTGTGTCTCGATGCCTGGTGCATTTTCGGGGTACAAGCTTCTTGGGCCAGAGCCTAATCAATCGCCCCTCCGCATCCTAATACAGATTCTACTACTTCAATGTTTCTATTACCTATCTGCATTTATACTCTTCTATTTGGTCGCTCAATTGAACGGCTACGACTTTAGCATCTCCTGGGTGTTCTCGTGGGAATTGGTTGAGGCAGATAATGCTATGGGGCTAATGCTTTTCTTTCTTTGGCTCTTTGACTCACTCTTGTGTGTCCTCTTTGTGACGATCATAGTTGGCCGCTCAAAACTCGCCTGGGACTTCGCATTGACTGTTCATATTCTCAATTTGATAGTGGTGTACCTCTATAGTGGTAAGTTCCCAAGTTCAGTGCTCTGGTGGTGCTTACAGGTATTGAGTGGCGTCCTTTTGGTTACGCTCTCCACTTATTCCACGCGCTGGAATGAACTCCGGACAACCTTCTTTGACAATATGTTAGATCAGCAAGAGTTGGGGCAAGTCAGACATGAAGGGGTTGAGATGAAAAACCTAGCCCCTCAAAGTTGATCGTACCACGAAAATGTGCAACTTGTAGTGGCAGGAGATTTACAAGAACATGCAACAGATTTCCGATGTTCTTTTCAGCATTTATTTGCTCAAATTTACAGTCGAATATTAATTTATGGTTAAGATCGACCAGTACAGTCAACTTTAGTGGTACCTTTACGTTTACGACCTTGCCTACTTTGAGTTTCTAACAAAATCACAGGCTTGTCCAGCAATGTTTTTACTGCATTCACCAAAATAGTTCGTTGAATCGCGTAAACTTTCTCAAGGTGATCTTTCTAGTATTGTGTTGTATGTCTGCCTGCGTAAGTGCTTGAATTAGTACAATCACATTTTTTGAAACCTGCAAATTAAATAGCTAATCTATACCTATGTATATGATTCTTGGAACAAAGCAACGTATTTATCGTATTTCTTAAGCAACCTCGCCTTTTTTAGGTGCAAATATACGACTTTCCGTACGGCTTTATGCAAGACGGTTCCTGTCCCTCTCCATGGGGTAATTATTCTGTATGCAATACCCTTTAGACCCAAGTATCTAGAATCATATGCTCCCGATGTAAGAACCCCTCAGATGAAGAATATATTTAAGTCACCGGAAAGGTATGTAAACTCAAATACAGTAAAACAATTTATAATATGAGCGACGAATCTTTGGCAATTGAGGGCTTCTACGGGTCTGAACTTTTTGATTTCATGAAGGGAATTGTTGACGATGATCCAGAACTCAAAAAGAAATCTATCAGCAAAGTTAACTCGATCTGTGTGATAACTTTGAAGAATAAGGAAGGAAAGACTCACTCCTGGGTCATGGACTTCAAGAAGGAGGGCACAATCCAAAAAGTGACGGGTGCTGTTCCCAAATGCGACATTCAGTTGTTCATGTCTGATGTGAATTTCGTTAAGTTGGTTAATAATGAAGCGAATCCACAGAAATTGTTTATGGGTGGCAAATTGAAGGTAAAGGGCAACATCATGAAAGCAGCGTCCATTGAACCCTTCTTGAGATCTGTGGATCCTCGTACAAAGGCAAAGTTGTGATTCATTATTTAAACAATATATGGCTTTCGAACTCTTCCGATAAAGGCTTTTCTTAGATTAAGTTGTTAAACATATCATACATTCGTTTTGTGTCATATATCATAAAATAGAAAGTGAAGGAGGAATATTACTTAAATTAATCCAAAGAAATCCAACATCCTGCACTGACAGAGCTGGTGAGCTGAGATGTGATGCGAGGTGGATACTTCATTGGCTCCTTGTTGTGATCGTTTAGAGTGGGGAACTCTTGAGCAATACGACTGATGATGTACGAAGCTTCAGTGATTGCAAATTGTTGACCTAAGCAAATTCTTGGCCCACCATTGAATGGAAGATAAGCCCATCCTGGTTTCAAGGATTTGTCTTCCCATCTTTCTGGTCTAAACACATTAGCATCCTTTCCATAATACTTCTCATTTCTGTGAGTACAAGAAATGAGGTATCCAATACATTCGCCCTTCTCAATGAAAACGGGCTTAGATCCATCTTTGCCACCACCCCTAGGCAAAGTTGTGTGCTTGTTGGCGAAACGATAGTTGATGGGAACGCTTGGATACAATCTCAATACCTCGTTAATGACATTTTTCAAGTAATTACACTTCTTCAACGTTTCAAATGTCATTTCGTCTGTTCTAGCCTCACTTCCGGAACCGAAGTTCTGGTAAATCTCCTCCTTGACTTTCTCCCAGATATCGGGGTTTCTTGCGAGTTCAAACATAGTAAAAGACATCAAGCCTGCAGTGGTATCTCTGCCAGCAATCATGATGTTCAATAGCTGATCCCTTAAGACTTGAGGATTCCTAGTTGTTTTGACGAGCTCGTACAAAAATGTGTAACCACCGTCACTTTGCTTCTCGAGCTCTTCAGAAGACATGGAAAGGGCCTTTTTCACATAGAAATCTGCAAAGTTGTGCACGATCTTGCAATTTTTCTTAAAAGAACTGGGGGAAATCAACCAATACCACTGCTGCAACCAAGCTCTTGAAGCCAAGGTTTCCTGAGCACTATTAAAAGCCCGATAAAAGTCCTTCTCGCCTTCGTACTGCTCCTCAAAATGCCCGCTATTCAAATCGGCACGTAAGGATTGCACCGAGTGCCCGAAAAGGAACTCTGTTGAGGTGTCGACGGTAAGCATGAAAAACAAGTCTTGAATATCGAATGGGGCACCTTGATGGCTCCTGATATGTGTGAAAAGAGCTTGAACATGTCTCTCCAAGGCTTGCGTGTGTGCAATTTTCTCTCTTGAGAAGTTGGGTCTCAACATCGCTCTCGAGTGCTTCCAGCCGTCGTAATCAAGGGTGAAGACACCGTCTCCCAAAAGAGGTTTGAAATGGGAATGACGCACTCCTAATTCAAAGTCATTGAATTGAGTAGCCAAAAGCGCTTTGATGTTCTCTGGATCACTGGTGGCAAAGAGAGTCTTCCCGCCAATACGGACAGAGAAGTTTTCGTTTTCTCCATAAAAGAGCCCCCACAAAAACTCAACTAAACCACCGTCTCTCTTGTGAGCCAAAACCTTAAAGGCTGGTCTGCTATTGAAGAAACCAGCCCCCGTTAAGCCAGGTGCCGGTTCAGCACCAAGCTTTCTGCAAAGCCACGCGATCTTCAAGTGACGATATATCACGTAGATGAAAACGGATGCAATTGCATAAAGTACTAGTTGGCCCGCTGAGGTTGGGTTCTGAGAAACCCATTTCTCGTACGCATTGCCTAAATGTTCGGTAAGCATCTTTGCCTAGACGAGTATCTAAAATAAATATCCAGATCTGCACAGGAAATGTGTATGGATGTGATTCATATAAATTTGATGCTTACCATCTTCTTTTATATTATTTGCCTTGAGGGGTTTCAAAATCACATGTGTGCGGACATTGATCAGGATGAAACTCTTCGTGGGGCAAGTATCTGCATATAGACAAACCGTTACGAGGGGTCCTAACTAATACGACCTCACTACGTTTTGATCTATTTGCTTAATGGATCTTTTTGCGAGGGAGCGGTCAAGACTCATTTCAAAGTACTAAGAGAATTGCTAACGCTGTATATCCCTTTCAAGAAAAAATCTGTCTTTGGTTGATTGTTTACGGCTATGTTCACGCACGAATTCAGCATAACTCATTAAATATAGTAGAGTCTATGCTTTGAGATAATCGTTAAGATGTGGCAGTCTGATATTGCTAAGTAATTAATCCAAGCCATAAGGGCGTCAGTTTCAATCATGGAAATGTCTTGGCGCTTTTTCTAGAGTAACAAATTGAGTCGATACAACGACTCAAACTGAATTAGCTTGGCAAAATTGTGACAAGGCTTATTCGAAGAAATTGCTCCATTTCTTTGTTTCTGACTTGAAACTGTGTAATTCCCACGATTGTCACATGCATCCACTTGTAAAAGGCTAGAAGAGCCCAACACCAAAAAGATTATTTTGAGGTCACAGAGGTTAGGGTTTGCCACCATGATCTCAAAAACAAACATTTTTTGCTTTTGGATAGCTTGCTTAAAGGAACAACGCCGCTCATAAAATGCAGAAACGGATCACACTTAAATCGACATCCAGACTAAAGAATACATGGCGAATTTTCAGTTTATCCATTTGAAATTCTAGAGCTTTGCGCTGTTTATTGTCGGTATTATTATTCACATTCTTTTGATATCCGTTCGACTATTATGACTCAAATGACCTTCGCAAACCGCCGAGAGCCATTAAACGACTATGACAAAAATGAGTTCACCTAAAGATTGTTAAGTGAATATAAAGGCTGTTCCTTGTTTGAATACTTCGTTTTGAGATCCATAAGGGAGTGCCAGACACTGGGAGACATCGCTTTTCACTTCTCCATTTACTGCAAACAAAAACCCTTTTCATTGTATTTTTTTCGCTAATTGGTCACAGATTCGATGTTAAATATTTTTGGCAAGTTATCTATAGCGAGTCGCCTTCCTTATGTAACAGAAAGTTTAACTTCTCTCCTTTGCTTTTAGAACTAATGGGTCCCTTTTATCAAAAACCTCCTATTGCTCATTTTATTCCTATTTGCGTTAATTATTTTCTTATGTAAGTCATATAACAATTATAAGACTTTGGGGGTAGCGAAGACTTCTTGGTATGTTTCATGTGGGCATAGGAAACAAGCTCTATCAATGCCAACTTTCCAGAGTTTACAAGCAAGTCCCGAAAATTTTGGTTGCTCTGGTTCCTTACTTCTGATTTCTTGTATTGTCCCTAAAGCCCTTACTTATCTATATTCATTTCAGATTTTTTAAAACTAAGCTAGCTTACAGAAACCTGGCAGCAAGACAAGGAAAGATACCCTTTAATCACCCATCTCCTAATAAATTTCACTTCAATATTCTTCTGCTAGACAGTAACTTCGGAACTTCCATTTTCCCTTGCATGCGACAATGCTTCTTTGTCGTAGAAGAAGACAACCAATTTAGCGATCACCCGAAAAGCGGTCCATAAGAAAATGGTAGCACTAATGACGAGAATAGCTATTGAATACTTCTGCAAGATAGTCGTGACATTCTCAGCCACTTCCTGGCCGTTGCTCTCAGTTATGAGAAGAATGGGGCCCGCGAGAGAATGCATTGCTTTAACAGAGATAATGCTGAACACAAAATCCAATGTATGCAACAGCAGAGGAACAAATAGTTTAAGGAAGTCCAGCCTTGACATAAGATCTGGCCTTTGAGGAGATGGTTCAGGTCGTTGAACACACATATAGGGAATTATGCTCTAAAAGTTAGGATATGCAAAACAAAGGTATGGGAGGTGTATAAATTTACTTACTACAACCATGGAGATCCAAGCGGCCACTTGGCAAATTCGAGGGCGATTTTCAAGATACGTAGATGGAAAGCACATACTATTGAGGTTCATTTTTATTAGACGTAAGCCCAAATCCAATACAGTAAAATAAAAGCAAGCTAAGCTCCTCTCTGACACTGGATCTTGGAGAGCTTCTCTGTTAGCTTCGTTGTTATTGTGATTTCTGTGGTGAGTTTCGCTCATTTTAATCTGTCGGAGTGAAGAGGTACTTGAGAGAGAAAATATACCTGAAGATGGTTCCTTTTCATATGAAGGCAGTTACATATGCCAGAATCGTTTTGTAGTATTTTTTTCTTCGGCAGGCTTTCTTCGCCATAGCAGAAAATAGCGATCACACATCTCGGTCCGCAGTGAGAAAAGAATAATTTCCAACTATCCTAGTAATAGTTCAAGTCTTCCAATAGCCTTTAAGTGGGAGAAGTCGATTATGGCCAGTAAGTTTTGATCTTGCATTAACAAGATCAGATATTTAAGGTCAAATATTTGGTTGAAATTCTGTTGATTTCACGGTCGCTTACCCATTAACTTGTGGGAGTCTGAGGTGTGATGAAACGGTTGTTTGATTTTTTCTTTTATTCGATGTTGCAATAAGTCCTGTCAATTTATTTTTTGTCTTTCTCTTCTTTAATAGTCACGTTTTAAAATAAAAAGTAATCGGTTTGGATACAATTAAGACCGATGCACCTAGTAGTGTCAACCAAGAATGATAATCGCCAATTGTTCAGTGAAAGTTATTCCGAATTGGCAATCGATTTCGTTGATAATGCTGGATCTTTTCTATGCTAGCAGATCTCATTTGTTTGATGATGCTATAATTCCTAAGACTTGTACTTTACTGAAATGTTGACTGCGTCTTCAAGACGATCCTGAAAAGCAAACACAAAAGAAAGGTCCCATATATATTTCAGAAGTAGTCCTTGTGGAAGATCCGTGTCAATTCAACATCTTTTTACTCATACAGATGACATTCGACCAATCTTGTACGCAGCCACATTAATTGAAACTTGTGACTGTATGCATCTAGTTTTTATAAGCCTGCCCACCAAACTAGTTGAAAGCATACCTCGACACTTTAAAGGATAAATAACCTGCAAACACTACTCTAGGTTAATCAAGGTCAGTGTTAAGTAAAACTTTTGCCCGAGATTCTCCTACTTCCTCTGATTTGATTTCTTTTCTTCTCTGTGTATAAGAAGAGGGCATTAATACTTGTTTCTTAAGTTCATCGACGGCATCAAGTTTTACATTAAAAGCATTGAGTGTAATCCCTCGTTCACACCTGTTTAGTTGTATACGTCTTAGACTCCTATGGCAAGGTCTGTCCGACCTTAATTTAAGGATCCGAACTCGTTCTGAAATGAGAGAATGTTAGCTGCGTCTCACCCAATAGGTATGTGCTTTTCAACTTCTGCATAATTGATTCCTATCGGAGTTCTTAGCGTTCCATTACTTTAGTCTAACTATTTTTTATAGTGTGATTAAAAAGTCTCCCCTGTCTGGTCGTCATTACTAAAGGAACCTACACACGAAAAGAGGGCCAACATCTTTTCACTACCTGAACAAAGGTAGAAATAATCATTGAAGAGACCCTAATTCCAGGACAATGCTGTGATAGCGAACTAGACTCGTCTGTCCTATATGCCGCGCGCTTAAATGTTACAAACTAACATGGTGTCTTTTCAACTTGGAAGAATGAGAGATACCACCGTACTGAAGGAAAAATATTGCGAGGGAATTGAGAAACGTCGTTTGTAATTCCCTAGATAATCAAAACAGATTAATCTTATATTGAGCCTGGCTGAATATCCTTCGTTAGTACCACTAAGTCTGAACACTTTGCACGTACATCCCGTTTTCTTAAACCAGGAGTAGATTAATTCTAGTTTGGTATGGTTCTCAGCAATTGCCACAAAATTTCTGAAATTGAAGCGCTGTTGATAGACCTAACAGGGGAGTTGTATTTGCTTTCATAATCATTGTGATTCTAGCATGAATTGAAATGACACCGAGTCGGCCCATGTTTTTCTTTTCGATGACATCTAAAGGATTGGAGCTACAGAAGATGGTATCATCGCCCTTACTCGTATGGTCGGCGACGTCTGGCTCCTCTAGTGGCGATTTGACCAGCAAGGGAAGCGGTACCATCACAGCGAGCACAGTGTCTCCACATTGACTGAAGGAGACGTTGAGATCAATATTTGGCACGGCCGCCGGCGTCTGTGCGAGTTTTGCCTCAGGCACCGGCTCGGATGCTGTAGAGGTGCTGGGGCGAGAATTGGTTTGGGAGTCAACCTGAAAGTTCATCATGATTGTATCAATCTTGCTTTCAAGCACTTCTCAGGAGCTTTTGGCAGCTGGCTCGATATCCCGGCCGGTTCTTCGACTGGGCAAGAGTCGGTTACAAGAAAGTGTAGTATGGTAGTAGGAAAATGGCTGCAAATGGCTGTAAATGAGTGACTGGGAACGTAGTCCCCGCTGTAACCAAACCGTTAATTGAATTAGCTTTTTTGGAAGAGTAACAATTTTTTTCTATACTTTTCCTGTTGAACTATGGGTTCTTTTCGCTCTTTCTTTGTTTAAGGGCAGAAGGATGTGACCGTAGAGCGGCATGCAAGACACCTGGAGCAAGTAACAGCATTTTTAGTTTAAAGACCGGTAATTGAAGAATATTTTGGTAACGAAATATCACAAAAAAAACCGTTCCCCGAGGTTTGCGGTAAATAGTTTGATCAAGTAAATTCCATATCTGTGAAAATCGGTCAAACAAATCCGAAAAAAAGGGAATATGAAAGTTCAAAAAAGGTTACCACAAATTAATTTTCATATCCCGAAAATAGACAAAGTGGGTCCTCTGTCGTCCCCTTCTTTCCCGTCCTGATCCATTTCTGCACCCGTACACCAAAATTCAAAATTCGTTTTTAGGCATGTCCTTGGTGTAGTGGGTGCGTCACCTACAGCGGTTTCACCAGAACAACCACCACTTGCAATTCTTTCGCCTTTTTTCAGGCTCAAAACCAAAAAATGCACTGAAATAACTCCCTGCTGACTTTAAAAGTCTAGACCTCTCCCCACTCGTCTCGTTCACAGCATATCATGGAGTTGACCTTCGATAAACGCCAAGATTGAGAATTGGTGATTAAAAATGAGCCGTCAGCAGCTATATGCCGATGACTTTGGACTTCCAGAACTCAATGTGGGATGCACAGCTGACAGTCTACCTTCCATACAGCTCATGTGTTTTAGACTTGGGAGATGTCACTGACGGAACTGGACCAAATCCACTCATTATCAGAGGTTAGGAAGTGGCAACCAGATTGTTTTCGACTCACCGGTTTCAATTTCCTCGTACGAGTGACTCTTTTCTCAACTCATGGGGTGATTACGTTAGATCTTGGTTTTGAAGTTGACTAT
>JAKUAS010000022.1:0-78797 GCA_030566735.1 Australozyma touchengensis
ATAGATAGTGCCGATACCTTAGGTATTCGCACTGGCAGCCCCGGCGGCTCTTAATTAGGGGGTTTTTCGACAATTGTCGTTCCTCCTCGTAAATATGCAAATAATGCACGATCTAGAAAAAAAAAAAACATCATGATCTGTTGAAACGTAAAAATGGAAAGAAGACTTGCTCGCTTCCTTTCCTCTGGGACATGCGCTTAAATGGATCTTGATAAAGAATTGGAGTTTAGGACATAAGATCATCCATTGGAGAGAGCTGTTCGGTTATGTGTTAAGCCCTAAACATTGTTGCAAGCGAATCTAGAATTCAATTGGTTCATGAAAATATAAAAAGAGCTCTGGCGCGTAAGCCTTCGAAAGTATAGTCTCAGAACTTTCAGTATTTGCAAACGGGCTCTCAAGTGATCTAAACATTGCACGTTTTATACAGCTTTCGTCTATTCAAAAACTGACGTTCAAAAATGCATTCAGCGTCAAGAATGTAACTATTAGAGGTAACCTGATTTCTAGCAATATCATAAGTATGAAAATTCAGGCTTACATCTCTCGTCTTCTTTCGCTTACAAGTCGTCACCGTTCTCCTCAAGGATCTTGTCCAAACAATTGTTCAATTCGGCCAAAAGCGTGGCATTGTTTGGATCAAAGGCCAACCCACGCTGGAAGTCCGCGCGCGCATCCTCGTAGTTTTCAAGGAAGTAGTTGGCGACCTCGCCGCAAGAAGTTTCCGGGGCTACATCAAGAAAATCAACATGTCAGCATCATTGAAAGCCTGTACGTACTTCTTGCCAGTCAAATAAGTGTTCGCACGGGCCATGAAGAGAATACCGATCTCTTGAAGGGTTCCTTGGAAAGCCTCGAACTTGTTCCGGCGGTTGCCCACCTCGATGGTAATGGTCAATTGCTTCTCAGAGTCTTCGATCTTGCCCTTTTTGAACGCCTGCACGCCTCCTTCGTAAAGCTTCATGCTCATACGAGACATACCCTTGTTGAAGTTCTCTGCCGTGGGAGGAGCGGGATCCGCGTCCAGAATACCAGGATTTCCGTACAGAGGGCGTGAGCTGGCTAAGCTCGAAGCACAGTTGTGTGTCGATGTCTGCCGGCTCATTCTTTATCACCAATTCTCAATCTTGACGTTTATCGAAGGTCAACTCCATGGTATGCTGTCAACGAGACGAGTGGGAAGAGGTCTAGACTTTTAAAGTCATCAGGGAGTTATTTCAGTGCATATTTTGATTCCTAGCCTAAAAAAACGCGAAAGAATTGCAAGTGGTGGTTGTTCTAGTGAAACCACTGTAGGGACGCACCCACCTCACCTGAGTACATGCCTAAAAACGAATTTTGAATTTTGGTGTACGGGTGCAAAAAGGGATCAGGACGGGAAAGAAGGGGACGACAGAGGACCCACTTTGTCTACTTTCGGGATATGAAAATTAATTTGTGGTAACCTTTTTTTAACTTTCATATTCCCTTTTTTTCGGATTTGTTTGACCGATTTTCGCAGATATGGAATTAACTGGATCAAACTATTTACCGCAAACCTCGGGGAACGGTTTTTTTTGTGATCTTTCGAGTCCAAAATATTCTCCAATTACCGGTCTTTAAACTAAAAATGCTGCTACTTGCTCCAGGTTTCTTGCATGCCGCTCTACGGTCACATCCTTCTGTCCTTAAACAAAGAAAAAGCGAAAAGAACCCATAGTTCAACAGGAAAAGTATAGAAAAAAATTGTTACTCTTCGAAAAAAGCTAATTCAATTAACTGTTTGGTTACCACGGGGAGTACGTTCCCAGTCACTCATTTGCAGCCATTTGCAACCTTTTACTACACTTTCTTCTAACATGGACACAAGCTCCAAGATGCTCGCAGAAATTCCCCAATTTAAAATAATTACGTCTCTTAGTTCCTCAGGCTCGCTTGTTTCCTCGTGTTTGAGCGAGTCTGACCTCCTAGGCGGTGACATGTTCTAGCCGACCAAAAACAATTGGCACAGATCCAGTCCGACTCTTTTCCAGTCAGAGAACTGGCCGAGATATCGAGCCAGCGGCTAAAAACTCCTGAGAATTGCTTGAAAGCAAGATTTTTTAAAGACTCGCCTGTCTAGTCTTAAATTGACAAAACTTAAACGCACTCAACTTCTCCCACTCAGTTCATAACTGATCGCCTTCCAAGTCCTTCATGCGTCAGTTAAGAAGGAACAAGGAACCTTCTGCCGCAAACTATAGTACCATGAGCTCGTTATTGTACTACATCTTCATCGGTCGAAACGTAAAAATGGAGGGAGACTTGCTGGCTTCCATTCCTCTGGGACATGCTCTTAAATGGATCTTGATAAAGATTTGGAGTTAGGGCATAAGAGCATCCATTGGAGAGAGCTGTTCGGTACAGGTTTATCCAATCCACGCTGGTCCGCGCGGGCATCCTCGTAGTTTTCGAGGAAGTAGTTGGCGACCTCGCCGCAAGAAGTTTCCGGGGCTACATCAATAAAATCGACATTTCAGCATCATTGAAAGCCTGTGCGTACTTCATGCAGCTAAATAGGTGAGGCACAGGCCATGAGTAGAATGCCGATCTCTGGTAGGGTTCCTTGGAAAGCCTCGAACTCGTTCCGGCGCTTGGCCACCTCGTTGGCAATGGTCAATTGCTTCTCGGAGTCTTCGATCTTGCCCTTTTTGAACGCCTGCACGCCTCCTTCGTAAAGCTTCATGCTCATACGAGACATATCCTTGTTGAAGTTCTCTGCCGTCGTCCAGAATACCATGATTTCCGTACAGAGGGTGTTGAGCTGACTAAGCTCGAGGCGGAGTTGTGGGTCGATGTCTGCCGGCTTATTTTTTATCACCAATTCTTAATCTTGGCGTTTATCGAAGGTCAATTCCATGGTATGCTGTCAACGCGACGAGTGGGGAGAGGCCTAGACTTTTAAAGTCATCAGGGAGTTACTTCAGTGCATATTTTGATTCCTAGCCTAAAAAAACGCGAAAGAATTGCATGTGGTGGTTGTTCTGGTGAAACCGCTGTAGGTAGGTATCCACCTCACCCGAGTACATGCCTAAAATCGAATTTTGAATTTTGGTGTACGGGTGCAAAAACGGACCAGGAAGCGCAAGAAGTGGACGACAGAGGACCCACTTTGTCTATTTTCGAGATATGAAAATTTATTTGTGGTCACCGCTTTTGAACTTTCATATTCCCTTTTTTTCGGATTTGTTTGACCGATTTTCACAGATATGGAATTTACTGGATCAAACTATTCACCGCAAACCTCGGGGAACGGTTTTTTTTGTGATATTTCGAGACCAAAATATTCTTCAATTACCGGTCTTTAAAGTAAAAATGCTGCTACTTGCTCCAGGTGTCTTGCATGCCGCTCTATGGCCACATCGTTCTGTCCTTAAACGAAGAAAGTGCGAAAAGAACTCGTAGTTCAACAGAAAAAGCATAGAAAAAAAATATTACTCTTCAAAAATAGTAATTCAATTAACGGTTTGGTTACAACGGGGACTACCTTCCCAGTCACTCATTTGTAGTCATTTGCAGCCATTTGCAGCCATTTTCCTACAACCATACTACACTTTCTTCTAACCGACTCTTGCCCAGTATATTGAGCCAGCTGCAAACAACCAGAGCTCTGAGAAGTGCCTTGAAAGCATGATTGATACAGTCATGGAGAACTTTCAGGGTGACTCCCAAACCAAATCTCACCCCAGCACCTCTGCAGCACCCGAGCCCGTACCTGAGGCAAAACTCAGACAGACGCCGGCGGTCGTGCCGAATATTGATCTCAACGACTCCTTCAGTCAATGTGAAGACACGGTGCTCGCTGTGACGGTACCGCTTCCCTTGTTGTTCAAATCGCCACTAAAGGAGCCAGACGTCGCCGACCATACGATTAAGGGCAATGATACCGTCCTCTGTAGCTCCAATCCTTTAGATGTCATCGAAAAAAAAAAACATCGGCTGACTTGGTGTCATTTCAATTCATGCTAGATACACAATGATTATGAAAGCAAATACAATTTCCCTGTTAGGTCTATCAACAGCGCTTCAATTTCAGATGATTTGTGGCAATTGCTGAGAACCATACCAAACCAAAATTTATCTACTCCTGGCTTAAGAAAACGGGATGTACGTGCAAAGTGTTCAGACTTAGTGGTTCTAACGAAGGATATTCAGCCAGGATCAATGTAAGATTAATCTGTTTTGATTATCTAGGAAAACACAAACGACATTTCTTAATTCCGTTACAATAAATTCCTTCAGTACGGTGGTATCTCTCACTTTTACAAGTTGAAAAGATACCATGTTAGTTTGTAACATTTAAGCGCGCGGCATATAGGACAGACGAGTCTAGTTCGCTATCACAGCATTGTCCTGGATTTAGGGTCTTTTCAATGATTATTTATACCTTTATTCAGGTAGTGAAAAGATGTTGGCCCTCTCTTCGTGTGTAGGGACCTCCTTTAGTAATGACGACCATACAGGGAGACTTTTCAATCACACTATAAGAATTACTTAGACTAAAGTAATGGAACCCTAAGAACTATGATAGGAAATCCACTATGCAGAAGTTGAAAAGCACATACCTATTAGGGAAGATGCTTTTTGCAATGTAAGAAGTGGCATCAATATAGAAACCATTCAAAAGGATTTTTCATGCCAGATCTCCCCAATAAATCTATGTACTAAATAAAAACGCGCTTTCAACAGAAAATTTAGTAAGATGAAAATCACTTCTAAATTAAGGCCATCTGATCTCGACCCAGATTTTTGCTGCGACATTTGTTATGCTATAAAGTAATGTGTATATATAGCGAAGAATCAAAATGTACAACTAATAATCGTAAATGAAATCAGAAACAACGCCAAATTTTCTTGTTTTGTTTCCATTTTATAAAAGAGAGTACAGTTTCTTTCTTAAATTATGGAAATTGAAGGACTTTCAACAGAGAGATGCTGATAAGATTTGGGATTTCTTTTGGAATTCCGAGCTACAAAATAACAGGCCCATGGTGATCTCAAAGAAAAGATCTGACATCGCCTGTCGCAAGGCTCTGGAAGAGGAAATGTTGGAAATGTGGAACGTTTTGCGTTACCAAATCGCAAGGACAATTTCAACAGCTTCTGAAACCACAAAGGTATGTTGTGACTATATATTTAGGTCTGACCCCGATTGGAACCATAAAGAAAAAAAAGAATCCAATTTAGATCAAAACTCTTCAGAGGACTTAGGTAAGGAGCCAGGAACCGACGATATGTCTCTCGAAGAAAATAGAGAGAAGAGTTCTGAAAAGGAACCTGCTGAATGTCCAATTTTGTCATGCAGCCACTCTATTATTCAAGGTGCATGGAGTGTCATGAAAGAATTTGAAGAGACTCATGAAGCTATCAGAACGCAACTTGAATATGCAACTGCATCACTTGCCGACTTGAAAAGGGTCATGGATGAATCCAGTAGTATCGCTGATAGTAGAATGGATTACATGAAAACTTTGGAAGCAAAAAGAGCAACTGCGCCTTTTCATATCAAAAACTTCTATGAATATTACTCAATACTTGGTATTTCTGTGAGAGCGGTTCAAGAGAAAATAGAGGGAAGTGATGGAAATTCGAGAACTAGATCTGAAAAGTTCAAAAGTTTGGCCGCCGGGTTTACCCAACTATTCATCATAGCAATGGATCTTTTCGTGGAATTTGAACGGAGCATCCACGAAGCGTCAAATAAGATATCTTTTCTAACTGAAATTCCTTCGGAAGTGCCAATGAGTGACTGGAACCTCGAGGCAACTTGTCGAGCAAATACTCAGCTATCTGTTATACAACATGACAGTGATATAAAAGATGTCGATGTTAAAAAGTTTACCCTAAAAGCAGAGGAAGAAACGAATATGTGGAAGAGCGCCGTGTTCAGCGTGATAGATCAAGTACAAGTGTTAGTAGTTCACTTAGAACTCGAATTGAGACGCGGACGTTTTGGGCAGCCTAACTTGTTACAACCCTATTCACTTTCAATTCTATATCAATTAAAATCTCGCTTTTCCGATATTTCCGATCTTTGCAAAAGCTATCAGAATGCTATGAAGAAGCACCATAAAGCGCTTCAAAGACTTGAATCGTTCAAAACGTCCTCCACAGAAACTCAATCCAAAGTGGCACACTTTTTTCATTTAAGCGAAATATTTTGTTCTTCTGAAAAAGCTTACTTTGTTGGGTCATATGCGTATAAAGTCATGAGATATCTTATAATTTTACAGGGAGTCCAGCTCAGCTACACGAGATTAAACCACATCAGATGCAAGTGTGAGACAACAAATCAAGACTGCAAGAAGAAAGAGTTGGAATACATCACAGAATTGAAGAATTATTGTGAATTGTATTGGCCTAGAGGCTTTCGCAGATGGCCTTTAAATTTGATTTTGTAGTAAGGAAAGTAACGGGCTATCAATTAATTAAACAAATTTGTGTTTTAAACAAAATTGAACGGGGTTGGAGGGTAGTGAATATTTCTCATTAACTTATTTACGCAATACGAATTGTGGATTTACTCAGCTGCGAAGGTATTTGCACCAGTTCAAGTAGAGATAACTTTGGACCTTTGGAAGTTTTCACGATTGACCAAACTTCAGTGCCTAATTTTAATTAAATACATATCGAAAGATTGTGAGCGCGTGTTAATGGGTTTACTAGAACGTTAACTGCCAAAAGAAATGTGAGTAAATTGTCTCCTTGTTTCTTATCGTTGTTTGATTGCCAAACGAGCTGTGTAACCAACTCGATGACGGCAATCTGATGTTTATTGAGTTAATATCCTGGGTGTCTACTAAAACAGTAGTAAACCACCACCAGATGGGTTCTCAAGGTGCATAATTGGAAACCTTATATTAAGTCGACCATATCAGCGGAAAGGCCTTTGTTACAAGGAGCGGGTTCAATAGCAAGCACATACCTGTGAGAATAAAGAAGTTACCATTTCATCGATGCTAGAGCCTACACGAATCAAACCTTGCTATTACCATGGAGCTTCTCCGACCAGGGAGGGTAGGCTTCCATTTGGATTCGTTCAACGGTTGTAAAAGGAGAGTAGTGACAATATCGTACTAGAATCTAGATTCGCTGATCGCTTAATGAGGGCAGATGAGGACATTGTTCACAATTCAATCATCAGAGAAGACTGTAAACTTAAAATTGAGAAAAATATTCTTGAAATTTGAGCTAAGATCAAATAACAAAAGAATTCTTCGCGATTCCGAGGAAATCCATGCTGCATCAAACAGACAACCCCAAATAAACCATGCTCGTGATCAAAGTATTATCAAACGTAGAGCCAAGGTTAGATTACACAAGGATGAATACACAAGAAGTTTAAATAATCATTCATTCTGGGGGTCATAAATAGAATACTTGGGTACGCCCTACTTCTTTCCAAACACTGGAAGAAGAATAGGGTTGGCACCGAAGTACGAGTTCTGTTTAGTAGCAGTACCTGCGAAAGCACAGTACCAGCCACAGAGAGATGCGATGACAGCAAAAATACCACCAGCCTTTTGTAAGTGAGGGTTTCCAGTGAAGTAAGAGCCAGCAAGCAAAAAGAAGGCAATGTCCAAGGTAAAGAACAAGCCCATGAAGATCACGGTGGATTTGAGGGTACACAACAACATGAGGAAGCAGAAGATTCCCCATCCGATCAAGTAGAAGCCAAGCGCGTTAGCAAGCTGTTGAGTGTCGTCACCGTAAGCGGCGATAATTCCAAAGGCGTCGACGTTGATGGCACCGAAAGAGATCCAGAAGCCCATTCCGAAACTCACCAACACAGTACCGGCAAAGCAGTTACCAAGCACCAACTCCCAGATACCGGCAGCAGCCTCTACCAAGCCACCGTAGAAGAAACACAAACCGACAGCGACGTTGGGCTTGGTGATGCCGCTGGCACCTGCCAAGTAAAGACCCAAGACGAAAGTACTGAGCGCAAAAGAGGCAAGACCAAGGGCAGCAGGGTTACCAAAGTTCATTGGCTCGTTGGGCTTGTATCTTTCCGTTTGCATGGTACCGCCGAAGGCAGTCATAAGCTCATGCTTGTAGAACTTCTTGTTACCCAAGATGATGTACTCTCCTCCCTCGCCCAGCGAGTAGACCTTGTGATAGCTGTCTTGAGAGACTACGTCTTTTTCATCGTCGGATACTTGTGCCATTATTAAATAAAACTATTCAGCTTGTGCGAATAGAAAATGGAAGCAAGTGCCATTGTTGAGTGTTATATATTCTTCTTTTTGTGGGGTACGTCTCTGCCAAAAAGACCGAACCATGGTTTGCACAAAGGGTTCGCTCCAGCTAAACAACGAGCTTAACCCAGAATGGAAGGACCACCGTAAACGGCTCACGGCATTACGAAGCATCGTCTGTCTGAACACCGCTTATTTTTTCTCCTTGTTCTATTTGTTTTTCTGCAATCACAACGTATCTATGGTGTTTGACAACGCGTTACATAGTGAGTGTTCTGCGCTAGCTCCGGCCGGACATTAGCGCCAGTGGAGAGAATCGGCGTTAAAGCAGCACGCACGGCGCTTAAAGCAGCGACTTACATACAGAGAACCAGATTCGGCGTGGAGCTGGCAATTGGCAGGTGGACACGACGATACACTTGCATCCCAATAGGACCCTTGTTAAGTCGCAAACTTATCTATGTTATCCGCTTCACTTGACAGCGTTTCGGAGACAGTGGCACCACTGCGAAGTGTGCACAGACGGCTGGCATGTATGCAGTACGCTCGAACTTTGTGCACAGTGGGGATTGCAAGTATATCCATTCGCCCATATGGGGTCTAATAGACCGAATAATCAGATGCATACATGGAATCCAAACTGATTTGAGGTGGGGCAGGGCTCGAATCTTCTGTGCAGGTATGTGAGCACGAGTTGCCCGTTTATTGCCAGAAATAAATAATATTTCGATTTCTGTTCCAGAGTGAGTGAGTTGCTGGTAAATTTTGTAGAAGAGGGCGAAATACTTTCGTCTTTTATCAGTTCTATTTTTATCAGCTCTGTCTTTTATCAGCTCTGTCTTTATCAGTTCTTTGTCTTTGCTTTGGTCGTTTCCATCGATTGTGCTCCTTTTCTCCTTCAGGCCATGATTTATTGGAGAACAGTACATCCTGCTGTCAAACGGCTGCAAAGATTAAATCCGAACTTTGAGAAGGCTTCTATGTATCTCCTAAACCCAACGTGTTTCAGGCCAGCCGGATTTAGGATCAACGACTGTGGGGTATGAGGACACAAAAATCAAGGACAAAAAAATAAAACCAAAAATCGGATATTTGGGCTGAACTGGTTGAAAGAAATCCTTTTTAACCTTTTGTTTATAGCTTTCCATACCATCATTGACTGGCTCCAGTCACCCAACAATCGAGATGATCATCGGTAACTGGGCCGTAAAGCGACAGAGGCAGTATGGAAAAAGCAAATTTTCGAGAACTCACCTTTAAAGTCGTCGATAGCTAGAATCCTCCTTCCTAAGGTCATTGTCAATGTGAGCGCCGGGGTGAAACTTGAAAAGAGTCAGCGCCTGGCGCAAACTAACACAAGGTAATCCAGCCCAGCCTTCGCCATCATAATGGAAGTGAGTGAGCTAGACGGCATCGGAAACATCATGGGTTGGGATGATGCTGTAACAACCGACCAGCAGTCAGGTAAACAGACAGCGCCACAAATCAACGACCTGGCAGGCTTGTTTCGACTAGAACTTGGGTGTTAGCAAACTGCTCCGGATTTTCTTTGTTCCAAAGCATGTCCAATAGATAAGATGTTCGGGGTAGTCATTGCACTTCCTTGCGTCCCTAGAACGTTCAGTCAATACATTGCACTTCCTTACGTCTCCTCGAGAATGATTCGCTCAATACAATGTAATCCCCTTACTACAACAGTTTAAAATTCGCTTGATATAGATAAGTTGGTTGTAATAGAATTGTACCACGTTTGATCCTGAGTCGGTAAAGATCAAAGACCCAAGGACACATCTCACAACTCGCTAATCAGATAATAAGGCACCCTCAAAGAGCCTCATTGTGTGTTGCCTGTCCCAGAGTGATGAAACTGCTTCTTACGTACCTATGGAACCGAGTTTTCGAGAGTTGAAATTTGTTCACTACTTGACAAGATGTCAAATAGGAAGATCTATAATGATTAATCATCGCGGGTCAATTCCATGATGATCTTCTGATGGTCAGGGTATTGTTGCAATAGTTCGCTACGTGTGAATAGCTTGAATTCCCGGAAATCAAAACCTGGCGACACCATACAGCTAACCAAGGCCCACTCATTGTCAACAGAAGAACCGAATATAACACCCTTGGGCACTTCGAACTGCAACAATTCGCCATTCTCAACGTCTCGTCCTAATTTAACCGCCTTATACTCTCCGTCGGGGTAGATACAATGGACTGTGAGTGGTTTTCCATCATGAAAGTACCAAACCTCGTCGGACTGAATCTGATGGAAACGCGAGGGGTTCTCGTGAGTAAGCACAAAAAGAATGTTGGTGAAAAGGGGAACCTGAAGACCTGTGGCGGATTCAATCATTTGGGTGCATCTTCCAGTCTCTTTGTAATACCCACCCTCAGGGTGTGGCTGCAAATCGAGATGGGATACATACTTCTCCAAAGACATTGTGTGAGCGTGATGATAAAATAGGTCACTGCTATGGGTGGTAATTGATGGTTAAAGGCTCGCTGGGGTCGGAGAAGCTTCCTAGGTGTGAAGTAGATCAACACCATGATGTATTCTCGAAATATAGAACGAGACGAAAATAAACCGAAAATAAAAATAATTGCAGAAGATAAAATTTGAAAAATTATGAACGAGTTGAGCTGATTTGCCAAATGCAATCCTTAAGTCTATCGAAACTGTTTCTGTATTAAGGGAGTACAACAAACACAAACACAGACAAAAAAGCATTCCGAAGAGACGAAAAATTGCTAAGGTTAAGGCTGGCCCTGCAATACCATTCAAATTTTATCTATGTTTTATTTGCTTCGACTGTTTCTCGTCGTAGGGTAATTGGACTATACCACATCCGTGCACCACTCGTTACTTGATTCGACAATTTCGCTTCTCCAAGTCAACCGTCTCTATCAGCCATGATTCAAGCAGCAAGTCGGCAGCTGACCCGTACCTCCGTTCAGAGGGTCACGCGTTCTCTTCATGCTTCGGCAAGAAGTTTCAATGCGCCTAAAACGACCCCAGGTTCGCCAGTAACTGCCCAGGCGGTCAAGACTACCCTTCCCAAGTCAACACCAACCGCATCTGCCGGCCCTCAGTCCAATGCAACTACTGTCAAACCTTCTTCCACTGTTACCGTTGGAGGAGCTTCTCCAAAGCCTCCGGTGGTTGAGAAGGTAGTGCAGAACAACAAGGAGGAAGCCAAACCAAAGAAGAAGTTTTCTTTGGTAGGGTTCCTCTTCAAGACTATTCTTGCGTCCGCAGTTTTGTACGGAGGCACTATGTACGTTGCAACCAAGAGCGAGACCGTTATGGATTTCGTTATCGACAAACAATTGCCATACTACGAAGAGATAATAAACTTGATTGAGAACGGCTCAATTGAGGATCTCCAAAACAACTGGACTGCCATGACGTCCAGTGTTGGAACCACAAAAAACAAGATTGAGAAGTTGACGAATGAGCTTGAGAAGAAGGGCGAAGACTTGATTGAGAAGACCAAGCAGAAAGTCAATCAGACAAAGACCGCGATTTCTCATTCACTTCCTGCGGAGCAGTTGCAAAAGCCCGTCGAGATTGAGCCAGTCCACGAGAAGTTTGAAAGATTACCCTTGGTCTCTGTCAACCCAGATTTCAGAGATGATTCTGTCAAGAAGACCATCGACTCGTTCAATGAATTGATCAACATGATCGACGCTTCTAACCTTGGCAACCAGAAACATGCCATTGTCAAGAAAATCAACGAGAACGTCTCGGTGTTGGCTGCCAAATTGGATGCCTTGAACCGTTCGTTTAGCAAAGAGTTGGAGAGCAAATTGAAGACTTCTGAGACTAAGTTGCTTGCAAACTACACCCAAAAGGAGTTAGACTTGACTCAAAACATGTTGGATCAATATAAGGTCGAGAAGACCCAGCTAGAGAAGACGTATAAGGAGAAATTGCAAAGGGAAGTTGAGGCTACCCAAAAGGCCATTTCGCAAGCCGCCGTAAACGCCACTTCCATGGTTAGAGTCGAGCAAACTAAACGATTTGAGGCTATGATTAAGGACAGAATTGACCTGGAGAGATCTGGTAGATTGAAGAACTTGGACGCCCTTAACTCCAGAGTCGAGGAACTTGAGCAACTCGCGCTTTCTTTAGAGAGCCAAGTTAAAGCTAGTACCTCCAAATCTTTATTGCAGCAATCTTTAGCGAACCTTAAGTCGTTGTTGTTCCACGTTAACGCCGACACCCCAGCACAAAGCTTCAACTCATACCTCGAGAAGTTGGAGGCTGCAACCAACAACACCGACGACGAGCTTTTGAAAGTTGCCACCCAGCAATTGAAAGCTTTGCTCAGCAACGAGAGCAACCAGTCTATCTTGTCAACGCCTCAATTGTTGACCGCATGGGAACAACTCACCCCCGAGTTGAGATCCGCATCGTTGTTGCCTCCCAACGCAGGTTTGTTGGGGCACGTTGCATCGTTCCTTTTCTCTAAGTTATTGTTACCTGTCAAGGGTGTAAAGCCTGACGGAAAGGATATCGAGTCTGTGATCGGTAGAGTGGAGCTGAGCTTAGCGCGCGGAGAATTGGACTTGGCTGTTGAGGAGGTAGCCAATTTGAAGGGTTGGACTAGACGTTTGGCTGATGATTGGGTCAAGGAAGGAAGAAAGAGATTGGAGGCCGAGTTTTTGTTGGGTGTTGTGGAGGCCGAGGCCAAGATCTTGTAATGCAATTGTCCGTGAAAGAGCAGAACAGGTAGGCAACGGAGCGAAATGAAATTTCCACGTTTGTTCAACAAAGTGTTTCGGTTTTCAGACGAAAGTAAATTGTGATACTTAACTGCGGTCTCAAGCGTGTATGCCGTGCATGAACATAGAATTTTAGCGAATAGACATATTCAACTTCAAGAAATTATAAGAATATAAGATTTGATAAGCTTCAAAATATTTTTTGAGATTCCTCGCTCCGCTTTGATACTCAAACATTGAAATTATCACGTGATCACGGAGAGGGTGCTTATGCAAACGAAAAACGATCTCAATTATAACAAGGACATAAATAGCCACAATGTCCACCAACGCAGGTCCTGTTTATGCCGGTGACGAAATAAATGCTATAGTCTTAGACCCTGGAACCTACACGACCAGAATTGGATACTCTGGAGACGATTTTCCCAAAACCATCGTTCCATCACTCTACGCCAAAGATGAAGACGGCTCAATCCATTTCGACGCCTCTTTGGACTATGCTAAGAGCAAACGTGAACTTTTGCCTATTTTGAAAGACAGTTTGATCGAGGACTGGGAGGGTGCTGTGGCTCAATATAGACACTACTTTGATGATGTATTGAAAGTGGACTATAGCGAGCAACCGATCTTGATCACAGAGCCAGTTTGGGGCTCTAAGGAGTATCGTCAGAAGTTGATAGAAACCGTATATGAAGAGTTCGCGTTCCCTGCTCTTTATTTGGCAAAGGCTCCCTCGTGCGTGTCTTTCCAACAGGGCCGTCTGACGTGTTTAGTCGTAGATATTGGCCATGACTCTGTCAGTGTTACCCCAGTGGTTGACGGAATTTGCTTGCTTCGAAACCTGATGAAAACACATTACGCCGGCCTGTTTTTAAACGATCAAATACGAGACACGCTTACGTCTTCATTCTCGAAATTGGATCTCTCTCCCACGTACAAAATCAAGAGCAAAACGGCGGTAGAATACCCTCAAGAGGCTCTGTATGTCGCTCGTGATTTACCCGATAGCATTACCGAGTCTTATGATAGCATACAACAACGAAAGATATTCACAGAGGCAAAGGAACTTCTATTAGAAGCACCTGAAAAAAGGCTCAATTCTTCAAACCCGCAAAACGCAGCTGCGTTTAAAGAAGAGTTGCTAAAGGAAGAGAACGAGCGCACCATGGAACTACCCCTGGGACAAGTCTTCAACACTTGCTTGGAAAGGTACGCGTGGGCAGACCTGTTGTTTGACCCTGTCAGTTACCCATTTAAAGACGCTTCTTTGACGAAAAAATATCCACCAAGTAGTGGTGACATGTCGTTAAGCAGCCCTTACGATGATTATAGGCCAATCAAACGGGCACGGAAGGGAGAAACGGGGCAAGCCACCCCAACGCCAGCTCCGGAAGCTGATCAAAATAAAATAAGAGGTTTGTCCCAACTTGTGAACCACGCCATTTCAACAATTGACATCGACTTGCGTACTGCTATTGCCAGTACCATCATTGTCACTGGTGGATCATCCATGATTCCTCAATTGAACGACCGCTTGAATGCCGAGCTCCTGGCAGCAAACCCTGCTTTAAAGATTAAGATTCATGCTAGCGGAACTGCTCTTGAAAGAACAACCCAGGCTTGGATGGGAGGAAGTGTCCTTGGTTCATTGGGAACTTTCCATCAGATGTGGGTCAGCAAAGCAGAGTACGAAGAGGCAGGAGTGGATCGTATTCTTACACAGAGATTCCGTTAAGGGGATCCGAATTCTCGGATTAATCATGTCGTGAATACTACATCTAGCGATGAGCCTGTGCTTAGATTTTCATTAAGCAACCAGTCGAATCGCCGGCCAAATGTATTCTTTTTGGAACATATGTGGGATGCCGGCATTATGTTACAAATCCTTGCGCTTTTAGCACTAAAACTTTCCTAGCCCCTCATTGTGTGCTCAACTATGTCGAAACATGGGAACCCATTACAACGTGGGATGGCTCTGACATAATGCCATGGTAATAATGATGTGTTTTATTTCCCATTTTTATGCCAAAACTCTTCAGTGACTGAGCTCAATCCCAATTCCAGCACCTATATCTACACGGGTATTTCTAGAGCATTAAAGACGTGGACCAGGTAGCTCCTGACACTGCGCTTTATTGATGATGCGATTTTACATTTATCAGCAGTTCGAATGCTTAGCTTTGCTTTAGGATGTAGAATAGGGAGTCACTTCTTATCAGATAAGGACATGCATTTGAGTGGGAGTGGCGAACACCGACACATATGCTCTGCTGAAGCCGTACAAAGTGATCATGAATGCGCTCTGATATGTCATGCCGAGTAGCTTTTTTTGCAGGAAGTCACAAAATACTCTTCGAAATGCCAATTACAAATCGTTCACCCTCTTGACAACACAAACCTTTATATATTTCATGTTATAAATCTAGATCATAAAGAATGGAGTCATTACTAAGTTTTTGAAAAAGATGCCAAAATTATGTTTCATTTATGATGAAAACTGACAATGAGGCAACGATATTATGAACATGTGAGCCTTATTCAAGCATCACAAGAAATTTAAAAAACAAATAAAAATAAAATCTTACATAGAATTAATCCAATCGCTAATGCTTTTGCTCTATATCAGTCCTCTATGTATTATGGTCTATAGCTATGACCAACAGATACTCCTTTCCAATCCATTCTGCACTCCTTTACTACAAAACATGATTCAACAGACACAGCTTCTCCCAGCTGCACCTTCAACTACCAGGGGTGCGCTGACGTTCCTTTCGTACGATAAGATCAACGATAGAATTGCTTATGGTGCCGGAAAATCCGTGGTCGTAGTCAGTTTAGATAACGAGACGCTTCCACCTATTCAAGTCACAAAACACATCGTCACAGTCACTGCTGTAGCGTTTTCCCCTTCGGGAAACTATGTCGCTTCTGGTGATGAAGCAGGAAATGTGAAAATTTGGGATTCATCCGTTCACGGGAAGGAACCTACTTTCGAACAACCGTTGGTCAAGAGTGAGTTCCAAGTACTTAGTGGACCAATCAAATCGATTGCTTGGGACGCCGATAACTCTCGGATAATCGCGGTTGGAAGAGGGAAAGAGAAGTTTGCTCATTGTTTCACCTGGGATTCCGGCAATTCCATCGGTGAGATCCAGGGCCATTCAGAGACAATTAACGCTGTGAGTATTAAACCCCAGAGACCTTATAGAGCTGCCACTGTTGGGGATGACAAGGCAATGGTGTTTTTCAATGGCCCTCCGTTCAAATTTAATAAAAGTTTGAGAGGTCACCATACGAACTCAGTTCGTGCAGTGAAGTTCTCCCCTGATGGTAAGTGGCTAGTTAGTGTCGGGTCAGACAGAATAATTGTACTTTACGATGGCTCCACGGGTGAGTTTTTAAATAAAATCGAAGGAGCTCATGACGGAGGCATATTTGATGTGTCCTGGTTCACCGACCTGACCAGCTTTGTTACATGCTCGGCTGACAACACTTTGAAGAAATGGGATGTGGAGTCCTTGAAAGAAATAAGCACATTTTCCTTGTCTCTGTCGAAATCAGTCGAAAACCAACAAGTTGGCGTCGTTGTAACAAACAATTATGTGATCTCTTTGTCCTTGAATGGCAACTTGAACTTCTTTGATCACAATGGATCTCTATTAAAGACATCGTGCGGCCATCAAAGGGCATTGACGCAAGTTGCGAAGATTGACTCGCTACTCATTACTGGTGGCTCCGATGGATCCCTTATCAAATGGAATGTCCTGGGCGATAAAATCGACTCAAAGTGTTCTGGGTTCAACGACGGATCTCATTCGAATTACGTGACCGGGATAGTTCCATTCAATGATGCTATCGCTACAAGCGGTTGGGATGATAAGCTCAAGCTTTGGAAAGGTCAGTCATTGGAGAATGCCGTTGACTTGAATGGCCAACCAAAGGCTGTCTTGGAAGCATCAGATCGCCTAGTAGTATTATACGAAAACAGTTTAGAAGTGTTTGACTCGAAACTCCTGAAGATACTGTCCTTGAAGCTCGATTTCGTTGCTTCTGCAGCTGACGTGGTCCTGACTAAAGACTTGATTCTCGTCACTAACGAGTCAAACAAGAGAATTGAGGAATATAAACTTGGATCGACAATTGAGCACACGCGCTCTTTCCCGGAGTTGCGTGCCGCTCCAACGTTGGTGAAAGTGTCGCCAAACGGGGAGTATGCCGCCGTTGCAGAAAGCACTGGGAAGTACACTTTATATAGCGTTGCAGAAGCTACAACAGTGACGAGTAGATGGGCATTCCACAGCAGTAGGGTGAACAGTGCTGCTTGGACGCCCGACTCCAAGTACTTGGTGAGTGGAGGGCTTGACTGCAGCTTGTTCGTGTACTCAGTAGCTCGCCCTGTAAAGGTATTGAAGGCACAATTGACACATCAGACTGGTGTTTCGGGATTGTGCTGGATTGAATACGACGGCGCAAAGGGTACTTTCGTAAGTGTTGGCCTTGACGGCATGATCAAGACTTGGGACGTTGATTTTAGTTCTTACTAGACACAGAGCTATTTAGAGACCGTTATAATCAACAACAGGGAGTTGGTTCTGTAAACCTAAAATTCAAATGAGTTAAACGAAGTAGATCTCACACGAATACGTGCCAACCGCCATGAATGAAGCTACCAATGTCCTTCCCTCCACACAATCCAAGAACCTCGTCTTTCTGCTCGAGACCTAGCGGTAGTGGACTACACGGCACGGCGCTATCACGCAATGAACCAAAAAGACCATTAGAGCCGGGAAAAGTCACAAATTAATACACAAATTTTTGTTTAGCTTGTTTTGCATTCACGCCGACTTTCAGACCAATTGACCAGGAGTGCTACAGATGCATGGTTTGCAGCCTAGAAACTCCAGTAGGAATGTCAATCTCCTATGATAATGAACTAATAATCCTAAAGACTTCAGAGAAAATTTTCTTTTTAGGTCCTGGTGCTGCAATTTCTTTTCGCATTAATAAAGTTTATCCGATGTCTCCCCTCCACAATATTGGCGTTTCTGGAAGTGATGCGTCGAATCGATGCACACTATATACAATACTACATCTATCGTATCAGCCAATGGCTACCGAGTGCAACGGATAAGAGGTCAGCAACCAATCACAAGCAGTCTTGCCCAGCGTTCGAGACATAAGCTAAAAAAATTCATTTTATAGCCTCGTTTTCGCTCATCTCTGCTGATGTATTTCTTTTTGATCCTGGCTTATCTCGCACCTGTTGGGTCCGGCGCGGGACACGCATGCAGGATCCCCACGACCCCACTATATAAATGTGGTCACAATTGTTCAACCCATATTTCACTTTTCTGAGCTACTTTTTCGAACTTTGCAAGAACACTTCGCTGGAACAGTAAAATTGACCCCGTAGAACTCAAGATCTATTTCTTTGCGTTTACACCGTCAGCTACTTTAGAGGCAATTGCTGAACCATCGTGCGTTATCACTCCATCTGATCTTGATCAGCTGTTAACCCCCACCAGAAAAAAACAGAGAAACCATGACCGATCCCAATTTGGCTCTCATCAAAGGCGCTTTGGACTTGGACCCATGGCTAGAGCCCTACTCCAATGCCCTTATTAGCCGTCAATTGCAATTCCGCAAATGGATGGACCAGCTTCAGAAGGCCGAGGGGTCTCTTTCTGAGTTCGCCACGTCGTACGAAAAGTACGGTGTCCATGCTGACAAAGCCACCAAGGAGATCAATGCTTTGCTCTACATCCCCGATGTCGCTTCTGTGTCGTTGGTGGGAGAGTTCAATGACTGGAACACAGAGTCTCACAAGTTCTCCAAGGCCAACGACTTTGGATTGTGGCTGTTGAAAATCGCCCCTGTGAACGGCGATTACGCAATTGCTCACGACTCCACTTACAAGATCCACATGGTGCTCCCCTCCGGTGACAGAATCTACAGACTTGACCCATGGGTCTCTAGAGCAACTCCCAACAAGGAAACCAACTTGTACGAGGGCCGTTTTTGGAACCCAGCGGATGAGTATAAGTTCAAAAACTCCAGACCAAGGTTCTCCGACCACGACGGTTTGAAGATTTACGAAGCTCACGTCGGTATTTCTTCTCCGGATCCCAAGATCGCTTCGTACAAGGAGTTCTCCGAGAACACTTTGCCAATCATTCACGAGTTGGGCTACAACACAATTCAGTTGATGGCGGTCATGGAGCACGCTTACTATGCCAGTTTCGGTTACCAGGTAACCAACTTCTTCGCCATCAGTTCTCGTTACGGAACACCAGACGAGTTGAAGGAGCTTATCGATCACGCACACTCTTTGGGCATCCGTGTTTTGCTTGACGTTGTCCACTCGCACAGTTCGAAAAACGTCGATGATGGTTTGAACAACTTCAATGGTACTGACCATTACTTATTCCATGGCGGAGGCAAAGGTAACCACGACTTGTGGGACTCTAGATTGTTCAACTACTCCAACTACGAGACTTTGCGTTTCCTTTTGTCCAACTTGAAGTTTTTCGTGGACGTGTACAATTTCGATGGATATCGTTTCGATGGTGTCACAAGTATGTTGTACACCCACCACGGTTTAGGGTACGGTTTCAGCGGAAACTACAACGAATATTTCAACCCAGACCTTGTGGATAATGATGCCATCACTTACCTCATGTTGGCTCATGAGTTGTTGACCGAAGTCTCGAAACGAGAGGATAATTTCAAGTTCATCTCTATTGCTGAAGATGTTAGTGGAATGCCTACTTTGTGTTTGCCTGTGAGCCAAGGTGGTGTCGGATTCGACTACAGATTGTCGATGGCTATCCCCGATATGTGGATCAAGATTTTAAAGCACTTGTCTGATGACCAGTGGGACTTGGGAAACATTGTTTTCACATTAACCAACAGAAGACACGGCGAGAAATGTATTAGTTACTGTGAGTCGCATGACCAGGCTCTTGTTGGAGACAAGACCATTGCCTTTTGGTTGATGGATGCAGAGATGTACACGAACATGTCGATACTCTCTCCTTATACTGACATCGTGTCCAGAGGTATCGCTTTGCACAAGATGATCAGATTGTTGACCTTTGCTCTTGGAGGTGAAGGTTACTTGAACTTCGAGGGCAATGAGTTTGGCCATCCTGAATGGTTGGACTTCCCTAGAGAAGGTAACGGTGAGCTGTACCATTATGCGAGACGTCAATTCAACTTGATCAAAGACGACTTGTTGAGATACAAGTTCCTTTTCAAATTTGATGCCGCCATGATCCATTTGGATACGAAGTATGGCATCTTAAACGCACCTCAGGCTTATGTGTCACTTAAACACGAGGGTGACAAGGTGTGTGTCTTTGAGAGAGGTGGGCTTTTGTTCATCTTCAATTTCCACCCTACACAGTCGTTCCCCGACTACAAGGTTGGTGTTGAGGTGCCTGGTGAGTACCAGATCGTTCTTAACTCTGACATGGAAGAGTTTGGCGGTTTCAGCAGAGTGAACGACACTACTTCCAACGGCAAGTTGTCGTTTTTCACGAACGACGACCATTGGAACAACCGTAGCAATTCGCTATTTGTTTACATCCCAAGCAGAACAGCACTTGTGTTGCAGTTGAAGGAAAAGATCGTCAACTAAACGGACCCTGAAAGCAAGACGCTAATGCAAACAATGCATATGAAAAAAATAAAAATCAATAAATGACACCAAAGAAACCTTTGCTTATAACTTTATGTTACAATCTGTATTTCAGTTTTTTTTGTACTTCAAACTAGAGACATATTTAAATGCGTCAGACTACTCCCGAAATAAACAGCCGTGTTTGGCAAACCTGTACCACTCGTGCCGTTAAGTTCTTCAAAGCATCGTGTGCTCGACTACCTGCTTCAATATGCTTCGAGGCCTGACGAAGCGCATGGATATTGACTGGCCAAAGCTTAAGATTGCAGTCATAAGTCTGCATGATACCCGCGAGATCCCTCGCGAGAGAATCGCTGTACCCAGGGGAAAACTTCGCTATTTCTGGTTCAAGTAGTGAGGTGTCGGCGACTCTCACTTTTACAAGAAGCGCGGAATGAAGACAAAGCTGAGCCAACTTGAAATTGATTCCTATTGTAGCAGTTTGCTCATCTTTAAAGAATATCGTGGGAAATTGCTTGGTGTCATCTGGTCGTTGGTTGATAAGTGGTTCGAGGTACAGCGGCATGTTGGTCTCGTACTCTTCAAGATTCGCCTTGAGTTTTTGCCACTGATCCAAATCGCGATTGTTGACGTAGTCGTCTTGCGTGATCACTTCCATCAGGTTAGCGAAAATGATGATTTGGCTAAACAAGATGAGTATTTTTTGCATCCACCACATTGTATCTTTGCTGGTAGCAATCGATAAAACACACTCTTCAGTTGCCGCTTTCGGTGCTTCCAAATGCGGTGTATAATCGTCATATTCCTTGAAGTATATGGGATCTAATGTTTTCCAAACTCGGTCTGGACAATAAACGCAGGGCGACTCGAGCTTGAGCGATAAAATAATGTCGCAAACAAACGTTGCCCAGAGACAGGAGCTATAGAATGGAGATGATTTCAAAAGACTTACTGACTTGCTGTGTTTCGACATGATCGAGATGAGAATGCTTCCTGCTCCCTTCACGTATGTGCTATCAATAGCCACGAAAAAAAGCTCATATATACAAAGAAGATTGGTGCTTAAAAGACAACGGGCAAGAGTGCCTTGCGGACAGTTCTCGACCTCCATCTTATTCAAGTGGTGCCTGATCGAGTTGACACTCCTTTGGTAGTACTTGAGCGGCGTCATAGGATCAATTTTTTCCGGGGACATACGCTGATATATAAGAGAACTCAAACACATAATTGAATCCAAAATCATCCTGGTATCGTCGTGCAACGATAACTCGCACACGATTTTCTCGAATATCTCGTGAGGCAAGAAAATATCAATAAACACGGAAATTTTATGCATAAAGAGATCCAACAATTCTTTTTCCAACTCTGTTTCCAATGAATACTCGTAATTCTGCGTAATGTCTACCCTGGTGGTACTGATTCCGAGGACTTTACGGTACTGTTCGTAGGTATGGTCCAAGGAGTTTTCTTCCATTTGAATCGGACAATCGCGGAAAGAAAAGTGACGGGAGCCAAATGAGTCACTTAGTATTTTATTAATCTTGGGATTCGAGTTCTTCTTGGTCAGTTTTGGCTTGAAATTAGTTTTCGTAGTGGTCAAAGAAGATGGCTCCTGTGCCTTGCTCAGTGGAAATGAAAGTCGGCGCCCTACTGCGTGTCCTGGGCCCTGACCCTGTAAGCTTTTCGCTCGTTTCGGAGTAGCAGGAGGTTGGACCGTAGAAGAGGACACAGAGGCCGCTGGGACAAGGGTTACCGGATCCAGGAAATTGGAAGACAAAGATGGTGTGCTCACCTCACTCAAGGGTCTTGAGTCACGATACGTTTCTGGAGCTCTTATTTGAGGAACTGGTTGTGGCACATAATAGATCGGAGCGGTGGCCGGTCCTGGTTGACCCGAACCATACACATTATATGCCATTGCGGGAAGAATACTTTGAGAAGGCATGCCGCCGATTTGTGAAGAGTGGGCTCCCTGTGGTCCCTGGATATACACCCCTAAACGGGAGCCTGCAGCCACATGATTGTATGCTGATTGGGGAGCCTCAGGGACGAAAGCCTGCGCATGCATCCCTTTTGAGCTATGGAGCATGGACTCGGCAGCGGGTAGCGGCATCTGTGCGCGTGGCCAGTCCGAGGACGGAGGTTGATAGAGTCCATACTGAACTTGGGGGCCTGGTGGGTACTGTGGGGTTTGTGCTGTTTGAGGGTATCGACCACTTTGGACGTTTTGAGCAACTTGTGGATTTTGAAAGCCTTGTGGGCCCTGATAGCTTTGAATAGGTTGGCCCTGGCGGGAGTATAACCCTTGGTTACTTTGGACCGTGTGAATAGCCTGTGCGGGTTCGCCTAGTACAGACGGACCTAGAAGGGATTGGCCCCTAGAATAAGCATCCTCGTTATTCCTCATGGGTCCGTTATCTTGACTTCTGTTTTGACTCAACGCACTGTCTGATAGAGACATCAGAGGCTGAGACATGTTTGCAAGCAGAGGAAGCTGTTGACCAGGGATACTTGTACGCTCGTAAATGTTGGCCAGAGAGCGAACCGAGGGTGAGCCAAGGTTTGCCTTCGTACCGTCATGTTGTTGTGGTGGATTGTGACTCATTACAAAAGCTGTCGAATTTGAAGCCTGGGAATTTGAGTTCGTCAGAGATACTAGACGCAAAATCCAATACTGTCAATTGGAAATGAAATGGAAGCGGTTCACCTGGAACTATTCCGTGCAAATGTACAGTTAGAATGTACGTAGAATGAGATGATTACGTAGGACAGATTCGAAAGCTCAGAAGCGACATGTAAATGCGGAATAGATTGTGGTCTAGACTACTGAGAAACGAGAATGTTAGGTTTCGTTATTGTGAGATTGAATGCTGTGTTTGCTTAACACTAGATTTCATATGGGACTGCATTTGGGAAAGCGTCTCAGATATCCACATCTGGAGAATTTTCCGCTATGCCTCCGCTCTGATAGTGTGAATCTTTATTGAGAAATTTCAGCTCGATATAATACTCGATCTTTTTAAAAATTAATGTCGAGCTTCGTTTGTGGAGATGTTCCTTACAAGAGCGGTTATACATGGGTACTGCAAATTGCCGCCCAGCCGTTCTTCACTAACATACCCATAGACGAGCCCATATCGATGAGGACAAATTGTTGAAGAAAAGATAATTGTTCAGTTCAAAAAAAAATGTAATTTCGTATTGGAAAATCGTGCGTTTGTGCAGACTGTGTTGACGTTTCGGACCCACCATATCAACGGTAGATTAGAATATCGGAAATATGGCCAGCTCAAGGAGTATCAGGAGGTGAAGGAATTTTATTCCTAATTGGGGCGCCAAATGATAATAGCGACAAAACAGAGCCGGTTCTACAATCAGACAATAGAAGAACAGAAGAGAGAACGGAGCACTGAGAAAACAGGGCTACCTTGAAGCCAAGCAGGGCCACCTTGAAGGCAAACAGTCCTAAAATTTGCATATTTGGCCAGCCTGGATTCATTAAAGGGTTAAGGTTATGCATATCTCCTAGAATCTGAAACAGCGGAAAGACCATCATCAGAAACCCAAATATAAACCCAATGGACAATTAAACTAAAATGGCTACTATTAGTATTGTTTCCGGGAATATTCTGGAATTCAGATCCCAACGAAATACTTATAGGCTTCTTTCAAAGGGGTTCTTGGTCAATCAATGCTGACTGATGACAGCTATTCCATTTTGCAAAGTTTCTGTTTGCTGCTTAAAAGAATTAAAAATTTACGTCTAAAATATTACACTCATTTATATATATATGTCTGTCCACCAACACGTACACCCATCAGGCCCATACACTCCAACTATCAAGCCTCAATTTGCACCCACATAAATGTCCGATAAGGAACTTACAGTCTTCATTGTGGACGCGGCGGCCCCTACGGCCCTGTACAACTTTCTTTTCCATACTATCGCAGGAAAACTATTAAAGGGCCTCAAAACCGATTTGGTCTCTGTCGTTATCTTTCACAGCCAGACCACCCACCATGCTTCAGCCGACACGGGCAAATTCAAAGGTATAAACGTGATGATGGAGTTCGAACAGCCCTCTTATGCTCAATTGCAACGATTGCATACGGAGCTTCTGCTGGAAGCTAAGATTCACGACGCGTCCTCGAGCACTAGCGACTACGTTCAAAGTATCCTCTTCTCCACAACCCTACTCGGCAAGTCCAAGGGGAAGATGTACACTAGAAATATAGTCCTTATAGCGCACGAAGAAACCCCATTGCACTCGGATTCGCCCGAAAAGATGGGGTCCATTCTGAGGTTTTTGCAGGATATGCCGGTGAACATGTACGCCATAGTTTCAGGCCTTCTGGACCCCAATACCTCGAAGCTACAAAGTCTCGAACTGCAGTTTCAAAAATTTCAATTGATTTCCGACGTTGAGGCTGAAAACTTGGTTCAGAACTACCCTCCAATAAAGAAAATTCGCCCTGTTTCGGTGTTTAGAGGCGACCTTAGACTTGGTGCGGACTTCGCCAAGGTTCTTCAAGACCCAAGTGGCGAAACTGACAAAGACGGATCCAGCGTTTCGTTCAAAGTTGATGTGTATCCTGCGGCAAAGCTGGAGGCCACGTCTGCGGGGACGCACGAGTATGTTGTGGCTGACGGCGCTGTGGTGAAGTTAGAGCGCAAAACCAAGTATTTCATCTGGAAAAAGAACTTCCAAGGAGAGAAACAGGCCGACGAAGATGACATCGAGGAAAACGATAAGAACTACGATAAAGTCGAGGTGGACCGCGCTCAGTTCACGCCGGGATTTAAGTTTTCCAACTTTGACTTAATTGCCTTGGACGACGACTTGAAGGACGCAGCAACGTTGAAACTATGCTCTGCCTTTGATATTCTTGGTTTTCTAGATAAAAACAGCATTCCCGTTGCGTACATGACCGGTGAATCCCTCCTAGTGGTTCCCGAAAAGGATTCAACCATCCGGAACATTGTTGCTTACAACTCCTTTTGCATTGCACTCCTAAATGAGAGCAAAGTCATTTTGTCTAGGTTTGTTCGCAAGACTGAATCGGAAGTAGAGGTTGGTGTATTGCACCCTGTGCAAATCGAACAAGATGGTCTACGGACTCATTGTTTGGTGTATGTCCGCGCTCCTTTTAAGGAAGATGTTAAGGTTGGAAATTTCATAAAACTCACTAAAGAGAGTGTCCTCGGGGAAGAAGAGACGGACGGACCTGATTTCGAACAAGTTAACGCTTTGATGGAGGAATTAATTGAGAAGAGAACATTTCCGGAAGAGCATTACAAAGTCGCACAGAAAAGTGTTCTTTCTAATCCGAAACTCTCAATGAAGGGTTCCGACTCCTCCAAATTGTCGACGAAGCCTATAGTTATTCCTGCTGATAATTTTCATGCTTCTGATCCTGGCGTCAACAAATTCAATGTAAATATCCGAAAATTGCTTCTCAAAAGTCTTGAGTATAGCAATTTTATGGACTTTAATAACGATTATAGCAATGTGGAGAAGTACTTGTTTTCTTCAGCGGAAACCAATCTATTCAACCTACAAAACGCTTTGGCAGTAAGCGCCCCTCTTAAAGATCCCGAAATTTTGTTGAAGCTTGCAGAGAAAGGAACCGCGGTGAGTAAAAGGTTGGCTGAGGAAGTGGGAACCGCATATGTGAAGAAGGAAGACATTAAGAAGAGGAAACAGATTAAATCAGAACTCTATGAGTCAAAAGGAAACTATGGAGCTGAAGAAAAGGGCTACGATGCCGTTCCAGATTTTGGAGTCTAAATCTGCGTTGTGCTTATGATGCTTTCAAAGAGAGACGCGAACCTACGAATTAACGACCAATAATCCCGATATCTTATTCTATATATACATGCAGTTGCTAAATCTCTATAATTTAAAAAGCTGGTTCTTCAAGTCGGCCTCGCGGTCCTTGGCTGTTCGTTTTCTATCCTTTGAGATACCAGTTCCATCTTCACCCAAACTACCAGCAATTCTCTGGTGAACGGATGTAGCTTCTACTCTTGATAATTCTTCGCTCTTAAGTTGGCCTATTTCGTCTGCGTTTGACTCGAGTATGGCTGGTTCATCAAACAATCCTCTGTACCGAGGGTCTCTTCCCTGGCGCCACAAGTTCACGAAATGAATTGCCATTCCTTGTTCGTCGTATGTGTTATCAGGTCTTAGCTTATTCCTTCTTCTGGCGATGTTGTATAAAAGTTCATGAATGTTGTTAGTAGGACGCTTCATATAGTTGGAATAAAGCTCGCCAGAAGGATCTTGAAGGTTCAATACGTAGAGGAGATAGTCTGCTTGAATAACAGGATCTATGAAAGATGTGTGAAGACACCCAACGAGGCCAAGTGCCAACATTGTCTTTGCATCTTTAACTGTTGGAAGAAAGACACCTGGAGTGTCGTAAACCAAGACATCGGGGTCTCTAGAGAGCCTTATAATCTCGCTAGTATTTCTAGTCACACCGGGCTGCCCTCCAGTTCGCGCTACCTTCCTCAGTTTCGTTGAGATCGTGCCCGGACTCTTAGACGAGTAGCCTTCTTCCCTTAGAGTGTTAACAAGAGTAGATTTTCCAACGTTCGGCATGCCAATAATCATTGTACGTAATCCCAAAGGGGGAGGCGGCAGCAACAGCTCGTAATGCGCCTTGAGTGCCTCCAAGATTCGTTTTGCATCCTTTCGACTTCTTGTATCTACAAAGAGGAACTTCTCATCACCGTGCCATTTCCGCAACAAATGGGATTTCACTATCGAAAGGTCTTTCTTACTATATAGAATGATCTTTTGCTTGCGTGCTAATACTTTATCGAATAGCACGTTTGTGGTGGAGATCGGTGCCCTTGAGTCCCTGACTTCAAGAATGAGATCAATTTGAGGAGCTAGGTGTCCAAATTTAGTTAGGGCTTTTTGATGATGGCCCTTGAAATTTGAAAGCGTAAGATTATACTCCGGAAAGACCGTTCTCGGAACGAAAGAGGCTATTTTGGGGGCGGTGACCATTATTTGTGGAGTATTATATAACTGAGACATCAGATGCATCAAGGAACAAAGCACCTAAATCAATGAACTCGTAAAGAAATAAAAAAATTAATGAAAATAAATTGCAAGCTCCTTCTCACTTGCAAAACTTTTATTAGCGATGAAATATATTCGAATGGTCTCACGAGATCAAGCTCATCGCATATACATCTACTCTGGCAACTGAGACCTGATCCTGATCGATTCATTCAGAAAACAAGTCTGAAAAGATCTATCACTTGAATATATTGGTTCTTTTATCAAAGTTACACTCATTGCAGCAATGCCCTTAGTGATCTTTACAGGATATCCGTGCTCAGGCAAAACGACATGGTCCAAGAAACTAAAAGCAGAGCTAGAGGCGAAAATCGCAGCCGCCCAGGCCGAAAAGCTACCCGGCTATAACTACAAAATCATCGTTCATAGCGACGAAAGTCTAGGAGTTTCTCATTCAGCGTACGTCGACTCTGTCAATGAGAAGCATGCAAGAGGCACACAAATGTCCGCTGTCAAACGAGACTTATCCAGAAACACCATAGTGATCCTAGATTCATTGGCATATATAAAGGGTTTCAGGTACCAGCTATTCTGCGAAGCTAAGGGAATGACAACTCCACACTGTGTGATTCAGGTGATGAATCCTGTAGAAAAATGCATAGAATGGAACGAGAAGCACTCAAATCCATGGCCTGAAGATTTAATCAGACAGTTGGAAATGAGATATGAGGAGCCTAACGCCGCAACACGCTGGGACCTGCCGTTGTTCACCGTTGTGAGCAATGAGCCCAATGAAACGTTACCAATAGACAGTATATGGGATGCAGTGGTTTTGAAAAGGCCCCCACCGCCTAATGCTGCTACTTTAGTCAAGGCTACGTCCGGTAACGACTATTTGCAGGCTCTAGACAAAAAGACACTGGACATTGTCGCTTTGATCGTCCAAAACCTGAGTAATGGCGGTGGATCGGTGATTGTGAATCGAGAGGCAGGTTTACACGTATCTTTGCCTGTAAATGGGGTAAGCATTTCGCAGCTACAGCGGATTCGCCGAACATTTGTAGCTTTGAACAGAATGAGAAACATGGACCTAGATAGGATTGAAAGTCTATTTGTGGAATATGTCAATAAGAGCCTCGACGAGTAAATACTAAGTGCCATTTTATTGGCGTATTTATGTAATTGTACAATTAAATGCATGCTTGGAAGAGCAACTTCGCCAACATTCCTCCTAACTATTCTCTGAAACTCTCTTCGTGCGTCATCTACTTCTTTCTTTGGTTTTTCCACTTGAACACAGCATTTCCGTCCGAATCAACCATCTTCTTCTTGTCTCCGTTCTTCATGACTTCCCTTGTGATCTCCAACTTTGCCTCTACCTGTCTGAGCTGCTTCTCACGGGTCATGCGCTCTTTCAACAACTTATACTGACGCAATTTTTCCTTTTCGAGTTCATCCTTTGTATCTAAATCGAGATCTTGCTTGATGAGTTTGTCACTCGTCTCCAACTGCTCGAGTCGTAATCTGTTTTCCTTCCTTTCTAGTAAACTTTCGTCGGTATCGAAGAACTTGGCTGCGCTAAACAGATCCTGTTGTTCATCCAGGTCGACGAACACAGTGTGCTTACCGTTGGACTTGAAGTCCAACTTATTTCTCAACTTATCAGCCTTCTGCTTCTCGTGAAGGCGCATTGTACGTATATAGTTCACATCTTGCGACTTGAGGAGCTTCACTTGGGCTACCGAAAGACTTTCGTTGCCTCTTTCAGTAACAATGATCCCATCTTTGTCTGTCTTTCTTCTGGTCATTGCATGGTAGTATTCATCTGGATTGTATTGCGACGCTTTGTCACGCAAAATCTTAAGAGCGGCTTGCTTCTTGTGGTAGTCATCGGCTCGAAGTTTGTAGTCCTTCTTCTTTTCTAGAAGGCCGTATTTGGCTCGGCTCAGAGTCTGAGACCTTTCCTTGTGCTGCTTCTTCTGCACGTTGTGGACCAACTTAGCCATTTCTGAAATAAGTAGTTGCTATAATTAGAGGAGATAAAAAGAAAAAAGAAGGGTTCTCTTAGGGATCTGGCAGTACAATCTATTGGGGTGGTCAGTTAAGTGAGATGAGATGAGATGAGATGAGGTGCGGTAGGCTAATAGAGGAAAACGGACGCGGGAGAAGCACTAGAAAAGTACAGAATTATTTTTTAGCGGTAAATACATTCAAGAGGAATTGGTGTTTTTGATTTTATTTTTTAAGGAAGGCAAAGAAGTCAACGGCTTTTATCTGACGGGAGTTGAGTACGGACGATGTCCTTTCTTACAAATCTCAAGTAAATCAAGGTGTAGAATTATGAAATGGGATTAAAAAAAAATTTATAATTAGAATATTTAAAGACTATCAGAAGTTTTTACAAAGGAAACCCAGTGGATTTTGACGACATCGTCAAATCAAACTAACAAATCTCAACCAACAAATTACAAAACTTAATAATTTGGTTTTTGAGTTTTAAATAATAGTATCTTAAATCGGACGCTTCTTTTCACTTGCGTATTTTCGTGTCCTGCTTCGGCTCTCACACTAGTTAAGTTACCTCACATGAATCTTCAGTGTGCGTCCAAAGAGCTTAACTAAATGATAAGAGGCCTTCGACTGGGTATTCTAAGGAATACTATAAGTCCCAGAGGGCGATATCAATCACTTTCTTCTACTATCGCACGATATCAAGATGCCAAAAACTCAAAAGATGACGATCAACTAACTCAGATCGGAAGAAGCCTAGGGCAACCGAAAGAGAATGAGCACAGTCCAGTTGTGGCTGATTCAAATACCACCAGCGAAAGCTATATTGAGCCATTAAGCTCCTCTGATAATGCAAACTTGGAGCAATCCTCTACGCCACTAGATTCTTCAATTCCTTGGTACCTTCGCCAGGAAGTGACCTCCACACTTCTCGAGAAAAAAGAAGTGAAGATCCCATCTGTACCTTCGAATAGCCCTCCTCATGTTTCGGAGTTCTTAGACCTTTTGGCCAAAGACTTGGGTATTGATGAGCTTCTTGTCTTTGACATTGCTTCTCTCAGTGAAGAACATGAGTTCAAACTTAATCATCCAGAGTTGAAGTGCATTATAATAGGAACGGGAAAATCCGAGAAGCATATTTATAAGGCCGCAAGTGAATTGCGTACGCATATAAAACACACCTATGGCGTTGTTCCCTCAGTTCAAGGAATGGTTTCTTCGGCCAAGACTCCCGCTGCACGTAGACGGCTATTGAGAAAAGCACGTAGAGGCCCTTCTGCTACAGACAACGACTATGGCTTCTCGGCAAATAGCTGGATTTTATGTATTCACGACGGCGTAGAAGTACACATGCTCACCGAACAAAGACGGGTAGAGTTGAACTTGGAGCTGATCTGGTGTGCTCCAGAAGATGCCCATTTGTACGAAATTGAGGGCTCCGTCGACTACGACTCCGACAACGTTCTATACGGTTTCAATCACCGCCGAGGCACCAGGGGTTTCCATACAAGCACTAGGCAATACTCTACAGCCACACAAACGGACTTGAACGAAATCTTAGTTCAATTAAAGCTGATTCCTTTGACTGCGGAAGATACTGAAGTTTTAAGCTTGAAGAATGAGTTCATGCAAACGTTTGAGACAGAAGCAAACAAAGACTTCGACACGAAAACAGAATTTCTCAGAATAATACATCTTGCGCGCCCCAACCTACTGACTTTTCAAGAGGTGGAGGAATCTCTTCTTCTGAAATATGCTCAAAGTTCTTTAGCTGTTGACTTATCGAAGGAGAAGGCCAGGGACGTGACCGAGTATGCTAAGCTTTTGGTGGATAGCCCAGAAATAACGATAGATTCTAAAGAAGCATCTGATATGGTATTGGATAAGCTTTCTCGGTTCATTTCAAGCATATATGAGTTTTCTAGCGACACTTTCACTATGGACAAGAGCTTTTGGGCCCTTCTTTGGAGGCTCACTTATACAGATGGATCCAAATCGATCACTCCAAATCTTGTTTCTGCAGTCATCGAAGGACAAGTCCCATTCGCACCTTTGAATGGCGAACAAGCCTCAAAGCTAGCCTACAAGAACTCCAGAAACGTCCTATTCTTGGCTAGTTACCACGATAAGAAATATGGAACCAACCTCTCCGCAGACCAGAAAGAATTTATTGTTTACACCTACGGAAACTGTGGTAAATGGGAACAATTTTGGAGTGAATGGAACACCACAAGTTTTCTTTTGACATGCTCACCAGCCCAGAAATTGGACTGGATTGTACGTCTCGTAGTATTTTTGGCATTAACTGGGAACAAATCGCAAGCATTCAAGTTTTTGAGCGAATACTGGAGAACCAGCTCTTCTGTATGTGGTAGTTTCTTAGACGTTTATCAAGAGAACCTGAGAAAGTTCAATTCCGAGCAGCAAAAAGTTGCATTTGTGACCGCAATTACAAGTATGATCGACTTGTTTGAAAAGGAGGGTGAATCATACTTCGAGGAAATCAAAGAAATACTCCATGTTATCGAGAGCGACAATTCCACCACGAAAGCACCTCAATGAGCAACAAACCATGGAAAACCTGAGAACAACTAATTGGGCTTTTCCTGGCCGCGAAATCATGCGAATCATTTATAAGATCCGTAGTTTCAGTCCGTGAGTGTGTCTTCCTGATTTGAAAAATAACGTTAGTAGATTACGAAACTCGGCCAATAAGAACGGGTCGTCACACAAAATACATAGTAAATAGTTCTTATTGATACCTTAAACTTCGTCTAATTTATTCTCAAGAAAACGGTTGTCTCCAATTTGTCGTTTCTACGCGTTACCACTTACCCCAGAGTCACGTCTGAACCCTGTCAAGTCATCTCCCAACCACAAGACTGAAACCGTGAGAAACATCTCAACATAATTCTTTCAATTCCTGTAATGTCCGAGCTTGAAATTTGCAGAAGACAAATCAAAGAATGGGAGAAAAGCTTTGCAGCCGAGTATGGAAGGCCACCCTCTAAGCCGGATATCAAAGTACATACTGCCATTCGTAAGGCCTACAAGCGATATCAGATTCTCAAAAGCAAAGCACAGAAGTCAGAAGAAGTCAAAATTACTGCTGGAAAAACTAGCGATCTTGTCGACGTTGTCTTGACTGACGATAGTGATGCCGAAACCCTAGAACCTACGATAAATGCAGAGTTGGGCCCTACTCCGCAGGCCAATGGCAAGGTTTTATCACTTTTTGATATGATACCGAGTCCTCCAGAGTCGTCACCATCAAAAGGCAGAGGTTTGCAATCCAGCATGGGGCTCCTTGGCTTTGATTCGATACCATCACTACAAGTCGACGATCTGCCCATTAAGCGGGAACAGTTTCTGTCGCCAACGAGGCGAGGGAAAGCCAATGGTTCTGAAATTGAATTTAAAACGCCGACTAAAGCTGCAAAACCCATATCGCTCTCTAATTTGACTCCTTCGAGATCATCGGCTGGTTTGAGTACCAGACTCCGGAGCGAAGGAGCAGGAATATCCGTGACGGGTCACGGATCAGGTTTAGAAACACCATTGTATCTAGGAAAAGTGAATTCTCGGTTCTCGTTCGATGACTCTTTAGCCTCGAGCCGAGCTCACACAAACGTGGATAGCTCCCCTTCGAAGACACTACTAAAAACACCCAGCAAACCAGCGATATCATTTCAAGTCTCTCCTTCCCCACTCAAGTCGCAACGAATCCTCCTGCTAGGCGGAGTGAAGAGGGTGTCAACACTATTTAATGAGCTACAAAGCTTGGTAAGAGATGAAACATTCGAAGCACAGAAACTAGAAATTGAGAACGAATATATCACCGCTACTAACGACAACGATAAAGAAGTCGAGCAGGAGGACGAGTCGATGACGAAGAAGCGCCGGAGAGCCAAGACACAGAAGAGGACGACTCGTAGAGTCAAAATGAAACCTATAGTATCAGAGGCAGAACAAGACACGTTTGAAGGCAAGGATGTGCATGAGGAAATACAGAAACTTAATGAGGGAATTGGCGAAGATATTTCTGAATCTGAACTGGATTCGGGTGAAGACGAAAGCTTACCTATTGTTACTAGACCACCTAGCACCAAGTTTACCCCCGTCAGTAACAACTTCAAGAGGCTAAAGATTAATGATCCGCGATCAAAACGCTTCAAACAGCGCATGAGAAGAAGATAGCGCACATACATACATCGTTGAATTCATTACAACAATACATACTAGTTACTATAATGGCTCAAGAAGGCATCGTTGCCACGAGTTCTACATTATCCATTTGGTCGTATTGGACTCTGCTTGGCCTTTCAATTATTGGGTTCTGAGAAGAAGTCCCATTTTTGCTCACATAAACCGGCTTTTCCCACTTATTCTGATCACTTTCGTAGTCCCAAATGTTCTTGGTAAGGTCCTGTTCATTGGCCAATTTTTCACGTCTAATTTCTTTTTCTAGTTCTTCGATGTCTTGTCGGCTTTCTTCGGAGACATTGACTATCTTCTCCACCATCTTCACTTTCCCATCTTTGATGACCATCTCCACTACCTTGTTGGAACGTCCAACTCGAGATTTGTCCTCGTTTTCGAAAGCCCGTAGTTGCTTTTGTTGCTTTTTCAACTGAAGAGCTCTCTCCATAGGCGATAGCCACATGCTACCACTGGAAAGTGTCGGCATTTCGAAATCAGCCGCATTGTCTATAATCTTACTTCTTTCAGCGCCAGTCTCTTGGTAGTGCAAAAGAGTCTCTAATCTGTTCTGGGCACTTAATAGCGCTTCGTCCACATTCTTTGTTCTTTTGTAATGTTCTAATTCTCGAACCTGGTCTTCGAGTTCCTTTTGCTTTATAGCAGCCTCTTCCTCTAGCTCCCTGCGCCTCTTGGCTTCTTTCTCTGCCATTTTGAAAGCTTCTTCCTGTGCTTTCCACAAGTTCCCACCCGTGGAATTGGAGAATTTGATGAATTTCTGTGGCTTTGTTGACTGTTGTTGGACCAGCTTATCGGTGGGGTTTGCTTGCTTTGTTCTTAGAAGATCCTTCTCCAGCTGAAGAATTTTAACTATTTCCATCTTTTCACGGGCAGACAACAACTCTTTTCCACAGGAAGAACAGGGCTGAAGACCCTCTTTAGAGCAGATGATCTTACCACAATTGAGACAATTTGGGGCTACTTCAAAGAGCGGATGTTTCGTTGCCATGCAATTACATACCCGGAGAACTTTAGAAGCAGCTTCAATTCCCGTGCACTCTAGTGCTCTGGTCACCTCGAGTTCATTCAACACTGCATCAATGTCTTTTAAGTTGTCCACGTTTTTCTTCTTGGACTTCTTAGCTTGTGCGGATGAGAGCTTATTGGAAGGTTTTAGAGATGAGAGTTCCGAAACGGTCACGGAGGATTTGTTGTCCTGGAGCCGAGTCTTTGCTTTTGTAGGAGGGACGGTTGGACCAGGGCCCCATTGCGGGATACCTTTGCTTTTCGGCGGATTCTTTTCTGTTTTCTTAGGCACGTCACTCTGGTCATCTTTTTTTAGTTCCATGAACTTCGAAATCACTTCGTAGCTCTCTTCGGAATGTCCTAGTAGATCTAATAGGTGGCCCTCGATCTCATTGTTCGGTAGCGTCAACGTGTAATTGACCATTTCAGAGCATGTTTCCGAATCTAGAGGCAAAATTCTAGAAACTGCCTTGACAGCGTACGCTCGAAGTTTGTCATTAGACATTTGTACTGGGGATCTTGTGGCAAATATCAAAGGGCTAAGGCTTGAGGAGAAAGCAGTACACCAGTGGACGACAAGCTATGGAGAAACGATGTACAAAAAGGAACAGGTTACGAAGGCGCTAAATTCATCAAGTTTTATTCTTTGCGAGTTATTATAATTTTGGTCAAGATCTATTTCTTCCAGGATTCAGCTGTTCCTAATGCTTTTCGTGGTACAATTAATGAACCTAATCTGGTCGTCAAAAGATGACGAATCCGATTTCTGCATTGACTGCTTATCGAACCGAATACGTAGCAATAGTAAGTCACAATATTCGACTAATCCATTTGTGACATCACTGTGGTTGAGTACCATCAGTCAAGAGTTGACTGGAATTACACAAGCAGCAAAGATATTCATCCATGGATATTTTATACAGCCCATTCGCTCAAGATGGACACGTCTACAAAACTTCCGCTATGATTCCACATTATCGCTAATCCCAAACAACGGCTGCAAGGATCTAGCCCATAATCACGTGATCCGTCACGTGCCTGGTGCCGATCTCAGAATCTGGTGCAATTGGCGCCGCCGAAACGTAAAAACTGGTTCGCTGAAAAGCCCTAGCCCGCTATAAGCTGGGCGTTTTTTCAGCTCCAACTGTTAGCACGGGTCCCCCTAGACCAAACCGTTTGCACCCAATGCATGCACAGAACGTTCCTGCAGGATGGCTGTTTCATGTCTGGCTGCAAGTGTCGCCTACACCTGACCCACCAGTGTCTTGTGTCGTACCGTACATCAAGGAGTTGCTGGAGTAAGCCACCCCACACCACAGAACACCCAAACCCACATCGACACGCAACCCAAAACCCAAACAGTCGCAAATTGAAGGCTCGCCTGCACCTCTCCCACTCCCGTTTGAGATCTGAAACACACCCGTTTGTGTTCGAAATCCCCTCCAGTAGCAGAGCCATGTCCGAGCTAATCCACCCTTTGGAGTTTGACTCGTTCCCCGAGCTGTACTACGTCATTACGCGGCTCGGTGTGGGCAGTTTTGGCTCCGCCTTCTTGACCAAGTATCGCAGAGAAATGAGCACCCTTCTTGCCGTCGCTCCGCACAAGAAAGGCACGCTTATGGAGCCGCTCAGCAAGAACGCACCCATGCGGTCGTACTCCGACGGGCTCATGGCGGTCAAAATCATGAAGAACCGCTTGAAGGCGCCCGTGGACTACCTCAGCGTCAACGAGGTCAGGTTCATCTTGGCTGTTCCTTCCCACCCCAACCTCTTGCAGATCTTCAATCTTTTCATCGACACGTGCTCTGGGAAACTTCACATTTCGATGGAGCCAATGAACCAGAACTTGTACCAGTTCTTGCAGAAGAACGAGCGCCGCCCGCTCTCTGACGCCGTGGTCAAGAGTCTCTTGGCGCAGCTCTTGGGCGCTATCCGCCATATCCACTCCCACGGATACTTCCACCGCGACGTCAAGCCTGAAAACATCTTGGTGACGAGCGCGAAGGCGTACTACGGCTCAGACGTCCCTTTGGATGTCCTTCAGAGAGACTCCTTTGTGCTCAAGCTTTGTGACTATGGCCTCGCCAGACACGTCAGCAACCCGAAAGACCTCACCCAGTACGTCTCGACTCGCTGGTACAGGGCGCCCGAGATTTTGTTGCGGCTGAAGAGCTACTCGTTTGCCATTGATATCTGGGCATTCGCTTCCGTGGCTGTCGAGATATCAACGTACCGTCCCTTGTTCGCAGGACTCAACGAGACGGATCAGCTCTGGCAAATCTTGAAAGAGCTCGGTCACCCTTCTCTTCTCGACCGTGACGACGAGGATTTGGGCGGCGACTGGGACGAAGGCATTGCCTTGGCAGAGAGTTTAGGGTTTCTGTTCCCTTGCATTCAGCCCAACTCCATCTTCAACATTATTGACCGCACCAAAAAAGACCTCGCGTGTTTGGTACGGAAGTGTTTGATGTGGGATCCTCTCAAGAGACCAACGGCCACCCAGTTGTCGACCATGTCGTACTTCAAAAACACCGCGGTGCATTTTGAAATCGTGGGGCCCAGTTTCAGCCACTTAACCGTACACAGCACTGATGACACGTTTGAGAGACCCGTCAACAGTCCCTTGAGTGTCTCGCCTCTCTCGAAGACCTCTTTGACGCCTGCAGCTACGACTCATAGAAGAAGCAAGAACGAACTTCTTGCGTTTGATGCCTACAGCGACCCATCCTACTTATACACTAAGTGGGATAAATCGTCGTCTGGTGCCGAAGTGAGCTGTGGCGATAGTTACAGTCCCGTGTCTATAACTTTCAACATGCCTGAGGACATAGAGGACGCGGCCAACGAGTCTGTAAACAAAAACTCGTCAATGGGAAGGTTTGACTCACAAGCCGATACCTCTGTGATGAGCCACCGAATTCTGTGTTAGCGCTTTTCCTGAGGCTAGAGGTACTTCCTTGTGCAGAAGTGTCTCTTCAGCACCAAACGCACTGGTTAAATTTCACCTATTATACTCATCGTACCTGAAATACCTAAAATATATTATAGAGTTATGGATTTTCGTCTTCTTTGTTGTGCGTTTCTTTGATGTATCGACCCGCTTATCCTAGAGGGCTAGTAGAGCAAGATAAGAAATTAAAAAATAGATTTAAAGATCCTACGGTCAATTTCAATTTTCTGGTAAGTTTTCTGTATTATCACCCTTCATACGGGTAGCGAATTTCTTAGTCAGGTACCATGGTTCACCCCACAAACACTACATCTGTTCCTGACAATCGCCGCTCAATTCGTCCAGAAAGATAATAATTGTTAGGGAACTGAGTTTTTCTGGGCTCTTCGCAAATGTGCATATTAATATCGACGACTTCTCACCCAGATTACCCACTCATACTACTCTCCAACAGAGACGAGTATTTTGGAAGACCAACACAACTCGCCACCATCCGTGATCTCCCTAGTGGAGCCCAGATTTTGTCTCCGTTGGATCTTGGAAGAGAGGAACATGGCACTTGGATAGGTATCACGTCCGAGGGCAAAATAGCAGTACTTGTGAATTACAGTGAGCCTGGCATGTCGCTAGGCGAGGTATCCCGAGGAATTTTGCCCATTGAGTACTTGACTACCGACCTAGACGATGACTCGTGGTACGAAAACCTCGAGGATGTCCTTGCGCGGAGGACTCATATTAGCAAGCACAAGGTGCTCAACCTGATCGGGGGGTTTTCCTTGGTCTACGGAAAGCTTGAGATCGATGCAGCCACCAACAGAATCAAGCCTCTCAACATCATAAGCAACCGTGGCGATCGCGGTAAGATTCATGCTGGCCATGAACTTCGGGACGATCTTCATCAGCAGATCGCTCTGCAAAGAACCTTTTCTGTGTCCAATTCTTTATACTACGAGCCCTGGGAAAAGGTAGAACTAGGCTGCGCCGGTTTATCCAAGTTAGTAGAAGAAGCTGTTGATCGCAAACTCGGGCATGAAGATCTCGTAGAAAAGTGTTTTGAGGTCTTGTCGACCAACACGTTCCGGCCCGACCCTAGCCTGGGAAACAAGCTGCCCGAGAGCGCGACGGGACTTCGTAGTTCGGTCTTTATCCCGCCTTTGCAATTCAGTAAAATCTCGTCTGTGCCCAGTTTGTATGGAACACGAACCCAAACGGTTATCATGTTGCACAAGTCTGGTCTGCTTCATTACTACGAGCGAGACCTACATTCGGTCGATGAAGAAAAGATCGAGATAAAAAATCAGCACTTTCAATTTCAATTGAATATAACCTAGAAACTCCTCTAAGGTTTTACTTTAGACAAATTGGCAACTATGATGTACGGATGTGCATATGTACTTGTAGCTGCATCTGATTTGAAACATATCGCATTGTTCAGAAATATGTCAATCGCTATATATACGAATAAAAAGTACCCATTGACCTCCGAGTATTGGATAGATTCCAAAATCTCGTCACCCTCGTCCCGCTTGCTTGTCTTTATCCCAGGAAACCCTGGTCTCATTGACTACTATGTCACTTTCATGAACGCAATCAGCGATAAGTATCCACAATATGACGTGTTGGTTATCGGTCACGCTGGGTATCAGACCTCGGGTGATTATGTCAAAGATGGCGCACAGCCAGGACACCCTGAATTTTACAATCTCGAATATCAAGTACAGCACAAGGTCGAAATCTTGAAGAAGCGAGTGCTTCAGGGCCATCACAATTTGAGTTTCCTATGTCATTCGGTAGGATGCTATGTGACTCAACGTGTGATTCAACGCTTACTAAAAGACAAGGATATCGAAGATGTGGTACAGATTGAGTTTGTGGGTTTCATATGTCCGACGATAGTGGATATTGCCAAGTCCGAGTCAGGTGTTATCTTTACAAAGCTCTTCAATATACTTCCTGTAATTTCTATCGCGGTGCTTTTTGTGAGATTTCTTCAGCTAATTCTTACCGATTCTTTGGCGCGAGCAATAATAAAGAACTATGCCATAGACACCCCTGTCCTTAATGATGAGGTACTGAAGGAGGCTCATGCTAATGCTGTCGATGCGACCTTCAAGATATACAAATCTACTCGGATTGTTCGGCAAGCACTCTCTTTAGCAAGAGAAGAACTTAACGTCATTCATAGAGATGATGTATTCAATGACTGGTTTTTTAATCAGTTTCCGCAAACTAGTGGTGCAAAGATTTGGTGCTTCTTTGCTTATAGTGACTACTGGGTCCACGACAATACTCGTGATTATATTTTAGGGAGATATCACGACCTGGAGAATATGCGGGTTCGCTTTCAAGTTGGCGATGGCAACAAGAAGGACAAAAAGGCAATTGGACATAGCTTTTGCGTTGATCAAACTGCGGAGTTCATTCAGGTTACATTGGCGGTTCTTGAGAGTATGGAGTTTGGAAACTAAGGGTGCCGGTTTTTTATGGTTAAGTAATGGTTTATGATTAAAATGGGAATTGTGCGAACGTCAGAATACAATTGTACATATTTATTGACTTTAAAGTTGGCACTCTCCGTTCACTATTGTAATACTGAGGACACAGCAAACGCAAGCCACGATAATACTTGTTGGAAACTCCAAGAAGTGATAATTTTGATCAAATTTTATCAAACATGTTAATAGCTTAGTTCAGTATGGCTTTATATGTCAACAGTGTCAAGCCTTTACCTGGCCTAATCACTCGTTGAAGTTATCAGAACCTAGCTCTTCCTCTACTTTGACGAAAACAACGAGTCGCACAGCAAAGAAAAAAGTCTGCCTCGGCGCCCGTTTTTTTGATTTATATTCAAAGCTCATATCTTTTCGAAGGGTCTGTTTTGAGCTGGCGCTTCTCATTTTAAGATTTGTTAACAAAAGGCTAAACAGTATTACAATATCGGTACCAGAACTTCACAGCCTAGAAAGACGTATTACCTACTCTTTGAAATTTTCTCAATTCACTATTTCTACGCTGGGAATATGAAGCCAGCTCGTTTGGGTACCCCTGACAACATTGCGTTGGGATGTGGTCCAGATCCGTACTCTGCCAATAAGTTAAAGGGTTCAGAGCCTGGTCTTGTATTAAACACAAGAGAGAACCAAAAAGCTTTAAAAACTGAAGCTTTTAAAATTCCAAGATTGTCTTTCACAGCTTTTCGACTTAGATATGCCTCAGTAGATCAGTTGAGTAAACTGTCCAAGACAGTGTTTTTAGGAACGATTCCGTTTTGTTACCAGAATAGTGGCACGGACTCCTTGCTCAAGAAGCTCTCACGGGCTTCTAAAAGAAATGGCATGTTCAAAACTTCTCCGGAGGGCAGGTCAGAGCGTGATTCGCAACCAACTGACTCGATCGACTTCATTGATTTCTCTCAAAGTGCTCTTAAGACTTTCTATAATACTATTTTAAGCCAAGAAACCTTTCAGCGTACCCTCTTGAATACAGTGGTGCAAGGAGAGGATTTACTACAAGATGAGCTTCGGCGTCGTTTGGATAACAATGACGCATGCAGTCAAAACCAACAAAAGCATCACAGACTGGACGGGCAAGAAATTACAGCCAATTCTCTTAGTACATCTGATGGTATTAGCATTTGTATGACTTCAGGAGGAACCAAAATTTCAAGATTGTACCATGACGAAAAACACAAGATAAGCGATACTAAGGAACAAGTAAGCGATATTCTGGATCTAATGACTACTCTGTCTATAGAGTTGACCGATTTTTCGTCTCTCAATCAGTATATTCCTCAGTTTTCGGCTGAGGATCCGACAATGGCCACCTCCGATATTGTTGAAAATGAGCCAGCAAGCCAACGTCGTAAGGGTGTAATCAAAAAAAGATCAATCAGTTCTGACACAACAAAAAACAAGTTCCTTTCAAAGAAACAGCTATTGAATGGTCCTCACCTCGAATTTGTCTACCCGACTCCAGAAAACGATGCCATGCAAGAGAAGCTTGAACGGGAACAAATCTTTACAGAGCGATCGAGTACCAAAGTTGTAGAAAAGCTAAAATGCTTGGCGAGCGACTCAAAAAATCGTAGGAATCGTCTCAAAGTCCGTCTTCTTGACCGCATCAGAGCTTTTCCTTCAGGCGAAATCGTTAGAGTAGATAAAATGCTCGTTCTTGTTGTGTTTGCACCACACAAATTTGACATAATGACTTTCGACGAGCTGTCTGATGTATCGGTTAATGTTGAGGAGCATTGGCTGGAGTACTTCGTCGTGTTGCGGAGGGGCGAAGATGAAGACGAGTTGTTACTGGCCCAGTTATACAAAGCTGGTAGGGATAGAAACTTCAACAAGCCTCCATCGTTTTCTTTTAAAATCCGCCCTGATCTTCGCATTGGCTTCTACTCAACTTTAGATAAGAGCATCAGCGTCATTGATCCTATGGATACTGGTACTAGGCTCTTTATCCTAAGTGCACGATTCTATAGTCAATCTATCAAGTGGATATACTTGATTAAAGGCTGCCTTGACGAACAGTTCAGCCCCCAACTCAAAGTTCGAGTTGATAAACTCGGGTGTACCTTCCGTGTTGATTTGCCTTCTAAGTTGATCCGTGAGGCACTTAAGCCCAAAAGCAGTCAAAGCATACTTGCCAAAGAAAATGGATATGCCCCATTTCGTGATTCCCTTCACCAATATGTGTATAAGTTTACCAAAAAATGGTCTAACCGATTGATTTTATCCGGCACTCTGAATGAAACTCCAGTAAACCCAAACTGTTGGCTATCGTATAAATTCAACGATTACGCAGAGTGGGTGCCAAACAGTGATTCTTCGCTACTTGTGTATTCTCAGCTCTTTGCTAAGAACTCACCCTTGGACCTCCTTTGCATTCATGAACAGAACTTAACCACAGTGAATGGGTCTCTTGAAGGTTTTTTAGGGCACTTTGACAAAACTAAGAAGCTGATTCTTTCAAATTTGAAATCTACTTACAAGTTGCGATACTTCATGACAAGTGAGAACTTGTTATTTATCTCAAGATTTTCCTTTCCACCTTCGAAGCATAACCTAGCTGAAGAAGATAACAATAATCTGGAGTCAAATTTGGAGTCAAAATTCGAGTACAACGTTTTTGATTTAGATGCAAATGGGCACCTTCCGTGGCTCAATAGCTCCGACTTCAATAGAAAAGACTTTGTGGCTCTTAGTGAATACTCTCGCAAAGTTCAACAGATTATTTCTGCAGATTATGTCATTGATCTTTGCACTATCCGAAACGTTCGAAGTCTTCCAAGTGTTTGTGTTCCTTCTAAAAGTCATTTAGCCCATTTTGAGTTGTGGCATTCCTTAAAGACACCACCGCTGGACTCGGAACTTGTTGAAACATCTTTTGAAATCGAGTTTGAAAAAGGGGCTACGCTCAGTCTTCTTGCATCGTCTTCTTCTGTAAGAGATGAGTGGGTTGGAAGATTGACTGACTTGGCCCGGTTCTGGGGCAAAACGAAGCATTTGGAAACAGCGATGGCTTTGGAAGTCAGAAGTTTGAACCAGGAAGTAGCCAGAACAGATGATGGAAAAGACGTAAAAGCAACTTTTGACTACCGTGGTTTGATTCAAAATACGAGGTTCAAGACGATTAACGACAGTTTGTCTAAATCGGCCCAAGCGATGTCCACAGAGGTACTCTGCTCGGGCTTCCTATACTATAAACCTAAGCATCTGTCAAGTTTCACCAGACGATTTGCAATTCTCTGTCCAGGATTTATGATTCTTTTCTCGACTACCAAACGAACAAATTCATACATCGCCAGCAATTCTTGTTACCACAAAGTGATAGCCATCACAATTTCAGACTGCTACATCCATACCGAGCGACTAACTCAGAGCTTCACTAGCCAATTAGTTTCAACAAATGCTAATCAAGGGATATTGCCCAGGATATACCCCGATGGATGGAAGTCTTCAGAAGAAAACACCAGAGTTCGTTTCACCTTGTGGTGTGGTCGCAAACGCACCTTCCGGCCCCACCTACATTCAAAAGTAGCGAAAAAATTACACAATGATAGTCTTGAATTATCTGACATGGTCAAGCTCCTGAGTTTTCGTGGAAGAGAATACACATTTCAAGCGAGATCAAGACATGAGCACGAAAAGTGGGTCTACAACATTCTGGAGGAAATTAATAGACTTGCGTATGATTAAAAATGGAAATAGAAGTAATTATCGAAATAAAGGGCATTTAAATTGTTCGTTTTTAATGGCGAGGCCCTTGGGCGGGCCTATGGAATTGAATAACGTCTTCATCAGAGTCAACATCCGTATCTGTCTCTGTCTCATAGCCTCTAGCTAGTTCAGCTGCCAATCCACTTCCATTCCGATCTATCCGTAGTGGAGATATCAGACTAGACACCTCCAGCGATTTGGTAGGAAAAGGGGATCCTAGTAAACCGATCTTCATGAGCTCTTTTTCTAGATTGATCATCCCTGACGCGGGCCGGTTCGGAAGATACATAGATTGAGGTGACTCAGGCTCCAACTCGAACATTTGCCTTGTGGCTTTATTCTTCGAAGTACCTGGTCTGTTGGCGACAACATTAAGACCCAAATCCGCAAGACTGGGTTTGAATGAGGTATACTTGAGCTCGGTTGTCAGTATTGTCGATGTGAAAAGTTCAGCAGGTATTAATAACAGGCGGTCTGAAACAACAATACCCCACTTTTCTATTATTGCATCTTCATCTGAATGTAACCTCATAGTTGGGATGACCGGGTCCTTCGATACGAATTGAATTACCGAAGTTTTCGGAGTGTTAATCAGGCACTTTTTGTTCAATGGAAATAGCATGGGGTGCAAGTTCTCGTTGATGACGGCGATGTAGTCAGCGAAAAGATAGACTGTTCTAGGGGTCAAGCAAGAACCATCGATTCCGACATTCAATCGATCTACAAGCCTTATGGGGCCCAAGCTCATGGCAAATACCATATCCACGCGCGGGTGGATATTCACGAAGTGCTGTAAGAAGTAGCTCTTCAACTGTTCTAACGAGTATTGTTCGGAGCCGACGCCGGACGCAAACGACGAGATAGACGTTCGAGACGACGGCGGTCTACCACCAATATGGCTGAAAACTCTAGAGACTCGATCTTCATCGATATTGAAGCCTGTTCTCAGTCTCAATGTTGCATTGTCGCGAACAAAGTATAAGGATTGACGAGAACTACAAACAGACAACAACCGAGTAGGAGGAGGGACAGAATTCTCTGGAATTGCCAAATCAGGGTTTACTGCAGAGAGCTTTATCTTCAATGAGGCGCTGGCTAGTGTCTTGGATACATAAGCATCATCAATAGGAGTGGCCGGCGCTCTTCTTGAGAGCTCCTTGCATTTTGAGCCTTCGCACACGGGAAAAATTAAGCTTTTGAGCTTCAGTTGAGAAACTTTCTGCTTGTAAATGTCTGTCTCGATAGAATAGTCGAGGGCACACTCTACATTGATGTCAAGACAGTCTGAATGAATCCTGTCTCCACATTCTAAAGCCAAGATCCTCTCGGAATCCATCTTGGAGTCTAGCGCATCGTTACAGATGAAGCATAACTCTTTGGGGCGATTTCCCCCGGTTGGGATCAGATCAAAGTGAAGATTGACATCGTTGACCACCTTTTGTGGAAATTTCAGGCGCAAGCAGTTACTGGACCGTTTTCTAGGTGGTGGCGGCGGAATAACGTTATCTCCATAAACGAGTCCCACGTGGTTCAACAAGAGATAGTTCGCTTCTTCTTCATCGTCATGGATATCGAGCGACGTAAGAAACGAGTCCAATTCTGCTCCAGATCTAGCTGAGAGCGGCTGAGACATTGGTGTCAGCGAAGTGGACGACGAGAGGAAAGGACTCCGTTCGGGACTCAGCTTCTTCGAGTCAAAGGAGAATCTGATATTCGAAGCAAGCCCAGAAACTTTCGCTTTGTCTTTCTGTTGGTCATGGCGCGCTCCTGGGCTGTATCGTTTGTGTATTGCCAGAAGCATTCTCAGGGGTGGTTTGCCGGTTACTGCGCCAAAGTTAGCGTCTGTGAAATATGAAACCCTGCGTTCGAATCGTTGCAGATTTGAACTATTGGCGCATCCGGTCCTTTATCTGCTTTTGAAACCCACTTCTCTGCTGCAGGTTACTAGGGCAATGTGCACTATCTTTCCTCTTCCGGATCGTAGGATCACTCCATGCAGGTATTTGACATATCCACAAGACTACAAGTACCGCCATGCACCCCTATTGAAAGTCAAAAAAGAGCAGATGCTACGTTTCCGACTAATTACAGGTACCTACTCTCTACATAGTATGAGCTTAAACCACCGATTAGTACCTCTACGACACCATCCGAAAGAAGTGGCTACATCGCTGCAGTACCCTCGTATTTTCCGTCTTGTATGCAGGTGCACGCGTTGGGCGTCTTATCATGGTATATCTGTTCTTAGGTATGATTCTTCCCCATTTGATTAGCGCCTATGGTTTTACTTTTTTATAACTTTTGTACGCACGGTCCTTTGACGTTCGTTTGGCTTGTCATTTGGGCAATCGAATGCACGAGAGGCATAATCGTGAAACGAAGGGCGGTTTCAGTATTGCTTCAGTTCAGAAAAAAGAGACAAGTCATGCAGTTCCTGCTCCCAATTATTCCAACGACAGCAGCCAGCATGTTTCAGATTGCATGCTGTAGGACACCCCTGTCAAGGATGAGCCCAGACCCTTCGTTTGGTTGAGCCCCGCTCGAGATTGTTCATTTGTCTCGTTCGATATTTTGTCCAAAATAGGCGGATCTGCGGGAAGCTTGGATCAAGTGTAACTGAGCCCCCAAACAGATGCTAATCGACCGACAGTTTTGGAATTTGGAATACTTGATTATATAACCTAGTACGGTAGGCGTACATTCAAGTGCTTTCGCAAGAACCGGTTGGGAATTTCCTCTTCTGTAAGTTCGGTGACATTCACTACGACCTCGGGAGATATCCTAGAGATGTAAACAAAACTAGTCAAAACATTTCATTTCAAAATATCGATTGAATATTTAGGATCGATTTATTTGTGTCTTGATCGGGTTCACCATGCTTCAACATTAGATCAGCCAGACTCCGACAAGGAACTCCAATGAGCCACAGTTGTTAGTCCATAAAATCCAATTTATAGTATATAAACCGCTAGCACGTTGACACTTTTCATAGACAGCTGGTGGTTCAACGGTATCGATTATACGACCCAACAATACAAACAATTTTCCCACTTTACACCGTCAAGGCAACGTGAAAAAATTGTAGAAAAATCTGAGCGCACATTAACATCAAAATAGGACTCAAATTCCGTGAACCACGAACAATCGTCTTTGCGTTCTCCCCGCCATACTTCAGCCACATCCTGTTCACACTATCTCCACCTACCATAACAAACAAAGATGCCGAACAAAGACGCAGACGACGTTTTGGATTTCATCAATTCGCTTCCAGATACCAAGTCTCCCAAGCCCTCCGGTGGCCGCAACAGCGAGTCGAACGACGAGTTCAAGGACTTCTTGGATGAGCTTTCGGCCCACGAAAAGGCAGCCAAGGGCCCCACCAGAAGCAAACTTGAGCCTAAGAAACGCGACGAGTTGAAAGAGGGCCGTCGTGTTCTCAGCGGGAAATTGTCGCCTGCCCCTTCTCGGCGTATCGTATCGTCCTCTGTTCCTGAGCCAAGGGCAAACAGGTTCACACCAGAGGCTGAAGTTTCCGGAACTCCTGCAGCACAAGCATCTCCAAAAGTACAAGACACGCAAGCTCCTGCTCCGTCCACAGCCACTCCTGCGAAGGATGGCCTGAGCGAGACCGTCATTGACCCTCTTAGTAGCATCTCCCTGTGGTGGAACAACGAGGGTCTGTCGAAGGTTCTGTCGCTATGGGGCTCATTGGCATCCAATGCGACTCAATTGGGCGAAACCACCTTCCAGCTTGCCTCCAACACGTCTCAGCAATTGTCTCATCAAAGACACAAGTTCCTTGCCGAGAATCCTGGATTGGAAGCGGAGCAAATCACGCATCTCACAGGGAAACTCAACCTGATATTGAGCACAGTTTCGCAGCAGATCAAGGATGGTCTCATTGACAAGGAGGACGAGCTTCTCAATGTTTTCCTCGTGTATGACTGGGAAAACAACTCCGATTTGGACTCGCTCTGTGCCCGCAAATTTGACTCGGTAATGGGACAGATTGAAGGCGGTGTTAGAGTATCTGTGAGCAATTTCAACCACAAACACGAAAACTCGGAGAGTTTAGATGCTAGACACTATGACCTAGGATTGTTTTACGGCAAGGCAATAGACGGAGAGAAGTTGTGCTTTGCAAACTTGGAGAGCCTGATAAAGGACTACCTTAAGATAAAGCAAAGTAGCGACAGCGAAAATCAAGGCGAGTCTGAAGACGAGATCGCCACCTCGAACATATTCATCGCTATTCAACCCATCTGTGTTGGACAGCAACCTACCGCGCCCAGCGCTGATGCAGACCCTTCTACCGGTTCTGCAGCTTCCTCGCATGAGCCTGCTTCTGGGCCTGTGTTTATCGAGGCCAACAATTCCAGTTCGTTCGCGTTCACATTGATATTGAAGGACATTACGAACAACCTCACGATCGTCAGCAAATCACAGCCATTCCCTCTCAGATGGGCCACATGGCTCTCTGGCTCGCACGAGGACGTCGACGCCGTGTTTGCCGACGAGGATGGCGTCTCTGGTGTCGACCCAAGCGAGTGGGTAAGTGCATGGATCAAGAACGGCTTGGAGCTATCGTTTGCGGTTTTGGCGCAGGAATACATTACGAGGAGAATGGGCATATAGGTGTGATGAAGCCGAATTGAGGTTGGCGCTTAATTTCTTGGTGTTGTTGCTTAGCTTTTTTTTGAAATGAATATCAAGTCCTAATAGTAAAACAATGTAAGTGTACGTTCGTGAAACATGCAACGTAAAACGAAATTGTGCAATGTGAAACATGAAACTCATAAATCAATCGGCATACGGCAATCTTAGTGACGCTGTAGTACTCACAGGTTCCCTACTACGATTTCTCTTCTATTAGTGTATATTAGTTATTATTAGTATATAAGAAACCTTCCCCAATTAATTAAAATAAGTCTGCGAACTCGGCAACATGTGGGTGCACAGCACACATCATGGATGCACTTTGTTCTTTAATAGTATTTGCTTTAGCGGCTCTGGCGAACGCTGGAGCGGTGAAAGGCCGCAGGATTCCCGATCCTGGAGCCGGAGGCTTGTGGATATAGTCAGTTTCAGCAGGACGATGGACCTTGACACTGTTTTGTGTTCCACAAGAGAAGTAGTGGTGCATGATTCTGTCCAAGCCGTCGTCGTCCACGGCCACCAACTTGTTGACCCAGTCGACAACGAAAGGCGAGAGCTCCAGTGCTTCGTGGATGGCGACCTTGTCCAAGTACGTGTTCTCCTGTACCAACTCCAAGTCTGGCACGAACTGCTTCTGTTTCGACTGCTGTTTGACTTGTCTGTCGCAGAACAGGTGCTCGGGCGAGGCAAGTAGAGCAGGGAACACCTTCTCGAAGCTGCGAGCGTTCTGTGGGTGCACGTTGACACATTCGTCGTGGATGAAGCGGTACGTTTCGTACAGAGGCAACTTGTCGGTGCGCACGTCCAACAAGTAGCGGGATTCGTGTTTGAGGAGGCGCTCCAACAAGTGGTTCGAGAGGCGCGAGTTGGTGTTGTGGAAGAGCGTGAGCGTGGATGCCTTGGTCGACAACACTTGCCCAGCCAGGCGAGAACCTCTGATCAACTTGGCGAGACTCAACATTGTTGGAGTGTGGATACGAAGCGCTGAGGGGGGTAGGGCGCCGGGGTGCTGAAGGATACGAAGCGGTGCTCCTTCAACGGCGAGTAGAAGCGTACGTCTACTCTATGGCTGGATCGAACCCAGGGTTGTTGCGTTATCAGTACGGGTGGCTGATAGCGGACGATGTGGCGGTTAGGTTGGGGAAAGTGCTCGGATGATACAGACGGCGGGTCCGAAGCGGCGAGGTGAATATGTCGAAGTTGGTTGAATAACTTGAAACGAGCAGTGGTTATCTCAAACGACGTGGCTAGGGGAGGCGCTATATATATAGGGTCGTACAGAGGGAGGGGAGTGGCGCCTGCACGCAGGTGTTTTTTTTTATTGAGATACCTCAAAAACAGGCATACACGCCCCTAGATAATCCGGCCGTTATCGAAAAAGAAGCGTGTGCGCTGTGTGCAGTGCGTTGGTCCAGTACCCCTCTATACCCCTCCCGCATCACAACAGAATCTTTGGGCGAGCGCAGAAGGAAGGTCAAGTCGAGCGGATTGATGCGCAAAAAGGAGCATTTTTGGAGGTTTTCGCTGTGGTTTGCGTAGCGTCTGGACGAGCTTTTCGACGTTTGCCTCGTGGTTATCAGCAATTGGAATTGAATTGGACACGCCGCTGAGAGGCTAGACCCTCATCCGTGTTGATCCGATGGTTATCGGAAAGAACGGCAACAGCAATGGGAGATTAATTGCAGATGGACTTTTGACGTTTTGCCTCGTGTCTTCCGAGGATAGCGTGATGAGAGTGGTATTGGATGAAGAGGAGAGGAGAGGATGAGGATGAAGATGAAGAAGAAGATGATGAAGAAGAGGAAGAAGAAGAAGAAGAAAAAGAGGAGGAGGAAAAAAAAGAAGAGGAAAAAAAAGAAGAAAAAGACGAAAAAGACGAATAAAAGACGAATGAACCAAACAATTGCAACAAATTTTTATTGCAATCGTCTCAATCCACCAGGTCCTCCCTATGTTGATCTATGATCCAGGGACCTTGGACTCAGTGCCGCATATTACAATGTTCGAGTGGCACTGGTGTTGCTGTGCCTTCCGCAACCACAGCCATTTCGAGTGACGCTGAAATTGCCTTGGTCCAGATCCTTTCGAACCTCCTATTTCTCTCGATTTTCTTGATTTTTGCTTTCTCTTGCCTTCTCCTCAGTTTCTCCCTCGACTCCTCCTAATCAACCACCCATAAATATTCTCAACTTTTACCCCGATTTGCGGCCCAACTCACCCTTCCCCTTAAGCCATTCTCCAAATTACCCCTTTAGGTTCCACCGACGCGCTACTCCTGCTCAGCCCTCGTATGGCTGTTGGGCAATACGAGGAGGGGATTGACACATGTGGCACTCAGTTTATCCGGGCTGTGTGCAGGGTGCCCAAAAAGAAACTGGCCCATCGTTGCTCCTGCACCTGCGTCCTTCTATTTGGCTTCTACCAAACACAATGACGTATCCGACTATTCCACGGAAGCTTTTGCCGGTCTTATCAGGACATGGATTATATCCGTGGGAGGCACGATTCACGTTCATAGATAACGTAATCTAATCGTTCACATCTGTGTAGACAGGACCTCTTTGCGATTCTTGTATTGTAGTATGCATTCTGTCTTTGCTAAAAGTAGTTGTAGGTCTCCAATAGGTGGTACAAAAAGGACAGAAACATAATGGTTCTATTCCTGGCACCATGCTGCGCGGTGTAGAAGTGAAACAGCGGGCGTGTGCGCTGCTGATGCCCTTCTCGTTCATGTGTACTGGCGCTAGGAGGAAATGGTAACTTTCGTCAGCGGTCGGGAAAACTGTCGAGATACGTCAACGGCCGACGATGCTCGAAGACGGGCATGTCCCTGCGAATCTTATCCAAGTGCTCTCTGCTGATGTCTGCGACAATAACCTCGTAGTAATCGCCGTCTTCATCGACGGCGGCTCGATCTCTATATGTGGATCCTTCCGCAATCACCTCCCCCCACGGACCCACAATGAGCGCTTGGCCGTAGCTTTCTCTTCGCTTCTTGTAGTCTAAAGCCAGCGCTTCAGCCAAACTCAAGTCGGCCACGACATCGTGCTCGCCACACTGCGCGGCCATCACGACGTAGCACTGGCTGTCAATAGCCCGAACCTTGCCCAATGCCTTCCAGTGCGCCTCGCCAGTCTTGGTTGTGAACGCAGAAGGATACGTAAGGACGTCTGCGCCTTTGTCCCTGAGCCGCGAGGCCATCTCGGGGAATCTGATATCGTAGCATATCGCTAGACCTACTTTGAACTCGGAAAGACTGCCGCCGCCCATCGGGAAGGGATCGAGGATTTTCGATCCGGGCTCGACGGCCTGGGACTCCTTGAGTATGGGCCCGTTGGGGATGTTCACGTCGAACAAGTGTATCTTCTGGTACCGCTTCACGATCTCGCCGCTCGTGGAGATCCAGAGCTGGTTGTTCTGGACCTTTTTGCCCCTGATTTCCCCAGAGGCTGGCTCGTGGACACCGATCGCGACAACAATGCCTTCATCGTGTTTCTCCGGGGAGTGGTAGCTCCTGATCTTCTCTTGGATCGGCTTCAAAAAGTCCGTGGCCGTCCGCTCTGCGAGTTGGAGGGAGTGCTCTGGGTTTCTGGAGATGTAGTCTGCGGCCTCGGGAAGAAAGAGCACCTTGGCGTTGGCCGCGACGGCCCTTTCAATGGCCTTGTTGACTACACGGGCATTCGTCCGGAGGCACGAGCCAGAGCACATCAGGCCCACTGCAATCCGAACGGTCGACATTGACTGGTGTACTGGCTTGAATGAGCGACTCGGTCTGGTTGATGTTTGCACTAGGGTGTGCAGGGATGAAGGGTCGTTAAGTCGATGGGAGTATCTAGTTGATGATAGCTGATGAGCGAAACGCAGGATGCAAGGGTGCAAGTACGAAAAAAACCGGGGTTAATTTTTTTCTTTTCGTGATTCGAGGTGCTTGAGAGTGCATTTTTCCAGATATTGTGTCCTTGATTTATGATGGTTTTTGGATTGAGAAGATGTGAACAACATCGATTGACTTTACAGTTTGTGCGTTGCTGAGTCCAACCAAGCATCTTAGGCAACATTTCGTCCGTTCTACAAGACTACTCATATATGCATTCGTTTATTCGTTACTGAAATCATGTTCCATATTCCGTTCCCTTAGGGTATCCCTGATATCCATGCAAGCCTAGTCGCCGACTAGACCTTGTTCACTGGACCAGCAGTGATGATTTCTTCCGAGGAGTACACCACGGGCTCGAAGGGTGTCTCGGAGTGTGCCACCTCCTCGGCAGCGAAGACGTCGTCGTTGGAGATCAAGTTGACCTTGTCGTGCTCGACGGTGTTGAAGTTCACGCACCGCTGCCTGGAGGAAAACGATCTGAACGTGGCAGCACGGCTGGTCTTGGTGACTGGCACCCAGCACCTGGAGGCTGTTTTGATCGAAGCGATGGAGAGAAATTGTCTGACCATTATGAGTTTGTGTGTGTTTAGTTGATGCTGAACTGAGGCGGAATATATACGGTGCCTGCTGAGTCGCAAAGAGAAAGGTGGCTAAGTTGATGAGAAGCTCGACCCCTGGGATTTCGGGATGCTTTTATACCATGAGCGGCTGGAATTCCCTTACCCCGGATTCCGATAGACCGGACTTGCATGGGGCTTGAGTCATAGGACACCGCGTGCACATAGAGGCCTATATGCCTGAATGTCTGTCTATAAGACCAGATGTCGGACATTGTGCAGGCTATCATGAATCATTGTTCTGCACAAGCCCAGGGTGACTTAAAATTTTGCTCCTCGGACAAACAAAACCGAAGGAATATCCCAAGGATCTGCCTTCAATCCGGCCAATGCAGAGGCGAAAGGGCTCGTTTCCTCCTGTGCAAGAAATCCCACTGCAGAGTCGCCTGATCTTCCTGTTGCACGTGTCGGTCGCACGGATCGGTTCGTCGGAGCGGCAAATCTAAGCACCAGTCGACCGGTACACCCGTACCTCCGTTCCGGCTGTCACAGGCACCTATTGCTGCCGCTCTAAAATTTCCTAGTAATGGAAGAGCTCGCATCAGCTAAGACCCGGAAATTAGCTGAACGATCGAAGCGTCTGAGCAGCCGGTATTTTTTGCTCCCGGTACCGGCGATATATTCCGGGGCACGTCGAAGACGGTTGCACGTGACACGCTGCACGTGCGCCCGGAGGGTTCTCCACATCGTGCTTGTGCTATGACCAACATCTACTCTCCAACTGGATACTGGTCTACTGAAAACCCAATTGAACGAAAGCAAAGTGAAGATATTCCTGGTGACGATCTTCTCAGAACTGTAAACTGAACCGGACATAAGCCGTGGTGGCCAATCGCTGGACGAATCTCCGACTCTACCATTCATTACCCTCGAAGATGGGCGCCGTGAGTACGAGCTGGAAACTCACAAGTGCTCTCCGTGAGAACATCTACAAGTATGCTGCTTTCCCTCAAACGTCCGTGAGTATACGACAGATGGTGCAATTCGGACCAAGTCCGTCTCCAGGATCCATCTTCTTAGCTTCGCAGTTTATAGTGGAGGAGCTTCCAATCCGATTAGCTCTCAAAGTGCGTGACTTGGACAATGCTCCGTTGGGCCTTCTGAAAATGCCTTCCACGGAAAAGGTGAAGAATTGGTACGCTCAGTCCTTCGAGGAGCTTACACTGTTGCCCAAGCCCAAAGTAGATGACCACCTCAAAGAGTTGCTATACAGCAACGGCGCTAACCAGTCCGTAGCCAATTCTAGTTTTGTAGACGAACTCAAAGATATCGAGTCGATTCTGGAGACGATCAATCTCGCTCAAGTTGAAAAATCCAATCCTGCTGTAAACAATCTATTCTCTGACGATGGGATGGTGGTGAGACAACATAGCCATGGAAGCGGTGAAAGCGCCGCGAGCACGAAAGTGAGAACTGAGTCTCCCACATTTGGCAAGACCTACTTCAACGCTTGTCCCAGTGACATTGTCTGGCCCAAGGAGGTGTACGATTACAACAAATTGGTGTGCGACGCATTGACCAAGATCAAGAAGAGGCACGATGCCACCGTAGCAACAATGGCCCAGGGAGTGCAAGAATGGAAGAACGAGCATAAACTAGTGCAAGTCAACTCCGCCATCCAGACGTTCTTAGATAGGTTTTACATGCTGCGCATTGGTATCCGTATGCTTATTGGCCAACACATTGCTCTCAACATGTCGCAAGCACTGGCCACGAGGCAGAAAATCAACAAGTTTTTGAATGGCTCCAACGGTGGTTCCGTCCATAAAAAGACCGCTCGTGACAACTACGTGGGTGTCATCTGCACAGACTGCAACGTCAAGGAAATCGCAGAAGACGCTATCGAGACTGCCAAGTACATTTGCGAAGAGTACTATGGCCTCTTTGATGCCCCCGAGATCCGACTTATCGCGCCACAGGAACTGATTAACTTTATGTACGTCCCAGGGCACTTGATTCACATGTTTTTCGAAGTCTTGAAGAACTCTTTGAGGGCCACGATTGAATTTCATATTCCTGTACTCAAACAAAAAATGATTGACGAAAACCCCAAGCTCCAAATGAAGGATATCGACCTCAACGACTTGAAGTTTCCTCCCATCAAAGTCATTATTTCCGAAGGTTACGAAGATATCACCATAAAGATCTCTGATGAAGGAGGCGGTATTCCTAGAAGTGAAGTTCCCTTGATTTGGACCTACTTATACACCACTGTCGACAAGACGCCTAAACTTGATGCAGAGTACAACCTGAGTAGTTTCAAGGCGCCCATGGCCGGGTTTGGATACGGTCTTCCCATCTCCAGACTTTATGCGCAATACTTTGGTGGCGACTTGAAATTGATCTCAATGGAAGGTTACGGTACTGACGTGTATATTCATTTGAACCGGTTGAGTAGCTCCCTGGAGCCGCTTGCCTGAGACCGGGGCCAATGCCTTGATCGGAAGATTAGGAGATGTGATAGCTCCTAAACGATCGCTGATGATGATAACGATACATATACATACATATACAGATATACAGATATATACAGAAATACGTACATATACAGACATGTAAATACAGACGTAAGTACATATACAGATACAGATATACACATACAGATATACACATACAGACATAAATTTGTTCATCTCTATATCAAGATTAGCTTAGAGCACGAGGTATCTCTCGTCATACTCAAAGCTGCTTTATCTCGCTGTATTCTACGCGGCTCAGGACCACTATTTCTTATTGAGTAGGATCGTCGTGCAGCTCAGCTTCCAACAATTGTGCGAAAACATTGAACCAACTTTATGTTTCAGAAGTACCGCCAGATGGTTTTCGTGCATTTACGAGCCCAAGCGATCCGAGCTATACGCATACTTACAAGAATTGAATGCACTTACACCACTTTGCACTGCCGTTCTTTACAACTGTTATTTTCTCCTCCTTCTTTCTTGTTCAACACTCCTGAGCTTCTTTTGCAGCCATTCCCCTCGCAATTACTTACCCAAATAGGCAAATCGGCTCTGTCATGTGATTGGAGCTTCTGCGAACTTCACCATCATTACGCACTACTCCTTGTGCGAAATCCCCATGCCGTTGTGTACAGTACCCCCTCATTCTACTATCAATGACCACAACTCAACCCTTCTGTTCCTACTAAGCTTCTTCATCCACACCCTCAAACAAGCAACAAAAGATGTCGACGCCTCGAGCTAAACCTTGGGAATCTGCTTCTGGGGCTTCTGCCCACGTCGACGCCACACACGAGATCTCAACTCCTCTAGCGGCAGCCTCGGCTCATTCTGATATACCTGAGCGTCCCACGTCTTTGTCTGATCCTCAGGCTGCTCTGGCCATGGGCTACGGCAACATGGGCTCTTCGTACAACTCTGGCTATGGATCAGGCTATGGGACCGGGTACAACTCCGCATACGGGACGTCCTATGGAGGAGGGTACGGGGCTTCTCGATTTGGAGGCGGCTACGGGTCGTCGATGTTCGGCGGCTACGGCTCCTCTGGTCTCGGGTACGGTGGGTACGGGTCGCTGATGTATGGAGGCTATGGTGGCTACGGCGGCTACGGCCTGTCCATGTACGGATCAATGTATGGCCAAAATGGCATGAACGGCATGAACGGCCCTGGAGGAATCGCAGAGGGAACACAGGCGACATTTCAACTAATAGAATCGATCATAGGCGCCGTTGGAGGCTTCGCCCAGATGTTGGAAGCTACATACATGGCTACGCACTCGTCGTTTTTCACTATGGTTTCCTTAGCAGAGCAGTTCGGCAACCTCAAAAATACGCTTGGCCTGCTCCTAGGCATCTTTGCCTTGATCAAGTTTGCCAAAAAGCTCTTCTACAGACTTGCCGGGCGCAAGTATAATCATGGCATCAATCTCAAGGAGTTCGGCAAGTTTGAGAACAAGCAAAAGAAGTTGGAAGACAGCATTCGTAGACAGCAGTCTGGCGAGAGAAGAACACCTAGCATTTCATTCAAACCATTGGTTCTTTTCTTGGCAGCATCCATCGGGTTCCCATACTTGCTTAGCAAGGCTATACATAAATTGAACGAACAACAGCGCCTCAAACAACAGAGGAACTTCAATGACCGCCCGGGCATGGACCCACAAATGGGCCCACTCGATCCAGAGTCCTTGGAATTTGCTAAGGCCTTGTACGAGTTCAACCCAGAAAACCCTAACATCGAGATCGAGCTCAAACCCAAGGAACTTGTGGCTATTTTGTCGAAACTCGATCCGTTGGGAAACGAAAGCAAGTGGTGGAAGGTCAGGTCCAGATCAGGAAAAGTGGGCTACGTCCCTCTGAATTTCCTTAGCATCATCGAAAGAAAGATTCCCCTTAAACAGGTAGAGGCGGCCCCCAACCCAATTCTGCCCCCATTGACTGGGCAGTCTACCCCGAAAAGCTTTGTTGAGCAATTTGACCAGCTACATTAGCAGTCTGGATCGATGCTCTGTATTACTAGTACTATATTCAGCGGGTTCAGTAGGATTAGCGCGGAGGCTATAATGAAATTCTACGAGTGGCTACAGCTTTACGTAATCGAAAATAAAGTTATGACTATATGCTGTTGTGTTTTTATTTAATACTCGTTGAGATTGTCAAGCTTTTGCGTGCGAGGTCACGACTAGACAGCATCGTCAGGACGGTTCTGTTCTGATTCAACCTTGCGGCCCTTGTCTTGCAAGTTCTGGTAACCAGCGGCATTCTTCTCTACCTTCATCTTTGCCTCAGCCTGAGCAGCGGTCTCCTTGACCTTGTCTTTGGCTTGCTCGGCCTTGTCCATACCTTCGGACAAAGCCTCACCTGTCTTTTTGTTTACTTTGGAAGCGGCATCAGAGGCAGCCTCCTTGATATCTTCAGCAGACGTGTGCTTGGCCTTGTGCGCAACATCCTCTGTTGCATGCTTGGCTTTGTTGGCAACTTCCTCTACCTTCTCCATTCCATCAGCCAAAACCTCTCCCGTCTTGTGGTTTACTTTCGAGGCGGCCTGCTTGACACCGTCTACGGTTGGAGTAACGCTTTCTGCGGTTTCCATAGCAGAGGCCAAAACCTCCCCGGTCTTCTTGTTGGCCTTGTTGAGTATGTCTTTGGCGGTATCAATCACATTGTTTTTGACAATTGGGGTGTAAGCAAAGGCTCTGCTAGGCTGCAAAAGTGCGGTTCTGGCAAAGATGGGTCTAGTAGCTACGGCGCGGAACATTGTAAGTTGTTTTTAATTTAAAGGGAATTATAAAGATACCAAATTACAGTCGTCTTTGATTGAGACACTGCTCAATATATATATCTTGTAGTTACGTAGCAATACCATGAGATCATTGCTCCTGTGCAATGCGTAGCAATTGCTTCAACTCCACAGCAAAAGAGATTTAAATTTAGTGTCATTAATAATACGGCATGTGGACTGACTTGGTTGCAAAATTGCGGGTTTTGACAGGCACGTTGTGGCGACGTTGTCTTTGGTTAGGTGCATTCATTGCTTGACTGGGTTGGAGCACCTTCCGGAAACCGACTTGATCTTACCAAATCAATAAAAATACGAATTCTAATTGGTTCCCCAACCAAGCGATATATTATATTTGTGATGGGTCTGCCAGAGGTGACACTCATTTGGCCGAATCTCAATCCCTACGCATGCTTTGTAGAAAATAAGCATTCGACTAAATTCGCCATTATTTGTTTTGAACGAGTTTTATCTTAGCACGTAAGTTTCTCTTATGTTTATGTTTTCTTTTTGTTGGAGCTGATTTGTGATCTCTTGTGGTATCTACAATCTATACGCAAAAGTTAGCACCAGGAGGAAACGAGAAACAGTCTTGGCTGTAATAAATCGAACTCGCATCTTTTGGCAAAAAATAGAAGGAATCTAGCAATCTTGGAATGTACTTCCATTTTAAGAATAATTAGTAGCCGATTTAACGAGGTTTCCCTACTACAGCAACACCGGCGAATCACTTCATACGAAGTTCATTACTTGATAGTATCTTTAAGTCATAATGTACCTTTGGATATTGTTATGTGCCCTTGTTATAACCACTGGCCTCTTCCGAGTCAATCGTTGGGAGAAGGTTTGAAGATTACGTTAGTAGCATGTGTCTACTCAGCTCATCTGAGAGAAAACCGAAAACACGAATCTCAAGACTAAAAGAACGTGGGTTTGTACAATTTACTGAAATTATGTATTCAATCATAAGAAAACGAAAATGTTAAGCAATTAAATATAAACAGAAAAATATATATAAATCAAAGTTGTGACCTTCAACAAATGGTTTCGTGGTCTAGTTGGTCATGGCATCTGCTTAACACGCAGAACGTCCCCAGTTCGATCCTGGGCGAAATCATTTATTTTTTGATTTGACGATGATGCTCTGCATTAATGTATTTTATTAGGTCTGTTTCTTCTTTCTTTTTACTAGCGATGTTAAATTGGTGACTCCATTGCTTCTAACAGCTTCTTGGGTCGTGTCAGTCTTTTCAGCCGGCATTCGAGAGCCTGTCAAACAATTTTCCTTCATCTTGACACCCAATCTCTCAGCCAAATCTTGAATACCACTTTGACATAAATGCTGAATGTCCTCTTTCTTCGTATAGTCCTCTCCCTTTATCAAATCTTGTAGCTTCTTATACTGCTTACGTGTAACAATCATAGTAGACAGGTCCTCCACATTGCCAGATATTTCGGTAATTGCATTGCTGCAACCAATTATTCCGACAACGTTTCCCAAGCGAAACTCCTGGCGAAATCCTAGCTCATCCCAGTACCGACTGGTGCTCACGCCCTTGTATCTGCCCTCAACAATCAAGTGTTCTAAGAAGCGACCTTTGGGGTCATCTGGAAACAAAGGAATCGCGCGAATCGCTATATCTGCACCTCCGCTAGAAACATAGATATTCCCTCTAGACCAGTTTTGCTTCTGCGGCAAGAATCTCTCGATGGCTCTGGGTTCGGATCCTGGTATGTCAGCCTTACAGACCCACTTGTCGTCCGTAGTTTTAGATAAGAGATTTATCCACCAGGCGAATAGCTGATTGCCTGTTGCCACGTGCTTCCCCAGATTCTTATCGGATTCCGGAAAAATATACGCATTGGCGGCCCTTGTGAAGAGGGATATTTTCGTTGAAAATCGAGAAGGTCTCGGCAAAGGAAATTCTTGGCTGTGGTTCTCTTCGCTACTACCCAGAAACCAAAGTTTACCGCTCAAATACTTGGGGTCGTCTTTGAGTTTCAGGCTGAGACTGAGCAAGTCATTCACTATAGCATATTCGCTGTCGTCTGAGACAGAGTCCAAGCGCTGAGAGGAATCAACTTTCCGTTTTTTGCCAGCGCTCGCTTCGATGGCCTCGTTGTTCCTGTTCCAGAACGCGGCGCTTTCATAGTACTCTTCAGGGTTTAGGTGGATCAAGTACGTGACCAACTCCAGAACAACTTCTGCGGCTGAAAACCGGACAGAGCCCAAACCCGTCGTGTCTGCTTTCAGAACGAAAATGTGCTGGGTGAGATCGGGCCCTTGGAACGTGAGATACACGTAGATCTCGATGCCGAAGACCACACACTTGGACTCTTGGTCGATCAAGAGAAAGAGATGCTTTATCTTGAGGGTGTCGTTTTTCGGCCTGGATACAGTCAACGATTTGCACTGGTAGGCATTGGTCCGAAAATGTAGCGTGGAGAACGGCTTGTGAGCTGGCAACCTCTTTGAAAGATCCATTGTCCTCTGGTGAGACGCGGTGGTGCACCAGTGAGTTATGGGCGTACAACTTGCAAAACATGAAAAATCAATTGTATTAGGACGCGAAAGGGAATAATTCTCAGACGCTAAATATTCTAGGACTTTTGAGCTGAAGACTTCTGGCTCTGTGTATTGTTGCAAGTCCCAAACAAAGGCTACTAGAACAAGGTGTGCGAATCATACGGCTCGATGACTTGCGCCATGATCCATCGGTCATTCAGCCACAGAACAATGGAAGCATAAGCAAAGAGCTATTGAAACCGATGACGTAGTCTGCACCTGTAAGCTTGAAGATGATTTCGGTCTGGCCAGGACCAGATATTGGGACCGGTCCCTGTTTCATATTTGAGATGGGTGTGCGTATACCCTTAGCGGGTTTCAGATTGACCGTTTGGACATGCCGTATGTATAGCCGTTCGGATTGAAGCACAAACTGCACCAAAACCACTACGAATTACAAGAATTATGTCACAGGACAGCACGCCATTCAGTCCCGGCCACCAAAGCTTCAGAGCAGAACTGCACGCTTCCATGTGTTTGAACATCGATACACCAGAAGCTGGCCCCACGCAAAGTGCACCCGCCAAGTGAAGCACATTTCGCGAACTTCTGAGTCCCCTCAGCATTGTATAATCCGCCGAGGGGAATTGACAACAAATGAATGATAGGAGAGGTTATCTGCAGGGCCTAAGATGAGACAAGAACCCATCGTGCGATGACCGCCGCCAAAAAAGGCTGCTAATAGCCCAGGCAGACAGAATGGCGTTTGGTCGGAGCCCGACTTTTCTGACCGAATCGCACTGCACGAGCTGCTGCCGCTAGGCTCTTATCTTGAAACGCTTCAGCATTCTGAACTAGGAAGGACGGAGTACAGTACAGGACGGCCACAAAAACGAGACCGCATACACTCCTTATCAGATACGTGCAGGACAGCTCTTGCTCCGCAAGCCATCTCTTCGATAAGCTCCACATATAAAGCCAAGCGGACATGGACGGGCGGTTCCGGTATTTTTCATCTACATTCAAACGACCGAGTGCTCGAAACCGTTCTCGTATTTCCGCAACCTGAACCGAACCAGTGTGGTCGCCATCACTCCAGCCCTCATCTCCAGGTTCTCCGCTTTTCACTCCTCCACTATAAAACGGTGAAGCATCTCTTCAAACTAGCCACTTTCAGTGCAGCGTTTTAGTCCATCGTCCAACTACGTGCCTTTTCAGTCGGTAGAGATACGCAACTGATCCTCGTCTGGCCAAAACTGCTGTTGAAAATAAACAGTCTCATCCCTGCAAAGCTCACCAAATCCCGCCATGTCCACAGACTCCGAGCTAGGACCGGTGGTCTCAAAGATCCGGGTGGACGACATGCATGTCCATTCCGTCATCTCCAACAAACTGATTGTGCTTAACATCGACCACGAGGTTGACTCCGACGAGGCTCGTATCTTGGCCTTGGGCTACAAGCAGGAGTTTCGGCGTGAGTTCAACGCGCTTTCCGTGTTTGCCGTTTCGTTCTCGGTGCTCGGTTTGCTTCCATCGGTCGCCGCCACCTTCGACTACCAACAGTTGGTCATTGGTACGTCGCCCATCCCTTGGTTGATCGCAGTTTTCGGTGTTACTGCCTTGGCCTACTCCATGGCCGAAATCGCTTCCGTCTACCCCACCTCTTCTGGTACGCCATACGCCGTCGCCCAGTTATCTCCCAAGAAATGGTCGCCCTTCTTGACCTGGATCACCTGTTTCGCCAACTGGATGGTCCAGATCACAGCTGCTCCCTCCGTGAACTACTCGGGCGCAAACTTGATGCTCTCGTTGGCTTCGTACAACAACCCAGATTTTGTTGCAACAACCGGTCAAATCTACGGTGTTGCAACTGCCATCATGCTTATGCATGCCGTCATTTCCTCTTTGCCCACCAGATACTTGTCCCAATTCAACAATTTGGGAACCGCCATCAACATGGTTTTCTTGGTAATTGTGTTTGTTATGATCTTTGCTTGTAACGACAGATTGAGCATGTACGACGGTACCATCCCCAAGTTCAACACAAACTCCCAGGCATGGCTGCTTGACAACCAAACAGATTTTCCAACCGGTGTGGCCATGTTGATTTCGTTCTTGGGTGTGATTTGGGCCATGTCTGGTTACGATGCGCCCTTCCATTTATCTGAAGAATGTAGCAATGCCACCGTCGCTGCTCCTCGTGCTATTTGTCTTACCGCCACTGTAGGTGGAGGAATTGGTTTCATCTTCATGATGGCCATCGCTTACACGATTGTCAGTATCAAAGAGGTCGCTGAGGACCCATTGCAATTGGGCCAGCCATTCGTTGCATATTTGGCGCAAATAATGGACAAGAAGTACGTCATGGTATGTACAGCGCTCACAATTGTATCTTCGTGGTTCATGGGATGCTCATGTATGTTGGCAGCTTCCAGAGTTACGTTTTCTTACTCCAGAGATGGCTTGTTCCCATTGTCCAAGTACTGGAAAATCGTCAACAAAACAACCCAAACCCCAATTAACGCTGTCTTCGTAAACATGTTGTTGGGTCAATTGTTCTTGCTCTTGATGTTTGCCGGTGACACTGCCATTGGCGCCATCTTCTCTGTCGGTGGTATTGCAGCCATGATTGCGTTCATCATGCCAGTGGTTCTTCGTTTGACTTACGCAAGAAAAACCTTTGAGCAAGGTCCATGGAACACAGGTTTCATGTCCGTGCCCATTGCCATCCTTGCTTGTGCTTTTGTCTTTACCATGATTCCATTCTTGTGTTTCCCAACCAGCCTGGGCTCAGACTTGACACCAACGACAATGAACTGGACGGTCGTTGTGTTCTTTGGTCCTATGCTTTTGTTCATCATCTGGTTCGCCGTTGACGCTCACAAGTGGTACATTGGTCCAAGACCTAACATCGACGAGTACATTGCTGCCGAAAGTTACGAAAACCCCGACATGACTCGGATGAAGGAGCTGCTCACACCAAAATTGCTAGATTAAGCGTCGTATTTATAGATTTCAACATTACAGATAATAAGAGACTGCGATGTAGCCTGGTAGAAACCGTGAAAGCGAACAGGAGCAGAAAAGATAGAAAAAAAGAGAAAAAGGAGCAAGGAATGATTTTAGACTATTTTATCTCAGAAAACTTGTGGCATAATGAGTTCTGATGAGTACCATACATTGGTGTTCGGGCAAGAGCATCATGCAAATCAATGATATCCCACAACCTTGTATATAAATCCGTAGCTATTTGAAACACTTTATGCATGAACATCTGCGGTAGTCACATTTTCCAAAATTTACTATCTTGATGCAATTACAGACCCTCCTGCATGACCAAACACGTTTTCTGCATTAATAAAGCTCACAAGACAACAAGAGAAGTTCTGAGATGGCGATTTTGAGCAGATGGAACAAATCGAAAATAAATATCAGTAGAAAATCCCAAAATCAATTTTCTCGGAAAAATTTCTCCACAAGTCGTTTTTCCGAGCTCCTATTGTCTGGACCCGATGGGCTAATTTCAGGAGGATCAGCGTATTCCTGAGTCTTCAGCTAAGATTGGAACATCTTCCGAAAAACTTACGGAATAAAAATAGTTCCAACGTCGGATACTCCTCACGCCCTTCAAACTATAAAAGGAGTCGTCCCCCCTGGCGTTGTTGTGTTTTTTCTGGCAAGGCGGACTTTCAGGTTACTACGCTGCAGGCCTGCCTGGAGTATTTTTCAGCCCTGTAAACAGGTCCACGGGGAACACAAAAGCTGAGAATTTGTCCCACAATTTTTTTTCATCGATCATTTGTTGATCTAGCGACCTTAAATACACTGGAATTAACGTCCCACTTGTTCGGTTTAAATCGCTCCGTATTCCTCTTTTGTGCATAGCAGGTGTCTAAGGACAGTGCCCCTCCGACTCGACCCAGTATTGTCCAGCTACTGTCCACAACTAGACGAAATAAGCTTTGCTTGTTTGGAGGAACAGACCAGGTTCACCGTCAGCCAATCCTCTATTTCCTTCTCGGAGCGACACCTTGACCGTTTGAAGTTCTGAAACGCACTTCGAACATCGAACTCTGAAGCGCCCCTCATCCGACACCGGTACCCACTGTCGTTCTTTCTCTTGCCTTTCAAGACCCATATATTCCTTTCGAAGCCGACCCTCTGCTCTTCGTCGTCGTTCATCCGTATGATCCAGCTTCAGTACATGGCACCATGGGTGCCTGCGTTCTCCAACGCATTAGAGGCAGAGCTTGCCGCTAAGGACTACTCTCCCCCTTTCACCACGTTCCTGTTCGCTACCGTCGACAGAAACGGCTTTCCTCATAACAGGACTCTTGTTTACAGAGGCTACCTCTTTGAGAACAAAACCAACAACGTCTTGACCTTCACGACCGATAAACGTGCCGGCAAGTACCAGGAGTTGATCGACAACGATAAGTTCGAATCGGTTTTCTATTTCGAACAGGCTAGAAAGCAGTTTCGTTTCCGGGGGAAAGCTCGCATCATCGACGACAAACACACTCCCAAGTTCGACTTGACAACCATACAGCCGCTCCATGTGATGCAAGACAACCTTCATTCACAGGCCAACTCTAGCGACGAAAGCGACAGCGACGAAGACGACAGCTTAGTTATATCTGCAAGCTCCCAAACGTCTTTGGACATTGCCCGAGGCCAGGAGAACCATGAGGTCTCTCCTCAAGATACACCATTGAACTATCCAATCATTTCTCCCACCCTACTTGAACAGATCCAGAAAGAGAGCAGCTCTCTTTCAATCTCGTTTACGAACCTTCACGAACTAACTGTCACCGAATTTTGCCCGCCAACGCGCGCAGAGTGGGATGCTGAGATATCGAGAAGCTGGGCGGCACTTTCCAAGCAATTGAAGCTGTCTTTTAGAGGACCTGAACCTAACCTGTTGATGGATGACGAAAAGCACAATCTTATCGATAAGATCACGCGAGGGGTGGACGGAAAGAAGGCAGATTCAGGATTGAAGAATTTTGCTGTTGTTGCCATGTTTATTGAATATGTTGATTACTATGACATGGACAAAAGCAGAAGATACATATACGAGAAGGACGAGAACCATCTTTGGAGCGAACACGAAGTATGTCCGTGATTAATGAAGCATGAGAATGGGATGGGGTTGAAGCTAGGATGAACGTAGGCCATTTCAGCCGGTGAACTGTTTGCTTGTTTGACAGGCACCTCCATGTTGCTTTTTGTCCTACCTTGAATCCGTAAGCAACGAGTGCAGCTACTTTCGTCTTTGAAACATGTAAATATGCGAGCATCTCGAACTCAAACCACGAGTGCAGCTACTTGCGTCTTTGTGCAATTGCCGAGCTATCGAGGAGAGCATAGTTAGAAAGCTTGACATAGGTTCGACGTGGATGTCCCTAGGATACTGTCTTTCCTAGCTCTGGAAACTACTCTTTAATGCAATGACTAAACGAAGAAATCGAAATTATATAGACGAAGCAATTGAAGGAATTTTGGACTAGATAGCATGTGCCCCATTTGCTGTTCGAAGGGAGCCACACCCAGAGAACAGGTAAAAGCAGATAGATAAATAAACAGGGACAAATTGCAAGTTAGCTACTTCGAAAGTCGAAATGAACTGAAACGACAGTTTGTCTACCGAATGATCAATTTTAGGCAATCTGATGCTAGGTCAATTCATCATCTGGGCACACACAGATTCCATAAAATTTCACTAATTCTGAATCCTGAGCGACAATGAGACGCGTGAAGCGTTACTATTTGCATGTTTATTGCCCGTTCGGCGTACTCCTGGCACTCCGATTGGTCCCTCATACATAAGGACCTATTGACGAACAGCCATTGGCTGAAACCGTCGTGAACGATCACCACGAAGTCGACCACAGCAGAACAGATTTGCCACTCGGTTTTAGTTCTGAAAATGGACTATGACTCATTTGTTCATTTGGCCACATGAGTGTGCGGCTGCAATGGCTGCAAAGAGTACTGGCTCCAAACAGATCTCACAATGCGTCGAAAAGAGATATTATCCAGAAATCATGCTTCTCCTAGGCTACGTCTAACTAAATTTCATTATTTCCCGAAGTCGACCTATTGGACGTACAGGAGTGCATCTTGTGTATCGGTCCACGATAAGCCAATTCCTTCAAAACGCCTTCATTTGGAAGGGCCAAAGCCGCAGAATCGAGCGGGGATCAGAACAACACGATTACGAGACGAATTATACCAGTCTGCGTCAACCCGTGCTAACAAAACTGATGCAACTGGACTCGATGGCAAACTGTATGCACTCCCAGCCATTCTCTCCCTATGCATTCTTCTTTATCTCCATCTAGTCCGTACGGCTCTCGATATGTTCAACTGATAACTTGTCGTCGCAGATATATATATACTACACCCTCGCTGCAGTTTGGAGACTTTTCTCTATTCATGACTGAACCTTTTCCGGCGCGCTTGCCGCCTATGTTCCACCAGCTATCGACGCCAGTGTCTACGCAATGTCGATTTCCAGATTCACTAAATTACCCACTTTACGATCCACAACTTAACTACATCAATCCGTGCTTCCTCAGCTCGCTATGGCTATGCGCCAATTTGTTCGCGGGTGCAATTGCCCTCTATCAATTGACGAATGTGTTGTTCAGAAACTACTATGGCCCTTACAAGCTCAAGTACTCGTTTGGCCTGCCTTGGAACGTTCGAAGCGTAGGTGTTGCGCACTTCCTTCGTGTCAACTGTGCATCCTTGCATGCCGTGGCGATCGGGGTCCTTACTGGATTGAATCTTGCCTCCGGTGACCACGGCAGACTCGTCTCGCTAGCCGGTCTGTTTCTCGTAGCGCTGCTTGTGGTGTTGCCCCTCCACTTTGTTGAAACAACCCGTTCGCCCGTTGGCCACGGATCTCTCATCTTGTATTGGGGAGTCAACTTGTGCATGTTTCTGGTCATCTGCGCTGTCGACTACTTGTCTCCACACAAGGTCTTCGTGACCCTGGGCGAAACCAATACCAACGTGCTCGCATACACTTTGGAGATGGTCATTTTAATCAATGCTGCGTGCTCCTACTACTTGGAGGTGTACTGCTACTCCCCATCGGTGGAGTTGAAAGAGTACTTCGACTTATGTGGCTGGGACATGTCCACCGTTAAAAACTTGGTGGATTCCTTGACCTTCACCTATCTCAGTCCCATCTTAGACATTGCTCACAAAACGTCAACCATTGAGGTGAAGGACATCCCTGAGCCCATTATCGAGTTGAACGGAGAATTCACGGCCATGGAACTCAACGAAAGTTGGCAAAAGGAATTGAAAAGAGCCGCATGGTGGCGAGACAGACGTATCAAGAACAAAAAGAATCCTACCGAGAAGGATATGCAGCTCCAGCCTTCTCTTTTCTTCGCGATTTTCCGTGTTCACTACGCTGTCGTCATCAAAGGATTGTTTTTCGATATTGGAGACATGACTTGTCTCTCCCTTTTGCCATTGCTTCTTCAAAGGTTCATTGTCTTTTTCGCTGAGTACAACGGCGCAACAGTGGGCGTCCCTGCCCCACCAATCATCAAGGGATTTGCATTAGCCATCAGTATCTATTTGTGCTCCGTGCTCAGATACTTTTCATTCAACCAGTACATTTTGTCGTTCGTCTTATGTTCCTCTAGCATTAAATCAACTCTCACTACTTTGATATACGAAAAGGCGATGAGATTGTCTCCTAAAAGCAAGAGCGAAAAAGGAACAGGCGAAATCGTCAATCATGTCTCTTCAGACGTCAATGAAATTGCACAAAGTATCGAAAACTGTTCTGATGCTATTACCGTCCCATTAAGGTTGATTTTGAGTTTGGCGGTCCTCTGGAAGCTTTTGGGAAATTCTATTTGGGCCGGCTTCGGCCTTGCATTAGTGTTGGTTCCTCTCAGTTCCTTAGTCACAACTGCTATCTATCGTCTTTTTAAAATCCAAATGAAGTATAAAGATGAGAGATCAAGGTTGACCAGTGAGATCCTCAATTCGATCAAAAGTATCAAGTTGTATTCTTGGGAACAGCCCATGTTAAAGAGATTGGATGGTGTCAGAAATGGCAAGGAGTTGGCGATCTTTAAGAGACTAGGTATTTATAATGCTGCCTCTGGCTTCCTTTGGGGATGTATCCCATTCTTCATTTCTTGTGCTGTTTACTCGGCTTACGCTATTTACTTTAACAAGGCACTCACGCCTTCTGTGGTGTTCCCTGCATTATCGTTATTTGAACAGTTGGCTCAACCAATTTTGGCCCTCCCTTACATCTTTTCCAATCTTGCCGAAGCGAAGGTAGCTCTTCAAAGAGTTGGTAACTTCTTCACCTTAGAGGAGAGAGAAACTAACATTGTGCAAAGAACCTACAAGCCTTCAAAGGCAAACGACGTGAATGTCGATATCAAAAATGCTACTTTTGTCTGGTCTACGAAGAATACTGAAGAGGGAACCCCAGAAGAACTGAGTATTGCACTCAAAGACATCAACTTTCAAGCTAGAAAGGGTCAATTGACTTGTATTGTCGGCAGAGTCGGTGCTGGTAAATCCTCAATTCTTAACGCCATTCTTGGTGGCATTCCGTTAGTTGAAAATCCGAAAGCATCTATCGTTGCTAACGGAAAGATAGCATACTGTCCTCAAAACCCTTGCGTGTTTAACACAACCATCAGGGAAAATATCGTGTTTGGAAAGAAATTCGATAAAGCGTTTTACGAAAAGACTATTGAAGCCTGTCAATTAAAGAGTGATTTTGAGGTGTTACCTAATGGAGACGCAACTTTAGTCGGAGAGAAAGGTATTTCATTGTCTGGAGGTCAAAGAGCTCGAGTGTCATTGGCCCGTGCACTTTATTCCAGAGCAGAAATTTACTTGCTAGACGATGTCCTTTCAGCTGTTGATGCACATGTCGGTAAGAAGATTACGCAACAAGTTTTGGGCCCTGAAGGATTGCTAGCTTCTAAGACTTTAATTTTAGCTACAAACTCCGTAAAGGTCTTGAAGTTGGCCCTGGAGATTGTCTTCTTACAAAAGGGTGTAATTACAGAGCGTGGCTCTTTCGCTCAGCTCATGTCAAATGATGGAGAGGTATCTCGTTTGGTGAAGGAGTATGCCGAAGAACATCAAGGGGAGCCAGAGGACGAAGCGATCGACTCTGAGACCAGTGAAGCTTCAGGGACGTTAGCCTCTTCCAAAGACAGTGCTGAGTTGGTCGCCTATGTCCCCGAGGACGTCAGCGCTCTCAAACTCCAGAAAATTGCATCTAACACCACTATCGGAGCGGCAAGTTTGGTCTCATTCGGCCATGAATATGTGTTTGAAGAAGATTTCAAGCTGCTGGTGAACAAGGAGGAATCTAAGAAAGGAAACGTAAAGTGGAGTGTATACCTCGACTACTTCCGTGCATGTAACTGGGTGGTGATCTTAATCTGGTTGTTATTCAACTTTTTAGAAGTGCAAATTGCTATTTTAGGCAATTGGGTCTTGAAATACTGGTCCGAAAAGAACTTGGCGTCCGGAGAGAACGTACATCCTCAACTATACTTGCTCATTTACACCCTGACAGGTGTTGCTGGCGCGTTGTTAGCCTTTACTGGAAATTACCTTGTTTGGACTTTCTCTGCCATCAGGAGTTCCCGTATCTTCCATGACGAAATGGCCAAGAGCGTCTTGAGTTCCCCTATGTCGTTCTTTGACACGACGCCTATCGGAAGAATTTTGAATAGATTTTCAGAGGATATGTCAAGTATAGATCAAGAAGTGTTGTGGAACCTCATAACTTTGTCTGGTTTCGTTCTTGAATGTATTTCCAGACTTGCCATCGTGGTCTACAATTTGCCATTGATGATCGTTGTCATTGCCTTCTTGGTGGTACTTTACAACCACTTTAGAGGCTTATTTATGCCAGCTATGAGAGAACTAAAGAGACTTAGAACCACCCTGAGAAGTCCTATCTTCTCTCATTTGCAAGAGTCGCTCAATGGTTTGGATACTTTGAGAGCTTACGACGAAGTTGAAAGATATTCTCATTCTATGCATGCCAAAGTCGCTGTAGTTCTCAAGATCGATTGGACCACACAATGCTGCAACAGATGGTTATCGATGCGTTTGCAATCCATCGCCGCCATTATTGTTCTCGCCTCCTCACTTATGATTTTGGTGGGTTACATGTACGACAGGAAGCTCAGTCCCGCTATGGTTGGTTTCATCATGACTTATGTTTTTACCAGTACAAGTCGTTTGAACGCCATTGTGAGAATGTGGGCTCAGTGTGAGGTCAAGGCAGTCAACTTGGAGAGAGTTATCGAGTACATGAAGTTGCCCTCTGAGGCAGATGCAATCATCGAGGACCACAGACCACCTCATTCATGGCCTGCTGATGGAAGCATTCATTTCAAGAGCTATAGCACGAGATACAGAGAAAAGTTGGATTTGGTTTTGAGGAACATCACCTTGGACATCAACTCCGCGGAGAAGATTGGTATTGTTGGAAGAACGGGAGCCGGTAAGAGTTCGCTTACACTTGCCTTGTTCCGTATCATCGAGCCCGTTACTGGAAATGTCGAGATTGATCACATTAATACCAGCTCTATTGGATTGTTTGACTTAAGAAGCCAGCTCAACATTATTCCCCAGGACGCGCATGCTTTCGAAGGCACTGTCAGACAAAACTTGGATCCTTTCGGAAATTACGACGACGAGCAGTTGTGGAAAGTTCTCGAGATGGCACACTTGAAAGCACACGTTGAGTCTATGAAAACAGAAGTGAAGGCGGACGATGCCGAAGACGACGGCGACAAGAAGAAGAAAAAGGAAGGAACTCCAGAACCACAGGTTGGTCTCAACGCCAAAGTTTTGGAAGGAGGCTCCAACTTATCGTCTGGCCAAAAGCAACTTCTTTGTCTTGCAAGAGCGTTGCTCAAGGAGTCCAAGGTGTTGGTATTGGATGAGGCCACAGCCGCTGTTGACGTGCAAACCGATAAGATCATTCAGGAGACTATTCGCTCCGAGTTCAAGGATAAGACTATCTTGACCATCGCACACAGATTGGACACCATCATGGACAGCGACAGAGTGCTCGTGCTTGAACGAGGAACCGTCAAGGAGTTTGATTCTCCTGCCAACTTGCTCAGCAACAAGGATAGCGAGTTCTATTCCTTGTGCAAGGAGGGTGGGTACTTGGATGAACAGGGAAAGTTGAAGACGAAGATCGTCGAAGCTGCGGATAATTGATTTCTAAAAGAGTTTTTATAATACATTGTTCAGAAGAAGCTGTTGATATTTGTAAATGAGTTTATAGTACATTGTTCAGAAGAAGCTGTTGATAGTTCTAAAAGAGTTTACAATACACAGTTCAGAAGATGTTGTTGAGTTCTAAAAGAGTTTATAATACATTGCTCAAGAGACCCTGCTCATAATTGATTTCTTAAAGAGTTTACAATTAATTGTTCAGAAGACCCTGAGCTGTGTCCTCTCAAGCATACGTATGAAGGCCGCCCGAGGCAGAAACACAATCTAATTATTAAAATTATTATTACCTATTGAACCGAGAAAGAAAAAGACAGAAGCGCCCGGGCTTAGTGTGAGCGAGGAATCCATTCTGGTGCACTCTTGACGCAGTAGCTGTCAGCGCATCCACATGGCTTCACCTTGTTGACATCAGTCTGAGAGTCTTGCACTATTAGACAAGGGTGGTAGTTAGGAACAGTGGTGACCTTCTTGGGCGCACAGGGAGGAATGTAAATGTTGGCCATTGAGTGGGATAAACGGGCCGAGTCCATTTTAATCGCTGCGTTTGTTATCTGTTATCTGCGTCTGTTATCAGTTGTCTGTAGATAAGGACTCGAGGGCGAGAAGATTGTTAGCAAGTAAAACAATCGATTTATTTGAAACTCTCAAATATATGGGAATTGAGATGCTGTGGCTGCGCTGCCTTTTTATAGTCTTCGTGTGACACATAGAGATAAGGATCGGAAACACAGTCCGCCAGCAGTGTACACAAACACGCCAGGGAGCGGGAAAAGCGCCAATTTTAGCAACTCGGCCGGAAGGAAGAAACAATTTCTTTTTGTGTTAGGAGCCCTTTCTTGTCGCTTTTTTGTTCGAACATTCACCGGTCGTTTTGTTTGGTGGAAGGCATTTGCAGCCAGTGCCGCATGCGATGAACTGGCGCTATCCGGATAAGAGGGGTGTGGGAACATAAACGGATGAGTCTCCAAAGCAAACGGACAAGAAAAAGCAAGAAAAAGAGAAAGAAATACGAACCCTGAATTCGCGTCAACATACTTTGACAGACGAGCCTCCTTGACGTTTCTACGACGCCATCAAGGCACACTATGAAGAACCAAAGATGCTTGCATCTACGTAAACACCCTACTACTAAAAAACACCATTCGCTTTCGTGAGCTTTCTACATGTCTTCCGCTTTACAATGTATTAGAATAATCAGTAGGCTTACTTAGCAGCCTTCTTCTCCTTCTCCTGTTGCTCCTTCAACACTCTCTTGACAATCTTCTGCTCCTCAATCAAGAAGGCTCTGACAATTCTCTCCTTGACACAGTTGGCACATCTGGAACCACCGTAAGCTCTTTGGACGGTCTTGCGGGTCTTGGAGATGTTAGCGTACTCTCTTGGTCTCAAAGAGGCGACACCTGGCAAAGCGATACCACAGTCACCACACTTGACCTTGGAGGCTTGCTTCTTGACGTGGTGAGCAATCAACTTGCCACCTGGGGTCTTGACCACCTTGATCTTGTTGGATCTGGTGTTGTCTGTTTGTTAGTATATACTTGGAGGTTTCATCGGAGAGACTCCTAGCAACGCGCCTCTTGTCTGTCTTCGCTTTCCTTTGGCTTGCATCTACAAATCATTGGCGGAATCTGTGTCTAGTTGTAGCGATGACTGATCATGGGTGGCTCATCGGTCGACTTTTTCAACCTTCAATAGCGAGATAGAAACTAGCTGAACTTAACGATCCAGGTACATTAGAGACTAGGATAGAGGTAACAACACGCCTTGACCCATACGCGCTCGGGTTTTGTATTTGGGCTTGTTCTGTGGGGCTTGACACAAGGATGAAAAATTCTTTGTTTGGGACTTAAGCGGATGGATAGCAAATAGACTAATTGGTTCGTTGACGAGAATCACGTTCGTAAGATCTAAACATACATGGAGTCTGTCTTCTGTAGGTAACACGTTGAGCCATTTTTGAAGTTCAAGTGGATGTGAAGCGTTCAGAGTGGAAGATTTTAGTTTTTTTCCTCGCAGCCTCAGGGTGGAGGATGAGAGCCTGCACAGGCGCGCATTCTGCATGCACGTGACAGATGAAAGGGCTACAGCCCTAGAAGTTAGAGGACCTCTAACGAGCCCGTTGTTTTATTTTGCATTTTGAAACGGGTCTATTTTGTTCACATGAGTTGGAGTTGCATGAAGAGTCAAGACAGCCGAACTCTTCCTGCAATTATTGTTGTGGTAGAAAAAGTTGGGAGGATCAACAAAGAAAGTGAGAATCATTAATGACGGAAAAGAGTTGTATTGAATACGATCTGATTTAAGTTTCCGACCGGCTTCTCTCGGAACTCTTTCAAGTTTTAAGGGATAGCGCAGGTCGGATGGCGCAGAGTCTAATCCTATTTGAATTGAAGAACAAGCAAATTAAGTAAAAGACAAAAGATCATAGCTCAAGAAGCTTTAGAGCTGGTGCACCACAAGGCATCTGCGTTTAAAAAATCGATTAACTTGATCAATGAAATGCGAAAGTTTGCCCTATGTTGAATATTTCGCCAGTGGCCATAAACAAAGCAACAGGCTCCTCGGCGCTCTGCACAGTTGAAATAGTACAGACTGCAAATTAATAGATTGTGCGTCGTCTGAAAGGTGACGGAGCAGCAGGATACGATGGAGGTGTTGATTCGTACAGCGAAAAAGCCCAGAAGGATCTAGACACCATACACATAGAAGATTGAGGCAAGATATTCCAAAATTGCAAGCTTAGCTAACGCGCAGAAGCCGCCGTAGGATTATTTACGCTTAGGTGGAAATACAGCCAGACATCTCCTTTTTTACATTATTACAGATCCGTAGAATAATTGCGAAATGACAAGAGAACATTTACTAGAAAGAATGGCTTAAACACAATGGAGGCGTGCTTAGTGGGATCTTTGTTTCATTTGCAACACGTTGGGTCTGACGAAATTCCAGAACGGAAGCGTGTCCTCGCTTGTTCATTGCCTGGCAACCAAGCTTAATTCATTCTTCGTAGCTCTGATCGATTAGTGGTCTTACTGTAAGCGAAGATGAAGATATGAATACATTCTAACCGAATCGCACAGGAGAAGTTCAGATATTAGTATGCATATTTTCAGTAGACATAGATACCAGGAGTTGCATGAATTTATTCAAAACTATTCTAAACATCCATCTACACGTGTTGGAGTCTTGTCCATCTACACGTGTTGGAGTCTTGTTCATCTACAACTTGTTGGAGTCTTGCTCGACGGCAACAACTTCCATTTCCAAGGCAACGCCCAATGGCAATTGCTTGACGGCAACGCAAGATCTGGCGGGCTTGTGCTCGCTGAAGTATTTGGAGTAAACGGAGTTAAACTCAGCGAATTGAGTAGGCATGTCAGTCAAGAAGACGTTGGCCTTAATAACGTGCTTGAGAGAAGAGTTGGAGGCATCCAAGATGTTTGAAACATTCTGAATTACCTGCTCGGCTTGCTCAGCGATGGATGGGTTACCTGGCAAAGGCTTATTGTCTGGAGTGTAAGGAATTTGACCAGAGACATAGACGAAACCTAAAGTTAGTACGCGAAAGAATCGACGGCTAATGAAACAGAGGGGTCGTCAACTAAAACAAGCGGGGAAAACAACGCACATTATATAACGAATACAGCATGCCCGTATCAAGATCAATTGATTCGGAAAGGCGATGAACGAAGCATTCCAGCAATGCCGAACAAATAACGTCCGCAACGAAATCACCCGAAAAACTCATACTGGAAGCGGATCAATTCCCTTCTTCAGTGATTTAAAATACCGTGAAGGGCTCTGTTGACTCGTGAGATCGGGACACCTCTAGCGTTCTGGTTGAGGGAAGTTCATGTAAGACCTCTTGGATTGACAATGGACTTTTCGCGCGAGATACATACCATTGGCCCTGATGGCCTGCGAGTAAGAAGCTGCTGGAGGCGGAGCAGCGGCGGTTTTCACCTGTGGTTAGATAAGGGACTGACATTGTCTGTGATACACACAAGGGCTGCGCGGTTCACATGAACGGTCTGGCTATCGATACGTACTGGAGTAATGAGAGTTCTTTGCGACATTCTAGCCATTGACTTGTATACGCGGATTGAAGAAGGAAACATATGTGATTAGCATGTCTTGAGGACATATGAGGAAATGTAGTTCCGGCCCGGCGTATGTGCAGGTTTCTGTAACAGTGTGGTGAGTCAAGCACATAACGAAATTGCATGTTATTCTGAAGTACGAGACGACGATCTCTTTCCAAGTCCGTACACTCAGTAGAGATTTTTGAACTTCCTCATGTTCTTTCTGCGCAAAGAGCACCAAACGTTATCCGCTACTTGACACATTGATTTGTTTATGGATGTATATTGAATGAGGTAAGCAATTACCTACTTTTTTTTTTCTTTTTTTTTTTTTCTTTTTTTTTTTCCAATTTTTTTTTCTTTTTTTCTTTTTCTACGACAATCTTCCTGATCGAGAAAAATGCTTGAATGCATCGAGACGAGGAAGATGAAAAACGGACGGGAGAAGAAAGACCGGCGGTCATGAATGAAGTAAGTGATTACTTCCTTTTTTTTTCTTTTTTCTTTTTTTATGACAATCTTTCTGATCGAGAAAAATGCTTGACGCATCGAGACGAGGAAGATGAAATCTAAAGAACTCTTCTGAAATTAGAAAAAAAAACAGAGGGAAATACAAGAACTGCAATCCCAAGGTAAACGAAAAATGAGTAATTCATTGTTTCAGGGTTTTGATCCCAAAGAAGTTGAAGACTGCCTAAATGAACCCAGAAAAAGTCAATGAAATCGCCGGGCGGTTCAAGTCGTTGACAATATCTTATGATTCTTCTACAGAGCAGCATCCTGGTCTGATTCCCAACAGTAGGCTGAGGAAGCTCCCCAGTCTCATAGGCGAACGCCGGGGCCGAGAAATATAAACAAATAAGCACAAAAGCTTCAACCAGGTTGATTATAAATAACAGCATCACCACTTTTCGAAGATATGGAACAGCAGGGAGAATCTTCTTCTGCCCTAAGAACAAGTAGGTTGTACTTGCGTGTGTTGGACCAATGCCCTTAAACGCTTGTGCCAACCTTGGAAGCTTTGATCTGCCGTGCTCACGAGGACGCTGAATGTTGCAGCATTGCCAGATCCAAGCATATAGAAAGATCCATTGAAAGATATGGCTGCCGAATACGACCCAGACGAAAATGGAGATCAACTTCTCATCCTCTTCATCGAAACCACGTCCTGCTAAAATGGTGATGAATTGCACCAAAAGACCAATGTAATAGGCCACTTCGAGTGGCTTGGGTGTACAGACTACGAATAAAGCGCCCCAAGTCACGATTCTCTTGACTTTATTTAATATTGTGATTGCGTCAGCAGGTCCTCCAATATTCTGCAATTGTGTCCTAGGATTCGTGGGAGTTGGAGGATTCGTGGGAGTTGGAGGATTCGTGGGAGTTGGATTTTGTGGTGGGTCTCCCGGTGGAGTCTGGGCACCACCTCCGTTTCCACCCAGGGCATTCTGTTGAGTAGTACCAGTATCATCTTCTTGATTGGCGAATGGCTGAAGATTATCGAGACTGATGCTGTCAGTAGGCATATCTGGATTTCGTCTTGAGCTTTGATCACTGCGGTTGTTCAGATTGTCCACTGACTCAGTTGAGAAGTCAACCGGAAAACCCTGGTTCAGAGAATCCAATTGTTGATTATTATTAAGAACATTTGAATTCCTAAGTTTCTGACCAGCGCCGTCGGAAGAATCGGGTGTTGGTGTTGGGTCCGCTGAATCACCAGGATGGGCTGCAACCAGTTGGTTTGCAACTGGCTGGGTTTCAGCATCTTGCGAGAAAGTACCTCGCTGCTGCACTTTCTTTTTGTTTTTAGATTTACTTTTTCGAGATTGAGCCATTTCAGCAGAAGGCGAGGTGTTCCGTGGTGTATAAGAACAGGGTCCTACTTGATTAAATGGCTGCAAATGCCACCGCTTGGGGACCCACAAATTAAATATTTTGATACTAGAACATAGAAAAAAACAATATAATATGAGAACTAAACAGCTAACAATAATAAATGGAAATGTTTGCTCTTCTTTCTCTACAAAGTAGATCCCAGTGGCTCTTTATTGTTCGTTTAGTTTCCACTTGCTAGACTAGTGGCTGAACTAAGCGAGACCTCAACTGCATACAAGAAGCGTTCGCCATGCAATTGATAAACACTATCAGAATGGTTCTGACACCTAAGAACATAGACCTTCTTCTATCTTAGAAGTATGGGATCTTTATTCGAGTTCGAACAGTTCTCAAAAAATGTGATTTCAACTGCCCCTGGTTCAGTACTCTAAGCATGGCTGTAAATCTTTCTTCAAGTCATACATTGTGTCGGGAGGTTCTGGTGGCTCAAACACTAACCCGAAATCGAATCCAGGGTCAATTTCTGCATCCATAATGAACCAGATGAACTTCCCCTCGTCCTCTGGCGGCGCAGGTCCAATACACATGAACGTATGGGCGGGTGTGGGCATGAGGTTTAGAGTGGGTTCACTAAGGAAGAGCTCGTCTAACTTTGATTCCATATTAGAGAAACAATGGTTTTAACTCAATTTGTTTACT
>JAKUAS010000023.1:0-60058 GCA_030566735.1 Australozyma touchengensis
TAACTAGTCGAGGTAACTACAGGAGTAGGGACCTCAATCTCGACAGTGTTGGTGGTGGCGCCAGTGACGGTCGTAGTAGACGTGAATGTGCTACCCCAGGTGATGGTCTCTGTGGTCGTCAATTTTGGAATATCGATTATCACTGTATCTGTGCCTGCCCCGTGAACGGTTGTCGTTAATGAGGTAGTCTGATCCCAATAAGATGTGATTGTCGTAGTCGACAATTGAGTGGGTGGCGTTGGAAAATTACCCAGACAAGTGATACATTGAGGTGGTGCACCGTTTGGAGGGGGGCCGTTGTACTGAAGTCCGTCGAAAATGCCAAAAAACTGGTTTACTTCAACAAACTTAGTTGGGTCGTATCCAGTACCAATGTTGAAGCTGACTCCAGAAAGCGAGTTTGAAAACGTCAATATACCAGACTTGGGATCATACTTGTAGCTTGCAAATAATGCGTGTGAAATAATTGTGTTTCGGTTACCAAATCCGAAAAGCTGGAAAGTGGGCATCAGGAGACCTGGCAATGGGACATTTGGGTATAGGGCCAAAACCTCCACTGTCGAAGATGAATCAGAGAGGTATAGATTTTGGTTTGGATTGAAAATTAAGTTATTGCACGTCAATTGCAATCTTGCATTCTTATCAATTGTAATACATCCACCACCTTCAATAGAAGTTGTTTGCAACCACCATGTGTTGTACAAACAAATACTACCTGAATTCACAATTGTCAGGACTCCGTCCGGTCCAGCTGCCTGGTGAAGTGTAGCGGTGGCCATCTGGCCGCCAATTGCTCTTTTAAGAATAAGAGAGCCCTTGTTGTGCCAAGAAGTTGCACCGAATAAGTAAAAAGCGCAATCAATCAATTGTCCAGGAGCTACACCCAAGTACATTTGTCCGTTGTTCACAAACAGAAGGGTGTCCATGTGGTAGATAGACAATTGTTGGGTTGTAAAGGAGTTGAATGCAATAAGACCATTGTTCACAAAATTACAGTTTGCGACATGTACATTTAGTATCAAGCATTGAGAGGATGTGCTAGTAATATACCATTTGCCGTCTATTGTGATATCTCCCAGTACACTGGTTAAAGTATTATCAACAATGGAGTAAAAGGCCTGTTGTTCGACGTCAAGACCAGTAAAGATATTGATATTCACTAAACTATTGTTGATTGTATTCTGTGAAATGGTGAGGGCCAGGACTGCGGTCACAAACCAACAAATGGCTGTTAGCAACGGCCATTGCCCAAGTTTCATTTCAGAAGTTTTTGAGAATTAAGTACAGTGGTCACCAGAAATTAAGAGCGGTATATGTTTTATATATACCGAATGACATGTCAAAAGCCTTTCAAATTGAGATCTCCTCCTGCAAATTCGGATGCAAGTTAAATGTGCACACCATGCAGTATATGTTGCCTATTTAGGGCTCGTATTAAATTTTAGTGCGACTAACTAGACTGAGACAATTTTTGTCGTGTAGCACAGACTAGCCAGTTGGCATCGATCCAATCCATAATAAAACTAGAGATTCTGCAATTGCTTTCATCATTTAACTTTAGCAGTTTAACTGATTTTAATAGAATTCAAGCGAGTTTCATGGCCCTTCGCGAATATACTAACCGCCGTAAATGTAGCTAATGCCTGTACATAGATGAAACGGCCAACGGGCATTACGCGTGTTGGGCAATTGCAATTACGATGCTTACAGACATCAACCCCCGTAGAAGCCAGCTTTAAAGCGACCTTACAATCCACAGCTAACACTGAATTCATTCCATTGAGAAAGTATTATCCGTAAGTGGAACATCATCTCTTGGTAAAGGGATGAATGAATTGAGCACCACTAGTCGCAAAGCAGTTTAGTTCTTAGTTGAATCCTGAGATGTGACTGTTCAATTAGCATGTACCCCCTCTCAGTGGAACTAAGTTGCATGACGAGCTAAAGTTCGGCCAAAATCTCGCTACCTGCATATAATTTGACACTCCCTGGGCTCTAAAGCAGTCAAGAAGCAGTACTCTACAATCTCTTGGAGAACACTGTAGGAAGAAGAAAACACCATTCGTCTTGAGACTTACCCGTTGCTGTGTCACATAGGCTTCACCTTTTGAAGGCATCCTTTGTACTTCCTGCACAATTTTAAGTTAAGGTTTTTCGAAGGAATTAATGTCCTGTATATAGCTGTGACGGGCCGCATGTCATTGTTTGGGACCCGTTTCATGCGTAAATAAGGACTATAATGGTCCCACACGCTCAGACTAATGGACTCACGGCGAAAGCTATCAGGTTTAAGTTAATTAAACATTCGGATAGTAAGAAGGAATTCTAAAAGGGATACCGATGCTGCTTAATTTCACAAAACCAAATAACTCGGGCATATGTAAATTAGGTTACCGGTTGGCAAGTAACCAAAATATGCCCGCTCTCGATCTCTTACTTATAGCGAGATTTTCTTTTAAAGAAACGGAATACGCACTCCATTGTTCTCGAAGTTACGTTGCCGATTGAGAATCACCAAAATTTGCCCGCTCTCGATCACTTTCTTATGTAATAGCGAGATTCCCCTTGAAGATGCGGAATGCGCACTCCATTGTTCTCGATTGATAGCGAATTTCAACATCTCAAATGTTCGCTAGAACTCATTCAAATGAGAGTCCCAATTAAAAGCTAACACGATGAGATGCTGGAAAATTTAGCAGGTGATGGAGGTGATGGGCGCTGTTGTTGGCAAAAAATTAGAAATGAAGCCGAATTTGATTTAGTTTAGGACACTTCGGACCGCCTCATACATTTCCAGATAAGTATGTATATTCAATTTGGGGTAATTATGCATAGCGGCTAAATCTCCCTCTAGTGATTTAGTCTCTCGGCTTAAGGAGAGCCTGTTGTGCGTGTCACGGTGCAGGGTCATTCTCCTCGGATTCCAACGGTGTGAATCTCAACCGATAACAGGTAAAAATTTCATGCAAAATCGGAGTAATGCATGAAAAGTAGACGTAAAAGAGTTGAAAACATGTTCTTAAAAACAATGATTCAAAGGGAAATATTCTGTAGAATTTCAAGGCGGATCTCTTAGTTGAGTTATCGCCTGTCAAAGAAAGAGGTTTACGGGAACTCTAATTAATCTGCCTGGAGGCTGTTGTGCGGCTGTTGATCGGCGGTGGAACCGTATTCGTTCTATTAATTCGTCGGCAAAGAATGGGGCGTTTTTATTGATCGAAGCGGTACAGCTTCCAAAATTTTACTAAGTTTGTTCATTTTGGGACTTTGAGTGAAACCCCAGCTGGTTTTATTACATGCCAACGAAAATAGGTGCGTTTCGATAACATCCGTTAGTCCAATCTTCTGCTGGTACATCGAACCAGTTGGATTAATAGCCTAGAGAATATACCTCGCTATTGGAGAACAGTCAAAATCTTGATGTCCACCTTATGTTTCTTGGACTAAGAATCGGCAGTTGAGATGAGTGAAGGCGTAAACCTAACGGCAAGCGCAAACCTTAAGCGAAGGTTAATTCGGTTATTGCCCATCATGCATAGTATTTCGGGTCAACCGAAAGTGCAGACATGTGCAGATTAAGAGCATCTATTGGGACCTTTTTTATAAAAATTCCAAAGTTTTTAAATGCTTTTCTACTCTAGTAAGTCAATTATAATGTCCTTTTCACGTACTTCACTAGAATTTTCAGTCCTACTATAAGGGATTGGTACCTATGGTTTGGGTTGTCACAGCAGTATTATCCCATAAATCGGATCATGTCATTGATTTTTGGACTGGACTTTACTTCTCTGTTCGGTTATGAGGACGGCGTATCTTGAAAGATCTAACTTGATGGCATCTTTCCAGGTTTGAGCTAAACTTGATAGTCACCTCGTTCTCGTGTTTCTATCCCTGTTGACCATCAACTGAATGAACACAAAGCTTTACGAAATCAAAATACGTAAAAGAATGGAATTAAGTTCGACTCCAAAATTAAGCATGGGGCTGGCCCTTGCGGTAGCTTCCCAACTCGGAGTAGCCTCCAGAAATAGACATCTAGGGCAGCAGCTCAAGAATCTGGAATTGCCTTGGAAGAGAGTTAATCGAATTGAAATCGATTGGAAACGTTCTAGATTGGGCAATCCATTGAACGGCATTATGGATGGGAAAGAGATAAATAGGGGAAAAAGTCCTTGCAAGTTAACTATGCTACCCTTAAACTTGCTTAACTGAATTCAAGTAGTATTAATACTTACCGCTGTATTTGCAAATTCCGGTAACTACTAATTCATATTTAGCATCTAATACCCTTAAGATAATAAATCACCTATTTGTGGTTAATGTCCCTAAAGCACTGGTGTATCTATGAATATGGACGTGTTCAAGGTAGATTTGATTATATTTTAATTTTTGTCATTGGCAATTATATACTGGGTTTCTTCTTGTGCTGACGATTTTAAACTTTTTGCAACCCAGACAACATTTTTCAAAACTCAAAACTAATCACAAAAATTGCAAACCACTTCAAAAAAAAGTACTAGAATATGCCAGTTCCATAAATATCGCTAGCTTCATATTGAGAATCATAAATACATTGAATTTTATACCTGAATTTGTAATTTTGCGAAACTCCCACTGCATTCTCCTCAGAGTACTTCGGGTCCAGAAAATCCCAGTTCACATTCAAAGAACATGTCCCATGTACTATGTTAAAATGGATAATAGCCAAAGAGCCGATAATTAAAAATTTTCTGGAAACGCTCAAGGTGGATAGAACAATTATTTTGCTGCCATGATGCGTCTAAGATCTGAAACGCGCACTATACACGTCCCACTCTCTTGAACAAACGAAAATAGTCACCGCAAATACAGCATCTCACCACGCTTATATTCACTTTTTGAAATAATGGCAAGACGGAATGATACTACGGTATTAAGGGCACCGATTATTTCCACGATTAGTAACCAGATACCTACAAAAGAGGTATTGTTGAGGCTCCAGAAGATTGCAGACACACTATCAGCCGTCGACCAGAACGAGGCGTCTTTAGATGACTACCGGCTGCTATCAGAGGACTTGAGCAACAAGAAGCTCTTGTTCCATAAAAATATCGGAATCCAAGCCTTCACTTGCTGTGCAATTACGGACATTCTTCGTATCTTTGCACCAGACGCGCCATTCCCCCCTGAAACACTCTCTGCGATCTTCAAAGCATTCTTCAATCAACTCTCTCATTTATGGGACGAAGAGAATGCTTACTATCAGCAGCAATGCTACGTTTTAAAGCGGATTGTGGAGGTGCGGTCCGTGGTGCTCATGGCAGATCTTCCCGATTCAGAAAAATTGACTATCCAAATGTTCGAAACGATGTACTCCCTTGCCGGCAAAGGACTCCCATCGAGGCTTGCGCCTCTTGCTGCAGAAATGCTCTCGGAAACCATTTCAGAGGCCGATGCTGTACCTCAACCTGTGGTAAGTCTTTTACTCAAAAAACTTATAGTACCTGCTAATTATCCAGTCGCAAGAGCAGAGTCAAATATTTCCAATGTTGCATTTCTGTTGTCTCTTTCGGTTTGTGAAGCTAATGTTGACAAAATGGCCCGCCATGTGGCTCAACACTTTTCAGAGATGCTCGATGCTAGCGTGAGTCAAACCAAAACGCGAGGTTCGGATGTTAACACATCTTATACAGCACTAGAGAAGATTCACAGCTCCTCGGTGTATATTTGGACCCACATACCCGAGCTTCTCAGTTCTGTTATGGGTTTAATTGGGGACGAATTAAATTCCGATAGCGAGAAAATCCGCTTATTGGCCACTACGTCTATCGGCAGCATGTTATCGTCCTCATCTTCTACTGTGGGCGGGTCTTCAACCACAAGATTTGTAAACGCTCACAAAACTGCTTGGAGTAATTGGCTCAAGAAGTCTTCTGACATTTCGGCTACTGTACGTGATGGCTGGGTCCAGCAAGTAGCTCCGATTTTATCCTCGCAAACTTTGACTACAGAGGTGCTGCATGAACTATGCAGTGGTCTTTTGAAGTGCTTAATGGATAGTAGTGAAAAGGTTAGACTCGTCACCTGCAAGTCCATCCGATCACTTCCCATAGTTACATTCGTTAACAAGTTATGTACTGAAGACACTATTAGCTCGTTCATTCTTTTGTGTCGTGAGAAGCACGTCGATATAAGAAATGAGGCGATTAGCTTTCTTGCAGAACTTTACAATTACTTCATGGACAGAAAAATCCTGCAAAAGGTAATTGATTTCGGGAGATTGGAAGATACCGCAATTGAAAATGTCGAGAAATTGATCATGACATCTATTCCCAATTCCATTATGCAGTTGATTTATGTAAACGATAAGCTACTCACAGCCACAGTGGATATTGTTTTATTCGAGCAGTTGATTCCGTTTATTGATGACCCGGTTATCCGTGTGTCTCGGTTTTGCTCCCTCTACCAGTGCTTAGATAGTAGGAGTAGGCTGGCGTTTACAGCGATAAACAACAGGCAAAAGAAAAGCATGGAAGTTCTACTTAAGTTCGTAGACTATGCAGAAGAGTACGCTTTAGATAATTCTTTGCAAACTGAGAACAAAGAGAACGTTGCTGCGGACATCAAAGAGCGTCGAGATCGGTTGCTCTCCGACACCCAGAAAATTATCCATTGGCTTGTCACTTCATTTCCCGGCGGAATCCACAGCTACGAATGCATTGATCGCTTTTTCCGTCTCAGAAACTTGCGTCTTATTAATTTGTTGAAGAACAGTATAAACTCTCAGCTGGATTACAAATCTGTAAAGAACTCCATAAAGGAGATTCTTCTTAAAGTCGCAGATGACAAGGTCCTTAAATTAGAGAGCGAGCCTTTGCGAATCTCAACGACAGATATGATTTCAAACCTCAAATTGCTTCTCTATAGAAGCTCGTTCATCTTATACAACAAGACAAACGTTGGGCAGGTTATTAAGTTCTGTACAGATACCAACTCTCAATATCATGAAGCATCCAATGAGTTAATCACCGAGATCTCGAATATTTTTCCGGCTTCATTTAGATTTCATTCTCGCACTCTTGTCGACATCATCATTAAGTGCGAGGACCCTAAGAAAACCACAGCTTTACTTCGTGCTTTATACCACTACGGCAAGAAGCTTCCTGATCATTTACCCACAGATAACATCTACACTGATTTTTTTTGCAAACTAGCGATGGAGGGCAGCTCGTCACATGCTAAATACGCAATCAAAATCTTAGGTTGTTACAACAAAGAAGCCGCTGAGGCATTGGCCGAGAAAATTTTACCGTTCGATTCTGAAACGTCCGCAACCAAAATTTGCACTGTGGCAGAATTGTTCAAACTTGACAGTCTGCATTTGATGAAGGAGTGGAACAGCATAAGCAGTTTCGTTATTGATGAAGTTCTTAGAAAGAATGACTTAAAAGCAAATGAAAGAGGCACTGCCCTAGAATGGATTCAATACGAAGAAATAAGCGAATATCCAGGAATTGACATGAAACTTAGTGCACTTCGCCTACTTTTAAACAAAGTTCGATTCGACTCTGGCGAGTCGCTTGTGACCGACAAAGTCATCAAATTATTTTGTGCTATTATCTCGAACAATGGGGAAATAGTCAAGGCTTCTAATATCCAGCCCACACCCAACTGCTACAAAGCTCACCTTCGTTTGGCGGCTGGGTTAGGAATACTTAAACTCGCGCAAATTCCAGCCGTTAATGCCACTATAAACTTCGAGGTTATTACGAAACTATCTAGGTTGTTGTACGACAAAAATATTGAGGTAAGAAGGAGGATCTTGGGTGCCTTAAAAAAGCGCCTCTCTAAAACCGCAATTTCGGAACGTTTCTTGCACTTGGTATTTTTGTTGGGCCATGACCCAGATAAAGAATTAATGAATGATGTTGTGAAATGGGTGCTGTCACAACACGCTAAAGCCGCACTTAACAACGACATCCATTTCGAAAGCTCATTAGTGAGATTGGCATTTGGTGTAGCTAGAAATGAGATGTTCAAAAAGCACTTTGCAGCTGACAATCGAGATCAGTCTGATGAGCAAGAGCTAGAGGCGTATATATATGCTCTGCGGTTTGTTAGAATTTACTTAGATTCGGTTGCGAAGGAAAGCAACATCTCGCTCCTTTACTATTTCGCTAGCAGAATTAAGCAGTGCAAAACGGCTAACAATCTTGCGAGCGCCACAGACCCTATTACCGAGAACCTCAACCTCTACAGAGTTGCCGAGTTGTTCCAACTTATGATTAAAGAATACTCGGATGTCAAGGGCTGGTCATTACAGACTTGGCCAGGCAAACTCAATCTCCCCTCAGATCTCTACACTCCCATTGACGACTTCGAGGAGGCACTGAAGGTAATATCCAAGATATATATTCTGGATGAAGTTCAGGTTGAATTGAGGAATTGGTTGGATAAACCAGGCACGTCCAAAAGGAAACCAGTACAAAAGCTCGCACAAACTGCCCCCAAGAAGAAAAGGAATCGTAAGCGTGAAAGATCTGACGACGATTTGGAACCTGTTGTTGCACTGGAGAGAGCTCCACGCCGAGTCAGTACTCGAGTGAGAAAGAAAGTCGTTTACGAAGAGGCCAATGAAGTGGACCATAGTGAATCATCTAACAACGACGACAGCGACTTTGAGTAAGCATGAGTATCAAGAAAGAATGCATGACCGGATTTAATTCTATGCTTAAAGTCGTATTTATTCAAAACTCATACAAATAAGATATGCTTACTATTTTGGATTTCAGGTAATGATTTTTAAGTGTCAATGACGTAATTTGATTGACTGATAATCTTTTGAATCTATAAAAACGTCTTGTGCAGTGTCTATGGTTCCATTTCCTTGAGTGAGTTGTATGTTTGTTTCTTGTACAAGTCCTCTCCTAGGACCTGCAAACGTGTAGCGGCGGCGAAACCTTTCAGTGACCCTAAAGCGGCAAAGTCAGCAACAGCAAGGCGAACAAGCTTATTAGATTGTGATCTATAGACACCCACAAAGTGTTGCGCAGAGGCCTCCCACCAGTTACAGAACAAGACATAATGAACGTCCGAAAGTAGTCCCTTTTCGGTATTAAGTATCCTGGCCACAAACCTCCATTGAGCTTCATTGGAAAACAACGGAAACTTTCCAGTGCTTTCCAGGCGAGATATAACAGCCCATAATGTAAAAATCCCACCGATTCTTTCCTCGTATTTTGTTTCCTGTTCCCAAGTGTTGTCTTTATGTTTCCAACCCATACGCGTTCTACCTTCATCAGTGCTCTGAGAACATGTATAGCCAATAATTAAGGGACATTTCTTGATGAATCTTGCGCCAAGATAGTAGTCTAGACCTTCTATTTGTCTCAAAAGTTCTACGGTCAAGCGGGCCAATGGGAGGGCCGCGTTTGGTTTGACGGTAACTTCCGTTTCTGCTTGCGAAACAATGGATTTGGACACAAAATTAAGAATCCATTGATATGCTAACGGCTCCTGTTTACACATGTGTATAAGTTCAACCACTTGAGCTGTCACGGTTGCTAGTTGCCTCATAGAGTTTGAGAGTTGGCCGAGTTTCGTGTTAATTTTCCGCTTTATAGCACCCACCGATTTCTTAAGCGCCGGGTTTTTCGCTACTTCTTCAACGACTGTGGATTTAATCTTTGGGATTCTTGCTGTGTACTCTAATCTCTCCTCTTCTACAGCGTCAACATTAGTAAAGCCACGATTCGTTTTAGCCTTTTCTAGCTTTTCCTTCAAGTCCCTTTCTTCCTTTTCGCGAAGCTCCTTTTCCTTTCTTTCTTGTTCGAGCTTAGCCTTCCGTTCGGCTTCCTCTTTAGCCTTTCTTTGAAGCTCCTCAGCCTTTCGGCGCTTTCGCTCCTCCTCTTCCGTTCTTCGCCGTTCTATTTCCCTTAGCTTTTGTTCATGTTCCTCGATAGCTCCTGCTACACTCTTTTGAAGACGCTGTAGTTGCAGATCGAAGATGTGGTCAATGGATCCCACCACACTTCGTCGTTGCGCTTCCAAATGCGCCAAGGCGTTTTCTGAATCTGTCTGGAATGGAAAGGGGTCCTGCTCTTTTAAGCATAGTTTATCGAGTTTCTTTAAAGACTCCGAGAGGGCATCGAAGGGTGCTGTCCAGCTTTCTGGGCGAGATGGCGAGGACGGTAGAAGAGACGACGATGGTCTAGGATGTAGTTCAAGAGTGGTACCAGATTCAGGAAGCCCAAACCGCATTGTGGCTCAATTGGGATTTGAGGTGTGAAAAGGATAACAGTGGTTGTTTGTGAGTGGTATCGAGAGTGAGTATTGCGATGAATAGTGAGATGTAGCGGATCTAGTCAATGCAAAGAGACAACAAGAAAACAAAAAGGAGAGGAAAGGAAAAATTTCGATTCAACCTTCAGAATTTATTATGGGTATGTGGAGTCGCAAATCAGAGTGGGTTGAGTTCTTCGATAGGAGTAAGAACTAGTTCGCGTAGAACAAACCAGAATGTCAAACAAAAAAAACAAAAAAACAGAACAAAAACTCAGGGAACCTAGTCTGATTTACTATCTCACTTCACCTCATACCCAGGTCCTATCTTATACTTGTACCTTCGTCCATTTCACCAGACACTCACACAAAAAATCAATAAGCAAAACAAAAAATAAAGAAAATCCCGGTTGTTGCTGTCATATCCCATACAACTCCATTTTAGCTTTCCTTCCCCCGCATCTTTCCCTGGTCCAAGTACCAACTCCCATTCCCTATAAACAGGACTGAAAATTTCATCTTGCATCATCCAATGTGGAAACAGTGTCTGCGTCTGTTGTCCACGACAGGAGCCCGTCTCGGCGGCTACTCTACCGTACAGCCCGTTCACCATCTTGTTAAAATCAATAAAAGTGCGTTGATGCCGAAGTACAACGAAGTGACGATCCCCAAGGACAGCATCGAGTCGATCGGCTACAGACCCACCGACTTCGAGCAGGACCGCGTAGACGAGCACTACAGAAACTCACTCAGAAGCGACTTGATGTTGTACTTTTACGAGCACGACGCCGAGATCATCCCCGGCCAGAAACTCAGAGATCACGACCCTACAAACCCATATTCGTTGTACCGTCATAAGAGGAAGCCCAGCGGGTTTGGACGCCCTACGCGGGACATCTTGCCCATTGGTCCACAAAACGTCCCTGAGCTCACTGGAATTGCTCTCAATTTATACACCAAGGACGCCTATGCACACAGTTGGCTCAACATCAGTTCGACCTTACAGTTGGCCCAGATCACCAACGTCAAGCCCAAGAAAGTCAAGGGCCGCATGAACGACTTGAGTTGGAAGATCAGACGAGGCAAGCGTTGCGGAGCCAAGGTCGACTTGACCGGTGCCGACATGAACCAGTTCTTGGTAACATTGACGGAGTTGGTGTTACCTAGAATAAGAACGTTCAAGGGTATCAGCAAGACGTCCGGTGACAAATTCGGAAACATCTCGCTCGGTTTGAACCCCGAAGATGTCAAGTACTTCCCTGAGATCGAGCATTTCCAAGAATTGTTCCCTAACCTCTTTGGGTTCAACATCACCTTCAAGACGACCGCCCGTACGGACGCTGCTGCCAGAGTGTTGTTGAGTTCGTTGGGTTTGCCTTTCGAGAACGCTCCACGCATGTAAATAGTAATAGAAATGGATTTCGAAGACTTTTTGGAGCTTACATGTAGACTATTATTATGCAATCTTACTTAAGTAATTAAAACTAAACTAAAGAGCACCTTGCTCTCGTACACAGACCTAATTTCAGTAATAGTTGTAACGGTTCAAATGATCAACCATCCGTCCTCGGCTCGTCTAGACTAAATGGTTCGAAGACATCGCAGGCACCATGGAATGGGCATCGATATTAAGAGCGCCGTCCTCAACGACACCTTCGTTGATGCACTCCAGAATGATATGGTCCCAGTCGCTGGTGATGACGAAATACGTCTGGAAGATCGATACAAAGAGTAGCCCTATGATCATTCCGATCCACAAACCAAACAACTTCATCTCGAAATGGAATGCGATGAGAAACGCGAAGGGCAACGCCACGCAGTAGTACGAGACAAGGTTCATAATTCCACCAATGTGCTGTCTACCCTGTCCGCGCAAGATGCCGCCGGTGATACAAGCCAAGAAGTCGTTTATCTGGTAGATGGCGCCGATGACAAGCACTTGCGAGGCGAGCTCGATGACAGACTCATCACTGGTATACAACGATGCAAAGAAGACCCGGAACCGGTACAACACAAGCGCGTTGAGGGTTCCCAAAATGAGTGCAGTGTACATGGCGGTCTTCACAGCAATAATCGAGGCCCTCTTAGCGGCGGCACCTATGTACCATGCGATTCTTGTAGAGGCAGCAATCGAGAGAGCAAAGGGAACCTGGTACAATAAAACACACGTGGTGGAGACAATGGATTGGGCGGCCAAGGCATCGGTTCCGAAAGTGGAAGCGGTGAAGGTGATGATCTCGAAGGCCAACCATTCAGCTTCGACCATGAGCACGCCGGGAATGGACAACTTGATCATTCGATGCCAGTTTGTGAAGTACGAATTGTGCAACAAGCTTTGGCGCGGCAAGCACTGGTAGCCGTTGACATAGAAAGTGTAGCCTAGTAACATGAAGCACATAATCCAATTGGTAGCGACGACAGATAACGGGGCGCCAATGAAACCAAGCCCGATGTGCTTATCCCAGACGAGCAAGTAGTTCATCAAGGCATTGAGCGGGGCGCATACTAATAGCACGTATGTGGATGCATGAAAGATGCCCTGGGATTGCAAGAAATGCTTCAAGTTCTCGAAGACAATGAAACCAGGGATACCAAACGCGAGAATTTGCAAGTACTGACTTGCATAGCGCACCAAGTCCGTCTTTTCGGGGCCGACGAGTTTGAGAAGGACTGCTTGCGAGAAAAACACCCACAAGACAAAGATAGGGATGTACAACAACATCAAGAGGTACGTGCACCTCACAAAATACAAGCCTACAGTTCTGTAATCCTTGCGTCCGTACGCCTGGGCGCAGAGCGTGTCAAGACACGTAGACACACCCTGAATGATGGCGTACCCACTGATGTTGGCAGTCATACTGGACAAGGACACTGCCGCCAACTCTATAGAACCTAAGCGGCCCACCGAAAACACAGAAGCGACCGTGAGCGAATACTGCAAAAGAAACGTCACGATCAAGGGCCCCGAGTACCGCATCAATACCTTGGTCTCGGTGGAGACGTCGGTGTGTGGTTCATTAATAAGGGACTTGGAATGCACGGACAAGATTTCGTTGACGTCGCCCAAAGTGGAGGCCGTCGATCGTACAGGGAGCAAGCCATCATTCAAGCTGGTCCGAGAGATCTTTGAGGTCAATGCAAACTGCAAGGGGATCTTATTGGTGCCCACAGACACGATCGATGCTCTTCTCAGCTGGACATACGCAATGATGTCATTTTCGTTGACCTCCTGCGACGCCGAATTTCGACGGGACGCATTCAAAAGAGGAAACCGCTCATTTTCGGGCCGGTCGGACATGGAGTTGACTAGTGCTCTTGGTGTATGGTGGTCTGGAGTAATGAGATTAGCGTGATAGCGATGGAGGTTGCGTCGCGTAGCTTTACCCAATAAGGAAGAATTACCAACTTTTCCGATTATCGCCAGATAAAATTGCAAGAATTGGGAGCATAATGCCGGCGGCCTTTTGTAATTTTTTGCACCTTGTAAAATTATATGGGTGCAATATGTAGTGAACACGATAAAGCTCAGGCGGCGAAGAAAAGCGGGGCAAAAGGTGTCTAATGCATCAGACAGGTGAGCCAAGCGAGCTTAATTGTCGCAAAAGTTCCCCTGAGGCATCTTCGCTATTGCACATTATCACGATTCACTAGATAAGAACGGTCCTAAGTGCAGGCCTCGTGAATTTACGGTTTGTAGCCTGCCGAGCTGTCAAGAACACAAGAGGCAAGGCTATGATGGATAAGCCCTTCGAGAGTAATTCAGAAGTGAAAATTCGTCGAACGCACGTCATGGACTACATACCAGCTGCAAGAGGAAACAAGCATTGAAAACGAATCTATTGGTTCCTACTTAAATAATGGACTGCCTCTATATTCCACGACGTCCTTTTGTCTAACGGCCGGAACATCCCGCCTAGTATAGCGCAGATGATAATAGACACTCACCAGGCACTCTAGAACTTTCCACGCAACAAGTTCAAAACCATGTCCTTTCCTGTGAAGTAAGCCGTGCGGTAGAACGAGTAGGCATCCAAGGTCAGACACGCCACGGAAACAAAGCCAAAAGGCAACATGGCTGGAATCCAGCCTTGCGCCAACTCCAACGCAAATGCCTGGCTGGGCATCGAGTACTGCTTCACCTCACCTCTGACCAAGTGGTGTTGGTCTCCAGGGTAGTACATCTCGGGAACCAACGACTCCGGCTTGCTGGCCATCTGGTATCCGCTCAAGATCGTGAAGTAGTCATCTGCGTAGTGAACACCCGTGTGTCCCTCGGTACCGACCGCAGTTCCAAAGAAAATCAAGTACTCGCTGATGGACGCATGCAAGATGAACATGGTGCCCATGGCACCGCCCGCGTTGTTGTAGACCCAGTCGTCGAAGTTGAGATCGTTGATGATTCCAGGGTACTCCTTCTTGATACGCGGAGCCAAGTCCATCATGATAGCAGTGGCATTTCCGTCGGGATGTTCCTTCAATGTGTCTTGGACCAAACCCTGTAACACCACCTTGTCGAAAACAAAGTGGCTGGGGAGCCATGTGCGGAAACTAGCCTCCAAAAGGGCAAATATGAACACACACACAGATATGGTCAGTTTCCATGTCACGCACGCCATTTTTGTATAGTAAACACAACGGGTTAAGGGGTACTTATAGTTTTTCAGACCACTTATACGAGAGACGCAGGAGTGCAGGGATAAACGATCGTGCAGGACGAGACTTTGGTCAGTGGTTCTTGACGGTGATAGCAAATGCAATGCTGAGAAAATGCTCGTATAAAGACGTTCAATGTCAATTGATTAGCTTATTGACGAGACAGCGACGAGATTCTGGGTCGCTGCCACTGGCGATGTCAAAGTGAAGGAATGTTATGGAGCGCGTTGTCATTTCAACTGCTTTTCATTTTCTACTTTTTCTGCTATTTCTACCTTTTCTGCTGTTTCTGCTTTTTCTGCTTTTTCTGCTTTTTCTATTTTTCTACTTTTTCTATTTTCTTCCTCTTTTTTAAGCATTAAGCAGTTAGGTGTAGGGTGTGAATACGGCCTCTCGGCGGGTCTATTCTGGAAGTCTTCGAGTCTGAAGCAGAAACAGATTCTTCCAGTCGAATCCCTCCACTCTTTATGTCGCTTCTAGCCAATTCTGTCTGCAAAAGGGCATTTGCCCTATGACCTGCGGCGCTCTAACTTCTCATTTCCAAAACGATAGGCATTGATTACGTCCTTTAGACGGTAGAAACGTCAAATTGAAAATATTTGGAGTCGCAGAACGTTAAGGTCAAGAGGAAAGGCTGAAGAATCGTCACATTGCCTTTGCTTGGACTATCGGGACAAGAACAGAAGGTCTCGTTTGGACCCATATCAGCTCCAACAATCGATTGACGCCGCTTTGTGCGCCTAAGCTTGGCTTCTGATTTAGTCGCCTTTTGTAATTTATTATCGTCTGTATTATTCCTTCGATCGACTCACCTTGTGACTAGTAGACCACACCTGTATGTGGAGTCCAACTGTTCAACCAGTAGACCATACTCTACGGAAGGTTTCGTTCACGGCCTATCATCCTCTATCTTTAATCATCAGTCGAGAGGCTCGTGCGTTACCATAAAGGGCTGCAAGCATTGACCCGTCAGTAGCCTCAACTTCCCAGACATGACGAACTTGCACTTGCGGGATCTTTCGCTACCACAGGATGAAGAGCCGCTCTACCAGATCCTCTCTGACTTCGTGGGTAGTCTTACTGCCCCCTGCGAAGATGTGGCAGAGCTAGCTCTGAACCTACTAGAAAAAGCCGAGTCGGAGGTGCAGCGCCAAATCGTCACTCTCTACGTGCTTGAGCTCTGGATGTATTTCCCTGCTGACGGCCCCAACAGAGGCAAAGTTGAAGATTTGATTCGTTCGTTGAGCCATCTTTCCCCTACAAGCTTGGGCAGCGATGACCAGCACTCACTTGCCTCCATCAAATACCATGATCTAGTGACCGATTACCAGTACCTTTTTGCCAGTGGGGCCAAAGAATTGAAGCTAGTAGAGCTTATGACCAAGAAATTGACGGTCTTCAGCTCTGCAACTCGCCAAAGTTGTGTAATCCGGAACATCTACACGAAAGTGTCCATCTACTATATGCTCTGCGGCTCCGATCACCGGAAGGGGGTGATATTTCGCTATTTGCAAGAAAAAGATATTTTCAGCAGGCTTCCAAAGGAATTGTGCGGCTATATCGATGAGTTCTTGAGAGACAGACTCGTACCGTACCAGATCTTCAACCAATTTGTAGAGACTCTTCAGGGCGAGCACCAGTTCTCCTTAGTTCTTAAGCGACATATGACAGCGCTTGTAAAGAACTTCATGGACTGCAACATGAGCAAACTACCTCGGTTTTACCTGTGCATTTCTTTCGACAGGATCCAGCAGCTTCTTGTCAACGGTGAGAGTGCTCTTGATATCCAAGACTTTATCTACGAGATGGTCATAGCACACAAGCTTCCATCCGGCACGAAGGTAGACCAGGTCCAAAGGCTAGTATGGTTTGGCGGAGAGCCGGCAAAGTACGACGAATTGAACACGAGAGTGAAGTATATCTGTGACATAGTGAACTCATTGTAAATGCTCATTCTGGAAATGGGCAAGTACAAATAATAAAGCATTGATAAAGTCGCGACTGTAGAATTTGATATGTAACGAGCCTAACCAAATAACATTTCAAAACGATGCGGCTAACACAAGTTAAGACACCAAGAGACAAAACAGAAAACAGAAAACACAAAAGAACAAGAAATAATAACAGATTTCAAATACGTAAGTTTCCGTCGCTACACCCCTCTTGACATTTAAATGATACATTATTTTGGTGGTAGGCTCCAGTATGCATGGAACTACTATGATATGACTAAGACAGCAAGATGAATCTAAAAAAAGACTGCCGAGTATGCAAAAATTATAGGTCGACATTCACGCTCAAAACCGAGCCAGGCCAAGCAGCAACAAAGACTTAGCAACGAGGAAGCTGTTGGGCGTTCCAAAACTGCTGTGGCGAATGGGCGACGACGACAAAAGATCGTCGTTTTTACGCGTGAAGTCGATGGTCTCGTCGGCGGTCTCGTCGATGGTTTCGTCGCTATTGGAGTTCCCTAATCCCGCGTGCCGTCTAGCGGCGGCCCTGATGGGGGTCTTGAGGATCTTATGCACTGAAGGAAGCTTGCAGCTCTTTGCTCTGAGAGGAAGCAGAGTGGGGAACGAGTTGTGGAACGAAGACAGGTTCTTGATGTGGTACAAGCGCATGGCGCCCGTTTTCTTGGATGCTACCGTGTTCAACAGCGGGAAGCGTTTGGCTTCATCCGCCGCGGAGCGGTTGAGCGCAGGCGCCTTCCACAGCGAGGCATGGGACTTCGAAAGGGGAGGGTTGCAGCCCACCAGCGCGGTTTTCTCCTGCTTGAGCTTGAAGAACGCCAACTGCAAGCGGATCTTCAACTTGGTGGCAGCCAAGTCAGCTCGGACGTTCCTGTTGTTTGTGATTCGGTAGCCCGAGAGCGCACTCTTTTCGTGCGTGTCGCTTTTGACGAGAACACTGGCAGACTTGGGCAAGAACGGCCTAGGCGTGTTGGAGGGCGTCAATGGGAACAGGCAATTGCGGAGCGACGCTGCGCCCAACTTTCGTGCCTGGAGAGGGGACGACACGTTGATGTTCACGTTGATGGGGGCCAACGCTATTCTCTCCAGCGCGTTTGTGGTTGTGGGTGCCATTGTTTGGTTTCGAGAGGGTCTTACGCGTGGCAGCGAGGAAGAACACAACAAAGACGTGTTTCGGAAGGACAGCTGTTGTTCTGGCAGATGTGGCTGCTGTTGCGATCGCGTCGGTCGATGTTGGACGTGTTAGGGTGTACTATGCGCCTTCGGGTGGACCTTGTATGACTAGTAGGATGTAGTCTAGTTTGCAATTGACAGTTTGCAGTCCGTGGTCAGTGGTGGTTCCAGATGTACAAGGTTCGTTTGTGAAGAAGAGTGGTTTGTGCAACGCTACCGTTTCGAACCCAAGAAATTCTTTGCCAGGTTTGTGTGCCAAAGCAACGTATTTTATGTCTTTTCAATGCACTTCCACATCTGTCTACCAAAACATCCGTTGGATGCGGTCGTGTTTACGCAGTCCGAGCGTGTCTGTTTATGTATATCTGCACGGCGCTAATACACACAAGGGACCAGACGCACGGGTCTAGCGGGCCGTTCTGGCCGATGCTGGAGTAAGGCTCTTTGTTCTGCTTGGCAATCGTGTCTTGAATGTATGTGTCCGTGCTTCTGCCTGTGCCACCGTATTTCGGTTTCCTAAAACGTCCAAGTCTTGATGCTCAGGATGCACAGAAAACTTTATTATGGTTGGTGGTGCATATGGACACAGACAGCACCTTGTGCATATCAGGATCGTTACTCACCAGCCAAGCTGAACGCATTTCTTGAACAAAGGCTAGACAAAAATAGGCCGTATAGCAGCATCCAAAAGTGTTTATTTTGGTCTTTGACAGATGCGGCTGCGAATGGTCGTGACACACTATGGTGTACCAAGAAGGCCACTTTGCCTACCGAAGCAAAACATAACTCGCAAAAGAATAGGGCGCAAACGTGGTCCAGAACTTCGTGTCTCATTGTTCACCTCTCAGTTTCTTGTCTCGTTGGATTTGTGTACCTATTCTGACGCGCCCACGTCAAATATACCCGCCGTAACACAGTATCGAACATCCAACAAACACGCTCTAACAGCGGCCAATCCGCGAGGTAAGATGGCGGTAAGTCAATGGTCACGAGCGCTGCCGCTGACACAGGTTTGTTACCCTTTGTTTGTTATCCTTCGCTTAATTAGATTGTTTGACTTGACGAAGCCTTTATTCGAAGCTCTTGGTCTTGCACTTCGCGCAAGCCTAACGATAAGTGTAGAGTGTCTGATCCTTATGTGCCCGATGGACACGCTGCGATGCAGACTTTACTCCGCCAAATGCAAAACTTCTTGCGCCCTCAGTCTTGACGCTTTGGCACTTGCCATCAGATTTTCGCTCTCTCCGCGGTAATTGTTTGACCAGTGCGCATCAGGGTTACGAGAAATAACGTTCGTCAAATGTGCTGTACACAGGTCGTGTTTTGACGATCTTCAAACGAGAGCTCTGCAGAAACCAACGAGGATGTCGTCATGGCATTTGCATTGATGTCTATAGTTTAACGACTTTTGACACAAGCTTATTTGGTTCCTGGCCAGGCGATCTAGGGCCAAGGTACCGCTGATGCGAAAACTCCATCGACTGACTCTTTGCGAGAGGCTTCTTCTTGGAGTAGGGATGACCAGGGCTGTTGTTGACTGCGCCCTGACGTCGCAGAAGTTGGTTCAATCGGGGAGTTTCTTTTGTTTGTTTACCAACTAAGGTGACAAGCGCCGTAAATGTGGCCCAAACGGGCAACTTTTTTCGATCTACATGTTTTAAGACGCTGGCAGAATGCCAAGACAGCTCACAATAGTTAATTCTAGACTTGCGTCTGAAGACCCGTTGTTATTGTATTGCCCGATTTGGAAGGAGTATAGCTCGCAGACGCGAGACAAGCCACACTGCGGGTGCTTTGGTCCAGAGGCCAATGGGTTTGAAAGCTTTGTTTTCTTTTCTTGTTTTGACTGGACATACTATTTAGGTGCTATGTTTCAGACGTGCAGATAGGCGCTGTGTCGGAAACAAGAGATACAGGGACCTGGGCTGAAAGGGTTTCAGGGAAGTCTCAATTTATTTTAATATTTTGTTAGTGGCGGTTCTGCGTGTGAGGGAAGGCTGAAATGTCGATAATTTGGCAACAAATCGTGGATGCCGCTGACCAGACAAGCTGAAAGAGACACGCTCGAAAGCTGGCAAAGAGATCTTGGAGAAAGTTTGATAGGAGGAAGGTCTAGATCATGGAGCGTCTTTCATCTTAAGTAGTGGTTCACTAAGCGCTTGTTGTTTTGTAAGCTTCATGGCATTTTGTTTCAGTCGTGGCCTAAACTCTGTTTCAAGCTTGTTTCCGTCACACTTCAAAAAATACAAGAAACCTTCTTCATGTAATGGCAGTTTTTCTGGTGATTCAACCGTTTTGCCGTATCAGCACTTTCTTGAAATGAACGTCCAAAAAAAAATAAAACCAAAATAAAAATGATCTGAAAAAAAAAAAAAAAAAAAAAAAAAAAAAGAAAAGAATTCAGATACTCTAAAGTCCTTCTTAATATCACCGACAACTCTTCATGTCATCCTCAAATCCACCCCAGCTTATCTCCACACTCTTATCTCCTCCATAGATAAGACCATCAACCACCTTCACTGCTGTCTCCACAATACTCATGACTCTTCGAAGCAAACTATCTTCGCTCCGCGAGTACCTTACACCAATCAATAATGAGTCGAATTTCCACGACACAGGAGAAATCTCGCCGGATGAGTTTGTCAAGGCAGGCGACTACCTTGTGTTCAAGTTTCCCACATGGCAGTGGGGATCGTGCCCTGCGCCGTTGCGAAAGAACTTCCTTCCAGCCGATAAGCAGTTTTTGGTGACTCGGCACGTTCCATCCTATCGGAGGGTGTCTTCGTACTTGCCCGAACTCGTAGACGAAAAGGAGGCAGACGGAGAGTGGGATATGCCATGTTTCAAGCCAAACGATACAGAGGACGACGCAAAGGACGCTGGAACGGGAAAACAGGCACATTCTGCAAAAGAAAGTGATATTGACGACTTGGATGATCTCATCGAAGACGACGTAGAAGACGACGTAGATGAGCTAGCAAGGGCGGCTGATAATTTGGCATTGGACGGCGAAGATGAGGACTTCACCAATATCGTGAGCGATGCGCTGCAAACCCGTAAGTACGATCTTTACATCTCTTACCTGACATCGTACAGAGTGCCCAAGATGTACTTGGTAGGCTTCAATGCCAACGGAATTCCTCTTTTGCCCGATCAAATGTACGAAGATATTTCGGGCGACTACAAGGATAAAACAGCCACCATCGAGAACTTGCCCATGTCGTACAACACCACTTCTGTGTCGATTCACCCATGCAAACACTCGTCAGTAATGAAGGTGTTCATGAAGCACTCGAAGCAGGCTGGTCAACAGGAAGTGGCCAAAAATGAAGCAAGGGAAGCTCCACCGTCAGAAAGCGACGGCGGGATCCGTGTAGACCAGTACTTGGTAGTTTTCCTTAAGTTCATAGCCAGCGTGACTCCGGGCATCGAGTACGACTTTACCATGGATGCCCTTTAAGCAAACGAGATAGACGTGGACCCTGTTGTACCGGGTAGTTTACTAAGCCCACCTTTTCTGGTTATGTTTCCCACAGTGGTGAAGGGCGTGGGAAATTTCGTAAACAAAAAACGAATTAATATAAGAACTTATTTAAAACACTTAAAAGAAGAACAAAATGAATTTTCTTTTTTAAAATACGATTAACAATGGATTGCGCCTCTCGGCTAATCTGGCATGAGGCTTCTCCGGCCGCACATGCATGCCCTGAAGTAAGTGGAACCATACAACATTTACGAGTAACACCCAAAGCAACGGCGTAAAATGGCCAATGGCAAGAATTTACGAAGCCGCAAGGCCGGAAAGGGCAAGACAGATGACCAGGGCTCACCACCGTCCGTTGAAGATGTAGAGCCCTATGATCCCTCAACCCCATCTAAAACGAAGACCCAGGCGACGATAAGCAATGGCGCTACATCCACACCTTCCCGATCTAATAGCAAAAAGAGTCCCTCGAAGCATAGCAAGCATCACACTCACCATAACAAGGACCTAAAAAAGAGCCTCTACCAATCGCGCAGAGCCACGTTCTTCCTTGGTGCTATCCTTGGACTCTTGGCCACAATCATCCTCACCACGTACGCGTCCGAGGACTTGCGCACCGAATTGGACAAGTTGATGACATTCGACTCGTTCAATGACTTTTTCGAGGACTGGAAGGACTCGATGCCGGCGCCGATCCAGCTGATGTTGGACAAGACCGAGAAACCAAGCAGCAACGACTTGAAGGGCTCTGCGGAGTCGTTTTCCGTGGGCCTCCGTTTGAAGAGCGAATTCAATTTGACTGCAAAACACAACGTGGTCATGGTTCCTGGAGTTATTTCCACAGGACTCGAGTCCTGGGGAGTCAGTGAAAACGGCGAGTGTCCATCGCTTCCTCACTTCCGAAAGCGGTTGTGGGGCTCGTTTTATATGTTGCGCACAATGATCTTAGACAAAGGCTGCTGGTTGAAGCATATCAAGCTTGATCCATCGACGGGCCTCGACCCTCCTGGAGTGAAGTTGAGGGCGTCGCTGGGGTTTGACGGCGCGGATTTCTTCGTAGCCGGCTACTGGATCTGGAATAAGATCCTCCAGAACTTAGCTGTAGTGGGTTATGGACCCGAAAACATGATCAGCGCCGGTTATGATTGGCGGTTAGCGTATCTCGATTTAGAAAGACGTGACGGGTATTTCACGAAGTTGAAGCTCCAGATCGAGTCTGCTAAACGGCTTACGGGCGAAAAAAGCTATTTGGTCGGCCATTCGATGGGATCTCAAGTGATTGTATACTTCCTCAAATGGGCTGAAGCCAAAGGTGAATTGTACGGTAATGGGGGGCCAAACTGGTGTGAGGAACACATTGCAGGCTTTATCAACATCAGCGGTTCACTTTTGGGAACACCCAAGACCATTACCGCGTTGCTTTCGGGAGAAATGAAGGATACTGTGCAATTAAACTACTTAGCCATGTATGGTCTTGAGAAGTTCCTCTCTAAGAGAGAAAGGGTCGAAATGATACGCACTTTTGGGGGAGTTCCGTCAATGATGCCTAAAGGTGGTGACGCGGTTTGGGGCAACTTAACGCACTCGCCCGACGATCCATCCAACACTTTACAAACAAACGTAAGCGACGAGGACATAAGCGGGCCCAAAGATGAGACTTTTGGAAAGTTCATAAGATATAGATCTAGAAATGGTCAGATCAATGCGAAGACAGGGATCGACCTGATGAGTCAGGATTTTACGATGTTAGAAAGTATTGACAAGTTGCTAGACGTGTCTCCTGATTGGTTCCTGAAGAGAATCGAGGAGAACTACTCCTACGGCTTGGCCAAAACTAAAGAAGAACTAGACAAAAACAACCACGACCATCTGAAGTGGTCGAACCCATTAGAGGTGAGCTTACCGTATGCACCAAGTATGAAGGTTTTTTGTTTCTACGGAGTAGGTAACCCTACTGAGAGAGCTTATACTTATAAGGAGGGTGACGAAGAGTCAAACTTGCCCTTTATAATCGATACCGAGAGTCCCGAGCCTGTGTTTTTCGGAGACGGCGACGGAACCGTGTCCTTATTAACGCATACGGTATGTCACGAGTGGAAGAAGCCCAACTCTCGCTTTAATCCCGCCAATATCCCTGTAAAGATCGTAGAGATTAAGCACGAGCCTGATCGTTTCGACATTAGAGGAGGTGCAAGAACTGCCGAGCACGTCGATATCTTGGGCTCAGCGGAGTTAAACGAGCTCATTCTTAAGGTGGTAACGGGTAAAGACGACCTTATCGAGGATGCCTTTTACTCGGAGCTCAAGAATATTACCGCTCAGATGTCTCTTTAGGGGTGGAGGGAAAGAGGGAGTCTAGTTTTATATGAGCCTCAGAATAAAAGATTCGATATTTTAAAATCCGAGCATCAATTAATTCTTGCCGATGTAATAGACATGATTTGATTTAAAATTCAAAGCTGTGTAAGAGTTGGTCTTGGGTTATGACAGTTGATGTTTAAGGCGAGCTTCACCGCAATGAAGAATAGCTACGGGCCAGTTCTCACTGAAGAAAGTGAATTGTTATTCTTTTAGCTTTATTTCATCACTATGTCGAGTGAAGCAGCTTGTGGATATTGCAGCCAACAAAAACCATGAATGAGAAACAGAAGATCAAAACGGACTCACTATAAGAAAGCAAAAAAATAAGTAAATATACTCGCACCATTTTGCTAGTGTATTTGTATGAATGGTTTTTGGTAGCATGAAATTTCCATTTTCTTTTCGTCATTAAACCGCCCATTATCTTTCATTTATTCACTACTTAACACCAACGCTCTTCACAACCACACAATGGAGGTCCTCGAAGAGAAGTACATCAACTCGGCCGACCGCTTGGATAAGCCCTCCCAGTACCTAATTCGTAAATGCGTTCGGCGCGGAAACTTCGAGAACATCACCAAGTGTCTCACACTGAAAACCGTATACGTTGGAAACTTGACCAATTTCACCACTGAGGAACAGATACACGAGCTCTTTTCGAAATGTGGGCCCATAGACAGAATCATCATGGGACTAGACCGTAACAAGCTAACGCCGTGCGGTTTCTGCTTCGTGATCTACAAGAGTCAAGAGGGCTCGTTCAACGCACTGAAGTACTTGAAAGGGACGTATCTAGACGGACAAGGGTTGGAGATCGATTTGGACCCGGGCTTCAGAGAGGGCAGACAGTTTGGCCGAGGGATCTTTGGCGGCCAAGCGAGCCATGACTCCGCAGAACACAATGGCTTTGAGCGGAGAGATAGAGGTGGCTTCCGAGGTGGCTTCCGGGGTGGCTTCCGGGGCCGGGGTCGTGGAAGGGGCCCACGGGGTGGATTCAGAGGTCGCGGCGGCTTTCAGTCGAGAGACCACTACGAGTAGGTATTGTGATATAAGGTGTTGAGTTGAGATCATCAGCGACAAAGAACTATAATCAAGGGCAAAGAACTGTCCACAAGCGTTTGATCTAGAAGATACTGAGGGTTTGGCTGGCGAGTCTTTTGCGTTGAGCCTACAGAGATAGTTATCTTACGAAGTGCCATCACAGCGCTAGCACCATAGTCAAACGACCGAACAGTCTTTTGACAGAAGAGATAAAGGTTTCGATTGATAATCAGGCTAGCCGAGCAATTCTGAGTATGTTGCTCATAAACCTAATATCTGGGTTAACCTGTACCACCAATCTCTCGAAAGACAAATGGATCTTCGTGCTAGACCTCAATGCACTAAAATTAGATCACTACAATTGTATAATTACAAAAATTATTTTTAAAGTATAAGTTCTATCTGGGATATCGAATGGGCCACAGCCTTAAAAACGTAGAAAGAATGGTATATGTGTCTAACACAACTTAACCTCATCGGCTCTGAAGGCCGCATTGTAACAGTAGTTGTTGGAGAAACACTTGCTGGAAACGTTCGTTCCGTTCTTACACTTTGGAACGTAAGGGTTGTTTCTGTAGAGGAAGTTGGTGTACTTTTGGTTGAAGTCAACATCGCTCAGGTTACCCAACTTCTGAAGAACGTAGTCGTTCCAGAAAGTGGCGTTCAAGGGAGCGGTCTTGGGCCACTCACCCTTGGGGTCGTAGGCGTCTCTTGGAGAGTACTCGAAAGACCATTTTGGTTCTTGGCCGCCGTTGACCCAGGTTTCGTTAAGAGGCGTGAAGTAGTTGTAGGCGTTGATGATGTTGAAAGATTGGTCCTCAACTTGGTAGTATCTCCAAGATGGGTTGGCAGGACCCAAGGGGGTGATAGCTTGCGAGATCCAGGCCATGTTGACTGGCGCCTTCAGCTTCTCGCCAAACAAAACCTTGAATTGATCCTTGTGGGTGTGGCCGTAGAAAATGTTGGCAATGGTGTAAGGAGAGAATCTCTCGACGATCTTGGCGAAGATGTTCGATTGGATTGGCAAGGTGTCGTAGTCACCCGATGGAATGTGGGCCAAGATCCAAACACGCTGGCCCTTGGACTCACTCTCCACAAGCTCCTTGATCAAGAAGTCCCATTGGCCGAAGATGTCTGGCTGGTTCTCCATGTCAATGTATGCGTACAAGTTCTTTTGGTAGTAGCAGTTGGAGTTGAGCGAGATCACCTTAAGGCCTCTCTTGGTGGTGACAGAGAAGGCAGAGTAGTGCTTAGCAATAGAGTCTCTCATGGAGGGGTCGAGCCAGCCGTTGGAGGTCCACATGTCGGCCATCAACTCGTCGTTCCAGTGGTACACGGAGTTGTTGAAGGTCACGTTGCCAACCTTCTCTGGGGCCAATTGGCCGTATGGGAAGGTGTCGTGGTTTCCGAGAGTAGGGAAAACAGGCATTCCCTTCAAGTAGTGCTTCATGATGTTGTAAGTACGGACCTCGGCGTACTTTGTGGTGTTGGCGTCACAGTGCAACACATCGTGGTCCACAATGTCACCAGTGAACAACGAGAACTCGAAGTTCTTGTCAGATGCAGAGCGGCCGATGTTAGCCAAACTGTTGTTTAACAAGATCTCAGGAGGGTCACATTGGTAGTTACCGAAAGTAGAAGCGGGGGTCTGGGCCCAGTTCCAGCCACGGTACAAGGGCAAGTCGGCGTACTTGCCGGAGGAGTAAGTGCCGTTGGCGAAGTAGCGAGCGTCAGGGTAGAACGAGAAGCTCATGTTGCTGGAGGCGCCGGCGGCCGTGTAGACGCTGGTGAAGTTGTAGGTCATGGGCAACAAATCGGAGTTGAAGGACTCGGGAAGACAACAGAGACCCTGGGAACAGTTGGCCTCGGACCCGACCTCGTAGCGGAGCTCGTTGTGGAAGTCCGAGACGTGCAACACATTGAACAACTCTCTGCTGGAACTGTTGTAGGCGGGCTCAGACATCTGCTTGGCGGTCTTGTTGGGCCACATGGCGTCCAAGTTGTAGATGCTAGAAATAGATGGGGTTTTGGGCAAGGGGCAGTAGCTGCCCTTGTAGTAACAGTAGTAGTCAAGGGTCAAGTTCGAAGACATGTTCATGTTCTTGACCAAGTTGATGAAGTCGTTGTCGAAGAAGTCCACGGAGGTTTCGCCCTGGTACCAGCCCTCGCCCGCAGCGAGTGAGTCTGGAACATTGGAGTTCTGGGAGTTGGTGGTGATGAAGAAGTCCACGAACTCGCACGCCTTGTCGGAGTTCTTGTTCTGCGACAAACAGTACTCGTACAACATGACCGACGTCAAGTGGGTCATGTCGGGCTTCTCGTCGATCATCTTCTTGGCCAACTTCATCTTGTAGTGGCACTTCTCGCACGAAGTTCCGTTGTACTTGTTCAACTTGTTGAGACCGCTCAATACCCAGTCCTTTTCTTTCATGCTAAGGGCTGGGAACACATCGTCCATGATGGAACCCTGTGGGATCGCCGAACGAGCCTGGAGCTGTTTCTTGATCGAGCCAACATTGTCGATTCTGAGGGCAGACACCGCAGTGATGACGGTGGCAGCGGAGAGCCAGTCGAGCTTCATTTTTGGTTAGACGATAGGTGCTGCCTCGAGCAGAGACGGATCCCTGTGCTCTTATGTAAACAAATTTCGGCAAGGGCTCCTGTCCGAGCCTGCTCGGAAATAGAGTTATGACATGCTTCAGTTTTGCAGCGTTGCAGCTTTAATTAACGTCCATTCTGCAGGAAATCTGAGGCGGCCCCTGAAAATTTCTCGGTCAGATCTCGAAGTTTAAGACAGATCGATGTCGATTAGCCTTGGCGATGCTTCGCGGAAAGCAGCCGCTTATATATTGTTGACGTTGTTTGGGCGGACCTACGTCGACCTTGGAGGTGACCTCTGCGGTGATGGTTTCCAGCCCTGGCTTGAACAGGATAGGATAGCGAGTGCCGTGCATCAACCCGTTATTTTTTGTCCAATAAGCACTCGGAATAGAGGACTTGTTAGCAAATGTTGAAATTAGACGCTGTATTAGAGACCGAGGACTGCAGGAAAGCACCACGTTTCAGCCCATGCGGACGGCTGCTGCATGGCGGCTGCAAACGATGCATGCTAATAAGAAGAAAGACTTTCTACAAGATTGAGTTTCAAATAAGAACGACCAATAGGATCGGTTCCGCAAATTACAGTAATAGCGCCATGGGTGCAGTCCGATGGATGCAAACAATGCCGCCGAACGAAGTGAGGAACGCTTATTTTGAGGTGAACGGTCGATAAGCCACTTCCCTGGGCAACGCTGGTGCAGCAGACATTCGCCTGCGGAAAGGGAGGGAATGGAAGTCAAATGATTTGATTCTTCGGCTCTTTATCGGACTGGTCCAGGTGTTTAAGCGACGTACAGGGCTGTTGAAGTTGACAGGTCAGGACAGTACGAGGAAACTGACGTTTTTGGACAAGGAGCGACGAAAGGTCGAGAATTGTATGTTTGGACCGGCTAGCCTTCAACCGTCATCTTTAGATACTCTGCTGCAATGATTTGCTGAATTAAGGCTTCTTTCGTCTTATACAGTCATATGCACCAATTGTTCCAGTTTCTTGCAGGGGATGCTGATATAGGCATGAGCCCATTGCCTTTCAAGACAACCCAATTACTGGAGCTTGCCATTCTGGGCTATGACTGCCGAAGCAGCGACCGTTGCTTCCAGAGCCTGAAGTCTTCAAGCTTCGCATCTATGCAAGGTAGGCGAAGTACTTATTGCGTCAAGCAGTCCAAATTCGACAGACGCAGCAGATATGGGAGCGCTAGAATAAGTATACTGGAAACTAGCGAAGATTAATCTCTATCCGATTAGGCCTCATTCCACTAGCAAACCGCAGGCATCACGGCGGAATAAAAAGCTCTATAAAACCGGAAAAATTTCCTTAAATAATCAGTTTAATCGCTTCTTTTTTCCTATAAATACTGGTTGCAACGACTTTTTCCAAACCCTTGTCAGCTGAGGCATTACACAGTGCTTATCTCCACACTCTCAACATCACCATCACACAAACCACAGCAAATCACACCCCTACTATACAATCTAAAGCACCCAGTCTACCTCCACATACACTCTAGCATCACACACATCCCAAATGTCACTGTCGTCGCGCAAAAAGCTCCTTCTCATGGGCCGGTCTGGTTCAGGCAAGTCGTCCATGCGACTGATCATTTTCTCCAACTACTCTGCATTCGACACGCGTCGACTCGGCGCCACCATCGACGTCGAGCACTCGCACTTGCGTTTCTTGGGAAACATGACGTTGAACTTGTGGGACTGTGGCGGACAGGATGCGTTCATGGACAACTACTTCACCAGTCAGAAAGACCACATCTTCAAGATGGTCCAGGTGCTCATTCACGTGTTCGACGTTGAATCCAAGTCCATCAACAAGGACATCGACATTTTCGTCAAGGCGCTTACGAACCTACAGCAGTTTAGTCTGGACGCCAAGATCTTTGTGTTGCTACATAAAATGGACTTGGTTCAAATCGACAAAAGGCAGGAGCTCTTCCATATCATGATGGACCGCTTGCAGAAAATCTCCAACCCGTATCAGTTCAAGTTGGTGGGTTTCCCGACGTCTATCTGGGACGAATCCTTGTATAAGGCATGGTCCCTGATAGTATGCTCATTGATCCCCAACATGAACTTGTTCAACAGCAGCTTGTTGAAATTCAACAAGATCCTTGACGCGGACGAAATCATTTTGTTCGAGAAGACGACGTTTCTTGTGATCTCGTCCACGGCGTCGATCCAGCACCAGATGCAGCTTCTGTCTTCGGCCGAGGCAACAGCTTCGACGTCCTCTGACGCACTAGACCCCAAGCGGTTCGAGAAAATCTCAAACATCATCAAAACTTATAAGCAGTCCACATCGAAGCTCCGGGCCAACTTCCAGAACTTGGTTATTCGCGGATCGAACGGTCTGCAGTTCTTCATCGATGTCCTTACCGATAACCTTTTCATAATGATTGTTCTTAAAGACCGCAATGACAGCACGAAGTTTATCAATACGCACGAGGATTTGGTGATTTCGGAAAATATTAAGGCAGCCCGCAAATGGTTCGAGAAGATTGAGTCTGCCAAATAGGAATAGTGGGCCACGTTGGAGACCATATGGATAGCGAGAAGAATGCACAAATTTAATCTTGAAACAGTTCACATATCAGCAATACTTCTCGCTTATTTATTATTTATTCGCACCCTTTTTTTTTTCAGGCATCGGATTATCCACGTCGTATATCAGCCATCTGCATATAGTGGCCAGTAAGTTTTGAGTCGTTTACAGTCTTCCATCAAGACTGTCGTTTGTAGATCACCTCTTCTTCGAGACAAGTTCCCAAGGCTTCTAACCGTCTCATAACCACAAGCAAGTTTCCGAAATGGGCAAGCTTTTCGATTTGCTCACGCATCCCTCGGAGTTGATGGCCGTGGTGCATCTTCTCAAGTTCAGAGTGTCTCCGTTCCCCATGGACCTCTCCAACAGCTCCAACGATATTAGAAAATGCTACGAGTTTTTGGACTTGACCTCGCGGTCGTTTGCTGCGGTGATCAAGGAATTGCACCCTGAGCTACGTGACGCGGTGATGTTGTTCTACTTGGTATTGAGAGCGTTGGACACAGTAGAAGACGACATGTCCATCGACCCCAAGGAGAAAGTGGAGTTGTTGAGATCATTCCACGAAAAGCTCAACACTACCGATTGGACGTACCACGGATGTGCGCCGACCGAGAAGGACCGCATAGTCTTGGAAGAGTTCTACTACATCTTGAATGTGTACCACACCTTGAAGCCCGAGGTCCAGGATATCATAAAGAAAAACACCAAGGAGATGGGCAAGGGCATGGCCGACTACATCTTGGACGAGCTGTTCAACTTGAACGGCGTAGACACCATAGCAGATTACGACTTGTACTGTCACTACGTTGCCGGCATTGTAGGCGAGGGGCTCACGGATTTGATCGATTTGGCCGGCTTTGCCAGTTTCGAGGAAGGAATCGACAAGTACCAATTGGCCAATTCGATGGGGCTCTTCTTGCAGAAGACCAACATCACCCGTGACTACCAAGAGGATATGGCTGATGGCCGTTCGTTCTACCCACGCGAGATTTGGTCCAAGTACACACTGTCTTTGCAGAACTTCGTAAAAAGCCCCGAAGAGCAAGCCGCCGGTGTCGCCTGTATTAACGATATGGTCTTGAACGCATTGAGCCATGTAATCGATATGTTAACTTACCTTTCTTTGATCAAAGAAGCCACGAGCTTCAACTTCTGTGCTATTCCACAGGTGATGGCCATTGCCACGCTCGCTGAAGTTTACAACAACCCTGAAGTGTTAAAGCGCGTGGTGAAAATCAGAAAGGGTACCACTTGCAGATTGATTCTTGAGTCCAGAACGTTGCCTGGCGTTGTGCAGGTCGTCAGACACTACATCCGCGAGATCAACAAGAAGACGGACGTCAGAGACCCCAACTACTTGAAGATGGGTATCCGTTTGGGCGAAATCGAGCAATTTTGTGAAGTGATGTATCCGTCAAAAGCTCTCCCTGAGGGCGCCCACAGAAATAAGAAGGATATCAACCGATACGTAGAGGAGCGCGGCGATTTCGATGTCAGGGGCGCACAGTTGTATGCACAAGAGACGGGAAAGCTCCGGAGCACGGTTTTCTTGATCGCTGCAGTGGTTTTGGTGGCGGTAGTTCGCGTTGTTCTTTAGTTGGGAAAGTTGGCCTTTTATAGAGTTGCCCGGTATATACCAGATATTATGTAATATCTTTCTAAGGAATTGCCCCTTAGGTTCGAGAAAGTGTCTTCTAATAATGATAATTGAACTTCTTGGTTAGTCTTTCGGTGTCTGTTTGATTGACGTTGATAGGTACTGCATAGTCGGGCTCAGCCTTATCTTGATTAGATGTGACAAGTGAGACACTATTATTAGCAGTTCTCCGTCGCCGGTCACTTACTCCTATTTTTTGTTTAAAGTTCGTATATTACCCTACCCGTTGTACAAATTCTTCGCATATATACGATAATCCCACCTTTGAGACATTGACCATGAGTTCCACCTCCTTCGCAGTGAAAACAATCGTATGGTCTCAGTACGAACAAAAGACACCCATTTTGCTTCAAGAAGAAAACGGACCATGTCCGCTTCTAGCAATTGTCAATAGCTTGCTTCTCCAGGAAGATATTGAGGCCAGAACAGTGCAACTTGAACCCAATGCTCCTGACGCTGTAGGTTCCAAGACACAGGGAATAAGAACACTCCTTGAAACCGCTGGAAGTGGCCGTGTAGACCTTAACGACATAGTTGACGCGCTCACCGTGTATTTGCGAGCCTTTTCCGGCCTAGACTCGGAAACAATTACCTTAATGGAGTCCCAAATGCCTTCTCTAGTCTATGGCTTGGATGTAGATGTGAACCTTGTCAATGGCACGTGTTCACAAAAAGGATTGGCATCTAGTCTTTTCAAAGCTTTTGGTCTTACGTTTGTACATGGATGGTGTAGAGAACCTAACTTAGGGGTGGCTTCCGATAAAACGTTTCAACAGCATCAAACTTACGATGAGCTACAGGATTACTTGCTCAAAGAGACTTCTGTAGAATCACAAGAAGTTCAAGAATGGCTCAAGCTGAATAGTACACAGCTCACACCGTATGGCTTGAGAAAGTTGGATGATGCTTTGCAGCCAGACCTGATATCTGTATTTTTCCGTAATAACCACTTTTCATCTTTGTACAAGGGCCACGACCATGATTTCTATTTGCTTATAACCGACAGTGACTTTAGCAAACATGCAGGGTTCGTCTGGCAATCGCTCAACTCTGTTTCTGGTGGCCAGGATTTGTTTTTCACAGGGGACCTCGTACCGATTTTTGAAGATGCCAACGCTGCAGAGAGCCCAGAAGCTGAGGCCGACCTTAAGATGGCCAGAATGCTCCAGGAGGAAGAGGATGGTGTGATGGCCGAAGAACTTCTGAAGAAACTCAACCAGAAACTGAAAACAAGTAAGGCAACCAGGCCCCAAAGAGAGACCGAAACCAAAAAAGAAGAAGAGCCAAAAAAGGTGAAGAAGAAGTCTGGGTGCGTGATTATCTAAGATCGGCGTCATGGGTGTCTCATTGGATCTTTTTTTGACTTCGTATTCTTATCAATAAATAAAGTCTTTCGCGCGAAAATTCTCTAACATTCTCAATTTTACATATATTACAATTGGATCCCGGTGCCTGATTTCAAGAGCCACTATTCTGTTGTTTTCGGTGGTTGTCGCTAAATCTTTACCGTCACAAAGCTCAACCACTAGTCTATATTAATCGCAACTAAGCTTCGCTGTCATCATCCTCAGCTTGCTCTTCCTCAACTTCGCCGTTGGCTCCGCTTACGTTCTCTTCGTCTTCTTCTCTTCCTTCGACTCCTTCATCTTCGACTTCTTTCTCCTCGGCTCCATCTGCACCTTCATCCTCTTCTCCGTCATCGTCACCTTCGTACTCCATAGGATCGTATTCGGAACGAGCACGGTCCATCTTCTTTAATTCATTCGTGTTGGGCTCACGTAACCTGAAGTTGATAACATCTATCGTACTTTCGTCAAGGAAACGGTTAATCTCGGTATTGTTCGAAGCCCTGTGCTTCTTCAACTCCACTCTACCGGAAATAGGGTAGTAATAAGCTGCCGAGCGCTTCTTGGAGTCACCGTCCACAGGAACAAATTTAAGCGCCAACTCCTCGTAAGGTTTCGAAAAGCGGTGGAAATGCATATCGTAGTTCTTAAAATGTTTGTATACGAACGGCTTCGTGCTCAAATCTTCCTCGTCAAGGAGGTTCAAGGGCTGTTCTTTCTCTGTCGATTGTAATTGAGAATTCAAGTCGTCGACAGCGGCTCTATCTTTAAGTTGGTATAAACTGACCCACTCTCCATCCTCGGAGGTTATGGGCTTGTAAATGGCGGTCTTCAAACACCTTGCTTGGAAGTCGCCGTCGTACTTGTCTCCTTCCTTTCTCTTCTTCAAGTCTAGTTCTCTCATCAACGATGCAGACCCGGCAAACTTCACGGTCAAAAGTTGCGTGTCCATCATAGAGGTATCTGGCAAGAGTGGCATTACAGCTACAGGTTTCAAGTGTTTCTTGCGAGGGTGTCTTAAAGAAGTGAAGTTTGTCAAGGACTCCAGTGCATGGTCAAAGCTGGCTTCCACAGCACGAAGCTGAGATTCTGGGTCAGTTTTTTCTTCTTCGTTCTTCTTAGTGCCAACTGCACTACGGTCGTCTAGTCTGGACGCAGATTTCTCAGCGATATACTCGGTTCTACGAAGGAACGAAACACCGGGCTCCGACTTGTTGATATTCCCGATTCCGGCGTCTCTCAACAAGACACGGTCTGCTGGGTGTAGAGGAATATCGGAGGGGGCTTTGCCTTGTAGTGCCAGCGAATAGTCGGGCAATTCAAGAGGATTCACAGGCATGCCGTACTCCTCGTCAATCTGTCCAATCAACAGCGCCATGTACTCCTTACGTAACATCGAGCTCATGAGCGCATCGTTCTCTTGTTGCGGGGTCAACGAGCTGGTGAGGTTGTACTTGAGAAAGCGTGGGTTTAAGGGCGGAGGGGGTAAGTTGTTGGTGTAGCGGATCTTGGCGATGTAGTCCTGACGGACTGGTTTCAGATGAGACATGCTGGTGGTTATGAGCCCTGGGCACTATCTGAAAGAGTTCTGTGTTGGGTTTAAGGGGATTTTGTGTTGTCCTCTGGCTTATTGGAGCCTCAGTACGGAGTAGTTGAAGGTTGAAAAACGGGTGCAGTGTGCACTACGAAGTCAACGAAACGAACTAGTGGTGTATGGGATTTCATTCTTGTAGGAATAAACCTTTCCATTCGCTTAAGATTATTGTAGTATTTTTTTTAAAGGACCTTTAACCCTTGTTTGTTCGCCCAGTAGTTGTTCAGCCTGGCCAACATAAACGTACTAGAGGAAAAACTTCCGGTTGCGGCCATATCAAGTGGAAAATACTGTTTCCCGTCCGATCAACGTTAGTCAAGCCACTTAGAGCCACACTGAGTAATGCAGTGGGAGACCATGTGTGAAATTGTGGTGCTGCAATCTTTTTGCTATTTTTGTACAAAATTCAGGAGAAATAACTAGTTGAGCCCGGCGAAGGTTTAAGTAGGACAAGAAAACTGCTGCACCAATCATTTGGCCTTGTTATAGCTCGTACCCATTTACATATCACAAACCATTGCACGCAATACATTGTTTCGCGTTACGCACCAATCCTAACAAGCACATTGTTTTTCCATTGAAGTATAAATAAATAATCTCAGTCGCGGGCCTCGGTAGGGTCCTTGTTGCCCCAGCAGAAGACCTCTCCGGTATTGAACTTCTCCAACGCATCCAAAAGCTCAACATCTAGGTCGATCTTGCCGAGATTCGAGTCGCCCTCTAGCTGGTCTTCTGGTGCCTCCCCTGCGGGCAAGATATCGAAGTTGTCCTTCACACGCAGCTTCTTGGCGGTCTTCATCAATACAATGAAGCCCTGTAAGTAGGCCCACTTTGCAAGAATCTCGATCTTCGAGATCTTGAATTTCTGCTCCAACTTTAGCAACTCGGGATCATCGAGTTTGGCGCCCTGGGTCAAGGGCGAGTACGCCTCGATGGCAATGTTCTCCTTGATCAAGTATTCACGCAACTTGTGCTTGGGCAGCCATGGGTGCAACTCCAATTGATTGAGCACGGGCTTGACGGTCAAACCATCCCACTGCAAAAGCTCCTGGATGTGGTGTTCGCCGAAGTTGGACACACCAATTGAATGCACATAGAGCACATCGCTCTTTGGGTTGACATACTCTTGTAGTGCCTTCCACGTTCCTAAGCGTTTCTCTTTGGAGGTCAAAGGCGAATGGATTAGGATCAAGTCCACATACCCGACGTACTCCTTGACGTCGGCGGCAATTTCGGCCACTGCAGCCTTTGTTTCCTCGTAACCCTGGCTTGCATTTGAGATTTTCGTGGTGAACCAAATGTCTTCTCTTGTCGTCTCTGGGTTTGCCTTCACGAAATCTGCAATTGCGTGCGCAGCGTCTCTTTGGTTCCCGTAGCCCATAGCTGAATCGATGTGGCGGTACCCCTGCGTCAAGGCCTCATATACGAGCTCGTAGCAATCCTTTGGCTCCAACAAGTAGACACCGAAACCTGCGGCCGGGATCCAATTGCCATTGTTGAGTCTGTACTTCGTGGTTCTGGTAAGCTGTTTTGCAGCCGTTTGTATGGTCATAGTGAAGAGGAAGATTAAATAAGATCTGAAAAGTTGAGAAATAGGACGTTTTCCAATTGCTCGAAGTAGGGTGATTGCTTCTGAGGAGGGGCAGATTCCCTTCAATTTATAGATGTTTCAGGTGTGGTTGCTGCTCACGTGAAGGTTATCTCATAAGCATGGACATGAGGGTCATCACCACAGCGCGGCTAAACTTGAAACAGACGTATGGTTAAAGCTTATTAACCAATGGAAATTTTGCAAGTGGAGTAGCCGGGAAGTTACCAAAGATTTGGATAGATGATATATTTCAAAATGTTGCGTGTGCTCGGAAAGATTGTAAGTCTACCGGCCCAATAGACCAGTCGAATTGTATGAAAGCTCCGTTAGGTTCGTTCGAGACATACAGAACTTTATCAAGAATAGAGATTCAGTGAATTTTCCTTGTCTTTTAGTTCTGAGAATTAGCTCCGCCAGGGTTTGTCCAGCTTAAGAACCCGAGATTGTTGGCCGAAGATAAGGCTGTCACATGAATTATGTGATACCGATGTAATGGGTCGATGTATTTAAAGAGTAATCCCTTTCTTGATCACCTCAATTGGTACTGGTATAGTCTGATACCAGGGCTATCTTCCGAGCAGATGGCTTATATCTGCTTCTAAGGACAATAGATCGGCTATGGTAGAGTTAATTAAGCTTGCCTTGAAGAATCTCTTTTCCAGTATTGTGCCGAGCCCATTTAAGACTCCTATTGGCCGTGGCCATTCTCATCGTAGTCTACTGCTGGTGTGGCGGGCAAACTGAGCTAAAACTCACTCAGTCCTGCCAGATTGGCGTAGATGACATGTTATACTATTGAATGATTAATCGGTTCGTATTATTACATAACGTCACTAGTTGGTTAATCAGCTGAAGGTTGTGAGGGATACATCTGTAATAGACCACGGCCAATAGGAAGCCTTGAAAATTCCTGACCTCATATTTGATATAAAGGCAGCGGTGTCAAAGTGTTTCCGCCTTCCTTGTTCCTTCACGGCCAGTGGGCGCCGCACGCTGAACAGAATCATCTCGTGCAAAACGACAACAGGCCGTTGAGGTATATAAAGAATTCGGCACTCAAGGTGATCTTACGTCTATAGATTAATAGCAGGACAAAGTATTCGACAAAGTATTCGATCGTAAAAATATATTTTTCTCATAAAACTAAAAATCAAACTGGGACTCTATCAACACTGGTCAACAATACTTGTGCGACGGCGTCTGTTTGTACTCCTCTCCACGAGAGCCCTTTCAAATGTGAGAGAGGTGCGTTAGACTCGTGCTCGTCTTCTTCTGTGATATAACCATATACCCAACGCAATCGAGCCAGTAAAGATCACGGATCCTAATCCTGAAACGACGATTATTGGAATTGATGGCGAAAGGGAAATAGCTGTTGCCAACTCGAAATAAAGCGTATTGAAAACAAATAGTATGCTTAAAAAAACGCTCTGTTTCAAGGCATATGCAGCGGTAATGATACCACCCATCAATGGAACCAATAAGAGGAAGACTACTAGTTGAGTCACCAGGCAAATTGGAAGAAGTTTCAGCTGTGTTTCATTCGAAGGAGGTGCTGCTGGATGGGCGGAGGGCTCAGCCTCTTGCGCCCTACGTTTGCACACAATCCGATCGAATGAGCCTGGCTCCTTGCCAGAGGGAGTGGCGTCGCTGCTAGCCAACGATCCAGAGTGACTGACAACGGCTCCCGAAGGAAGAGGAGTTGCAGTTGAGGCAGAGGGCTCAGCCTCTTGCGCCCTACGTTGGTACACAATCCGAACGAACGAGCCTTGTACCTGGTCTGGCAGAGCAGCATCTGTCTTAGCAGATGCTCCAGATGCTCCAGAATAATCATTGGAGCCTAATTCATAAGTGGGTACCGCTGAAGGTTGGGATACTTGGCGGGAAACCTCGCCGCCGGTCTCGTTGGCTGAAGGCTGAAGTGCCAAAGAGCCAGTAATGTGGGAAGCGACAGCCAATGCGAGGTAGGCTTTCTTCAATGAGAAGCGCAATACCCGGGGCCGACGGTTTCTGATTTTGGAATGCTTTGGACTCATGTTGTTGCTTTTTGGGGGAGTACGTATTTTTTTGGTACGCATACACCAAACTTACTTATATACATACAGACACATGTCCTGCAGAATGGGTGTCACCCTTATCATTGATCTCAGGACCGATTCCTCTTTTTTTCCATCTTTTTCGGAAAATGCCAGACAAACCCACTAGTTTTGCATAGAGACAAGAAGTTTTCATCTTCAACTGATTCGATCTACTGGATCCACGAGTCTTGCCAACACCATGGGCCCAGATGTGTCTACATTCGTTGTTTCAGGACAAAACAACTAGTCAACGTTCACAGGATATGGATCGAATTTGGTTTCCACATAGACGTGGGTTAGGTCCAAGAGTTTTAATCCCGGAGAAGTTAAGGCGAATCACGCGCGCTAAGCACTCCGATTGTTATCTCAGGTATTCCCTAAAAGGGAAGAACCATTGTTTCTCGAAGAATGAGCAAATGGCTAAGGCCAAGTTCTCAAAATGCTAAATCCAATCCGAAACCTCGTCTTGGCTTGTTGTGTATCTCTTATCATTCCCGTGTGTTTCTTCTTTTGGCCGTGGATTCTGATTGTCTTTCCAAAGCCGTTGAAACTGGCTAAGTCCCGCCAACGTAGTGTGCATGACGTGTATTACAGCTGCTGAACAGATCATTTATTTGAGTACTTGAAGGCAGCTTTGATTCTGTTAGATGAACGGGAACAGCCGTAGAGTACTAGTGGTACATCGGAAATGTACCGCCAGCAAGTGCAGGGGCTGTGGAACGCCTTTCAGACCATAAACCACACGAGTTTAAATGCCTCCATTATTGCAATATGGCCAATAGGTGCAGCACATACGTTACCTTTTCGACCCATAACGGATGATGAGGGAGCTGACTCGCATCGTGACCCGCCATCCATGAATTGCAAAAAACCTCTACGATCAGACAGAAGTTTTATTTATTCTTTATATTTTCAATTGCACTAAACTAGAGAGGCTGTTGCAGCGACTTTACCTGATCTATATACCCAGGCACCCCATATAGCCAAGCAAACAGAAACAGCAGTTGCTATCGTATAAGCAGCGACTGAACAAGGTGAGACTCGGGAGAGCATAGCCTGCAACAACACCACATGAATCCAGAGAACAGCTACATTCACACTTGCATAAAGCTGGCCTACCAAGACCATCGAAGCTACAATTGCACTACCCAAAACGATGATACAAACGAGTTGCAAATCTACATCAGTAAAGTTTAGAAGCACTTTTGTCTCAGTGTTTTCGGAAGAACGAGGTTCTGGAGAGGCGCCGGGGTCGACTTTTGTCACCCTACGCTTGTGCTCAATCCGATCAAATGAGCCTGGCTCCTGGCTTGGCAGAGTGGCGTTATTTCCGGTAAGTGATCCAGAATGACTGCCACTGCTGCTTAATGGAAGAGGAGCTGCAGTTGGGGCAGCGCTGTGGAGGACGGCGCTGGTGGACACATTAGCTGGAGGCACTGGTGCCGACGAGCCAAGAACGAGGAAAAGGGCAATCAGCAAGATTGAGACTAACTGAAAACGCATTCTGTTGAATTGTAAGGGGGGTTCGTTGTGGTTGTAGGCATGTCTAAATCCTAGACTGACTATATATATGTATTTCCTGGTGCGGCAGAATATGCATGGCAATCTTAGATCTGATCTCAGGAACCAAAGGCGCAATCTTTTTCAAAAGGTTTCGGCTGATACCGAGTATACTCACTTCTTTACCACAGGCCATAATATTAGTATCTGCAATTACTTCGATTACTAGATGGGCGAGTCTTAAACTGAACCACTTATGCCACGACGGTGAACCGCTTCAATCAAGTAGAAACAAGATGCTGCGGTCCATAATTTAGAGCCAGAATTTGATGTACAGCGCAGTTAGGGTGTATTAGAAAATGTTCGTTATCTGCGATTGTTCCTAAACGGGTGATAGGGCCCTCCTCCGGCCAGTTACAAAGGGCAAACGGCGTATACAAAAGTTTGAAGACGCCATAACAGCTCTAGAAATGTTATCGAAGAGGAGCGCTGGCTTTGTTCGTCGGTTCCCAGCTCCTGGAACTCTTGTCTTTGCTATAGGTCCTTGTAAACCACTACTGGCTCACCGACGATAAGGTAGACTTAACATACTGTTCATGACCACATTATACATACCTGGGTTTATTAGATGATTCTGGCTACATCGATAAATACCTTAGGATTTGATTAGTTAGCGTTAAAGTAGCTACAAATTGCTTGTTTGTCAAGCAAATGAAAAACTGCACCAAGGTTGGCAAAATTTTATCCAGATTTGAGGGCTACGCATTAATAAAGCTTGCTTTGATTTTGCGGAATAGTGTATACGTCATTGTTTCTTAGAACCGGTACGCCATTCTATCAGAAGTAGTAGAAATTCAAGGTAGATAAATAGACCGCGCAACAGTAAATTAGACTTAACAGGCACATCCACTATTGTCGTTCTCTAAATGAATGTTAATCGCATCATTGTAGTCGTCGTTCATATCGTTTCTACTTCCCTCGTTCAACTCCTCCTGTTGCAATGCCATCTTGGCAATCACCTCGAATGCGGTTTCTACGTTAATCGAGTCCTTTGCGCTGGTCTCAAAAAGCGGGTAGTTTAACCCGCCTAATTGGTTGTTGGTGATATTAAGCAATTTCTTCTGTAACGAGGGAATCTTTTTACTTTCGTCGACATCGATCTTGTTTCCGATAATTATAAACGGGAAATCCTGAGGATTGGCTACGTTAGACTGAACCAAGAACTCATCTTTCCATGAAGCTAGGTTGTTAAGCGACTTCTCGTTGGTCACGTCGTAGCACAACACACAGCAATCTGCACCTCTGTAGAAGGCCACACCCAAGCTCTGGAACCGTTCTTGGCCGGCCGTATCCCATATCTGCAAAGAAACTGTTTTCTTGTCGATGGTTAAGTCCTTGGTTAGAAAGTCTGCGCCGATGGTGGCCTTGTATTGATGAGAGAATTTCTTGTTGACAAACTGTTGCATAAGCGACGTTTTTCCCACGCCGGAGTCGCCAAGCACAATCACTTTCAACAAGGTTTTCTTTCGTGCGGACATGATACTCGTGGGCTTGAAGGAAGTGGTAAGTTCTGGTGACGGAGGTTAAAGATTATGTTGAGCACGGCTTGGTAACAAGTGGGGGAATTCAGATAAGGTGGTGTACGGATGCAAGAGAGATTATAGGAGAGAATCGCTGAAGAGGTAATTAAAAACTGAGAGTATTAGTAGAAGAATTGAATTTTCAAAAAACCAAACCATGGAATTGGACTTGAATGATCATTGATTCTTTTTATATTCCTTCGACCCTATTGAAACGAACGATTATGTACAAGTTGAAGGAGACACCACCCAACAGGCTAGCAATGGCCAGACGAGAACATTCCACAGCCAAAAGAAGAGTCACAGGAGACGTATGACGAGGTTGGATAAGATTTACTCGGCTAGCTAACCCAGTCCCTCTGAACAAACGCTCAAAACTGATTCTTCGTCTTAAGTATTCAAGAACAGGCGGTCTTTCATTCTTGAGGACTTCAGACAAGGACATAATAATTTTGAGCAAGTTTAGAGTACATAATTACCCTTTTAGCATTGATTGAGGTGCCATGAACCTGAAAGGAAAGGGAACTGGACCTAAAGAAGTATTTCCCATTTGGAGAAACTCCCAAGTAACATTCAATATACTAAAGGAGCGCAATTAGCCTTAAGTAGTTCGGTATCATTCACTTATGAGAGAGTTTATGCCTCCATATTGCATGAAATAGTAAATTTTAAAACATCCTGAAACCCAATAAGACTGATTTCACCGTCGTGGCATAAGTGGTTCAGTTTAAGACTCGCCTATCTAGTAATCGAAGTAATTGCAGATACGAATATTATGGCCTGTGGTAAAGAAGTGAGTATACTCGGTATCAGCCGAAACCTTTAGAAAAAGATTGCGCCTTTGGTTCCTGAGATCAGATCTAAGATTGCCATGCATATTCTGCCGCACCAGGAAATACATATATATAGCCAGTCTAGGATTTAGACATGCCTACAACCACAACGAACCCCCCTTACAATTCAACAGCATGCGTTTTCAGTTAGTCTCAATCTTGCTGATTGCCCTTTTCCTCGTTCTTGGCTCGTCGGCACCAGTGCCTCCAGCTAATGTGTCCACCAGCGCCGTCCTCCACAGCGCTGCCCCAACTGCAGCTCCTCTTCCTTTAAGCAGCAGTGACAGTCATTCTGGATCACTATCCGGAAAGAACGCCACTCTGCCAAGCCAGGAGCCACGCTCGATTTTTCGGATTGAGTACAAGCGTAGGGTGAAAAAAGTTGGCCCCGGCGCCTCTCCAGAATCACCTTCTTCCGAAAACTCTGAGATAAAAGTGCTTTTTAAACCTGTTGCATTCGATTTCTTACTCGGTTTTTGGGTCATTTGCGTTATTGTAGCTTTAGTTTTGATAGTCAGGAAAGGATGCTAGTAGCTGTTTTCTAGACTCTTTTCGAGTTGTTTCAGGCTTTGCTCTTCCAAGTCTCACCTTGTTCAGTCGCTGCTTATACGATAGCAACTGCTGTTTCTGTTAGCTTGGCTATATGGGGTGCCTGGGTATATAGATCAGGTAAAGTCGCTGCAACAGCCTCTCTAGTTTAGTGCAATTGAAAATATAAGAATAAATAAAACTTGTCTGATCGTAGAGTTTTTTTGCAATTCATGGATGGCGGGTCACGATGCGAGTCAGCTCCCTCGGATTGGATTTAGCATTTTGAGAACTTGGCCTTAGCCATTTGCTCATTCTTCGAGAAACAATGGTTCTTCCCTTTTAGGGAATACCGGAGATAACAATCGGAGTGCTTAGCACGCGTGATTCGCCTTAACTTCTCCGGGATCAAAACTCTTGGACTTAACCCACGTCTATGTGGAAACCAAATTCGATCCATATCCTGTGAACGTTGACTAGTTGTTTTGTCCTAAAACAACGAATGTAAACACATCTGGGCCCATGGTGTTGGCAAGACTCGTGGATCCAGTAGATCGAATCAGTTGAAGATGAAAACTTCTTGTCTCTATGCAAAACTATTGGGTTTGTCTTTCCGAAAAAGATGGAAAAAAAGAGGAATCGGTCCTGAGACCAGATCAATGTCTGCAGGACATGTGTCTGTCTATGCATACAAGTAAGTTTGGTGTATGCGTACCAAAAAAATACGTACTCCTCCAAAAAGCAACAACATGTGTCCAAAGCATTCCAAAATCAGAAACCGTCGGCCCCGGGTATTGCGCTTCTCATTGAAGAAAGCCTACCTCGCATTGGCTGTCGCTTCCCACATTACTGGCTCTTTGGCACTTCAGCCTTCAGCCAACGAGGCTGAACCGCTTCAATCAAGTCGAAACAAATTACTGCAGTTCATAATTTAGAGCAACAATTTGATGTACGATTCAGTTCAAGAGTTTTTGGAAAAAACTTGATGTCAGTACAGTTGAGGGAGATAGCGTGTGTCAAGTCTTTCCAACTGTTATCTGCGATTATATCTACTCGAACAATTGCGGCTTCTCTACAAACTAGCCAAAAAGGCAAATAGCTTATGATCACTTTTCAAAAGATAAAATTGGTTTCGGACGGCCACACGATAAGCAAACCAGACTTCACGCACGCCTTGTCCCTTCCACGCCTGTGGAGTTCACTCTTTATACTACTAGCCTACCGTTCGCACGGTGGGACGAGCAGTATTCTATATTTTGCTGGAATTTAAATTGGCTTATTACTTTTAAATTCGTTTAATCACTTTATCAACTTGTTCTAAAAGAATCTCAATGTCCCAGTTGGGTCCTGGGAGTGTGAACGTTTCTAGGCACTCTAACAAAATAAGATCCGCACGAGCGTCTCACGAAACGGATTATCAGATAATGGATTATAGCTTGCTAGTAATACTAGGAAGTCTCAAACCTTTAGTTGCTTACAGATGTACTAGTCTGCTTAGACAAGTTAGCGCCTTTAGGTTTGAAGGACTCCTTTTATTTATCACTTGCTTATTATAATGCTACTATTTATTCTATATAGACTCCAATTCTTAGAGTTTTTTTCGGTTTTTTAAAAGGCACCTTTGCACGATGGCAATGCCCTCTGTCTTTTCCACCAACGCAACTACGATTGAAGGGCTAAACCCATCCAAAATCTTGTGGGTTAATTTGAAGTCCGCTCTTTAGGGTGGTTTTTGAAATCTATAGTATTTAGCGGTCGTTCGTAATGTAATAAACTGGTAGCTATGTTTTTTCTTGAAATTGTGGGATATAGTTTGTCAGTTTTTAGATTTACGCAGTCTAGGAACATCGAAGGGAAAACAGAAAGTAAACTTAAAATGCAGAAAGCCACAAATATTGGTGTCAAAGACATTCAAATCGATTTAGATCTACTTAAGGTTTATTTCCTTCCTGTCTTTTGGCAATATTCTGCTCGAATAGCTAAGGTACTACTTTTTGTTTCAGATTTGAAATGTACTGACGAAATGCGTTGCATTTACAACCACCAGGATGGCTTCCTGAAACTTTAGCATTAAATAAAAAGAGACACAAAATGATACATATTTACGAATAGTACATTTATTTTTACCCATTGTTTCAATGATATGGGTTGTAGATGATGAAATCGTACATTGATACATTTTGCCCAATCAAGCTTATCCGCAAGCAAAGTTGATCTCTGGAAGCAATAAAAAAGAAATCCCAATAGTCCAGAAGAACCTCATTTAACGCAATTTGTTTTCTTTTCTTTCGGTTGTAATACATCTTTTGCCTAAGTTGTACATGAATTCATCAAAGCAAGAGCCCAGTCGAATCAAAAAAACAAAACAAAACAAAACAAAACAAAACAAAACAAAGCAAAACAACCTAATAAGCTTTGAAAAGTCTTTGAAAGTTCATCTTCAATATTTATTTCTTTTCCAAACAATTTCTGCTGTCGTCGTCTCAGTCTTAGGGCTCGTGCCCTATTTCATCGCGTGGTGAAAAACTCTTCGCGCACTATATAAGCGACCCATCCCCACCTATTCGAATTTTTCACACACATCACTTCATCATGGCTACGTATGTGCCTACATCATTACTTTCTGCTAGCATGTGTTTGGCTTGAGGTAAGATGGCCTTCTTGAATAAGAAGGTTGAGACGTTGGACCAGCGCCTCGAAGAGCGTCTTCTCTTTGCTGGACTTGTCCTTCGATCTTGTTATGAATGTGCTATTCCAGACAACCATACCTCCCTCAGGAGCGGTTGATTGTGAAAGCGCTATAACGCAATTCGTCTTATGATGCTCTGCATCAAGGACGACGGAGAATGCCTCGGCACGAAATGTCATGCTGAGACTATAACTCTCCTATTGTAAACATAACTCTCTCCATCTGACCCTAGGCTTGACTATTGCGTAGACTACTTATTTCGTCCGCATGGATTGCTAACATTACAGTACTTTGAAACCAGAGTCTCAAATCAAGAAGACCAAGACCGACCAAAAGGTCATTGAGGAGCGTGCCGCTGCCAAGGCCGTTAGACAAGCCGTATGTATCTAGATGCGAGTTGAACCAATCAACTTGTTTGTAGGAGAATTTGGGGTGACCGTGTGTCATTTTTGAAGATGAAACCAACCATTTCGAAATGACTAGCTACCGCAATGTTGTCGTTCAGTTAACCATCTTTCGGGACTGAGAAAATACACAGGTTCACCACGAGATGAGACGCTTAGAGCTTTTCAAGGTTTGTTCCTTGTTGATCTTTTGCATCTCGCGTTCTCCGTTAATCCACCATGTTCAAATGTACTAACTATTCAGGCTAACAAGGAGAAGAGAGCTGCTATTGCTGAGAGAACTGCTGCTTACTACAAGGAGTACAGAGATGCTGAGCGTGCTGTCATCGATGCCAAGAGAGAGGCCAAGACCAACAACACCTTCTACGTCGAGGCTGAGCCAAAGTTGGTTTTCGTCATCAGAATCAAGGGTATTATGAAGATCCCACCTAAGCCAAGAAAGGTTTTGCAATTGTTGAGATTGACCCAGGTCAACGCCGGTGTTTTCGTCAAGGTCACCAAGGCCACCTCTGAGTTGCTCAAGTTGGCTGAGCCATACATTGCTTACGGTTACCCTAACTTGGCCACCGTCAGAAAGTTGATCTACAAGAGAGGTCATGGTAAGGTCCGTTCCCAAAGAATTGCTTTGACTGACAACCAGATCATCGAGGCTGCTTTGGGTAAGTACGGTATCGTCTCCATGGAGGACTTGATCCACGAGATCTACACTGTTGGTCCTAACTTCAAGCAGGCCAACAACTTCTTGTGGCCATTCAAGTTGTCCAACCCTACCGGTGGTTTCAGAGCCAGAAAGTTCTTCCACTTCATCCAGGGTGGTGACACTGGTAACAGAGAGCAGTTCATCAACAACTTGGTCAAGCAAATGAACTAAGTGTGCTGACGATCTCCTTTCGTTTCCATATTTTTTCTTCGGGAGTGGCGGATCGTCCTCTGCCTATGTGTGTAGGAATAATAAAGTCCCCACTTTGATTTATTTCTTCGGGTTTATATAATGAATGCTATTGATGCTATAAATTGTTACATAGAACTAAAGGATGCAGTTGAAAGTTTTTTGGTTACTTTGAAGTATGAACGAACGGCCGCTGTCTTATAATATTAGCGTGTTCGTTGTTTGTGCTAATTGGAGCTTTTGTTAGTGTGTTTTTCTCTAGTATCCCGCCCACTCTTGAAATTGATAAACGGCATACTCAAGCCAAGGGATCTCTTGGATCCACGAGAATGATATCACCACATCGTCGTAAGGTTCCTCGAATGGCACGTATTGTCTGTTTTGGTAGACCATAATGAGTAGGAAGTATACAAGCTTTAGAACGTTCAACATCAATACAGCCAAAGCAAAAACGACGAAAATAGTCAAGAACATGTTGGGATAACTGAAAAGTCCAATGTCTGTCTTACGAAGGAGCCGGGAAAGAAACGTAAAGCGACCATCACTTGGAGCATAATTCAGACGGTTTCTTCGTTCTAACCGGTCAATGATTACGTTCTGATCTTCAATAGCACGCATCAACTCTTCAAGGCGACGACTGGTGTTTGAGTTACCAAACTCTGCTTCATAGCGCTCGCGGTCCAGCTCTAGATAGCGAATCTCGTCCTGTTGTCGCCCGTTAGAGCGGGTGCTACGCCCATAGCGGTCTCTTATACTGGTAGGCTCTTCTTTTTTGATATCTGAAAGCGGCTCCGAAAATTTCTTAGAATAAAAAGGATCAACGAGGTTGTCGTCCTTTCCATAAATGGTCAGGTCCCGAAAGGACTTTGGCATGAATGAGATTGTTGTATTCTTGACGCGCTGAAACCATGTCGAATCTTCAACTGGCCCCTTGAATTTTTGGGTATACTCGTTTGGTTCAGTTTTCACTGGAGGAACTGTCGAGGTCCCCACACTACGGTCTCTAGTTGGGTCTCTGAACAAATCCCTATATGCATCGTTGTTCAGACGGGCGCCCCGGTCCAGCGGATATGCATCCACCAATCTATCCAAATCCCGCTCGGTTAGCTTTGACCGTGCAAGAAGAAAGTCTTGCATGGCCAGACAACCCACGAGCCGTAGCAAGAACTGCGCGGCCTCTTCACGATACAAGCGCATGTGTTGGTTTGTTGCTATAAGTTGCCGCAACAATTCTGATTCTTGGGTAGTCAAAAGGTGGTCAAGTCCCAAGAAGCGTTCGATCTCTGCAATAAAGTAACGGATCTCTGCTGCTGTCAAAAAACCAGACGAGCCGCCCCCCGAAAAGCATTTGCTCCAGCATATGGAGATGAGTCGATCGTAGACGCTCATTCAGTATCGGCCGTAAAGCGTAGATCGAGAAGTTTGGCGCGTATGTAAGACATGTTTATGTTTCTGGCGCGTGCGACTGTGTGAAGTTGGCTGTTGTGGGGACGTGTAGAGAAGAGTTAAATAAAGAGAAGAAAAAAATAATAGAAATAAAATTGGTGGTTATCCTTATCGTTACTGTGTATTATGATATTGGTTCCTTAGGGTGTGCGTTCGTTTGCGAAGGAAGTGTTGGTACTGCAACAGGCTTGATTTCAAAAGAAGCATCGGCTTCAATTTGTTCGCTTGGCTGTGCAGAATTAATTGGACCAGCTGTGGGTCCGGAGACTATACTGTCGTCTTTTTGGATGCTAGCTGCGGGTGCTTGAGGTTCTTTCGTTTGCGGATATTCACCAACTTGAACAAGAGGCGGTTCTTTAAGCGCCGAGTTCACAAATGAAGAGTTCGGTGGTTGTGCTATTTTTTGAGGTTCTTGATGCTCCACTTTTTCTTTTGGAGAATTGCTGAACTGAGCACTAGGATTTTCGGTAGAAATAGGCAAAACACCAGAAGTTTGAATATTTGGTGTGTCGGCCTGTAGAAATCTATCTACAACTCTATCCTTTGTTCCATCTACTTTCAATTGCACCTGTGGCATTGCTAATGCTTGCGAGCCAACTGGGGTTATGCCATTAGGAGGTTGAGAGACCAGAGGATTTACAGATGTTACTTGGGCATTTGGAAGAACGTAGTGATTTGTCCCACTTGTTGTCGCCGTAATGATTGGGACACTTGAAATTCCCACAGGTCCTCGAACTTCTGGAACCTCTGTACTTGAAGGAAGTATTGGCTGTGTATGTATCAGAACACTTGGAATTGTAGGTATTGGCGTAGTTTGAATCTCTGTAGTATTTGGAACGTTTAGATTCTCAGTTTTCATTGAAACACCTGGACTCTCAGTTGTCGTTGGAACATTTTCAGTAACAGTAGACACGGTTGTATCGTTTTGTGGTGGCAAAATAGGAACGGGCCGACTTGCAACCACAAGACGATTCAAATACGGCTCAATGATAGATGAAGCTGCGAGTGGTGAACCCAAAATCTTTCGACACATCAATTCACTCACAAGGACTGCGTCAGTATCATTTGACACGGTCTTACAGGGCATAGGAGCCCATGACTTGAACTGCGATGCAATTTCCACAATCTCCTTAAGCAAATTGAGTTCAGAAGTAGGTTGCACCCTCAATGCACTACCATATGTTATGAGATCTTCTAGTTTCTTCTCTGGAAGCTTTTCGGGAAATATACCTACGACCTTATCTTGCTTGTAACGCTCAAGCACGAGACACGCAGGACAGGTATATTTGTCGTCCTCCTTCTCGCCAATGGGACTTAAATGGCTCACACAGTTGAAATGGAACCATTCGTGGCACCGATCACACTCGATCATAGCGCCCTCCTCAGTGTCTCTACATAAACAATATCGCATTGTTTGAGCGGGTTCTGTGATTTCAAGCCCGTAGTAAAACGCATAAGGAGCACTCTTCTCAACGGAATCTATGGCCAAGTTGGTAAAAGCCGTCTTGCAGTTATCTAAAATCAAAGACAACTTGTGCATGAGCCTGGGGCTGCACGCCTGCTTATGTGATTTCGGAACGCTGGCTGCTGTTTCACGAACTTTGATCGTTTCCATATACGTTTCAACTTGGTAGATCCACGCCTTGCTGCGTGCCACCGCCTCCTCAATGTTGTCAACTCTACTAGTGTAAGGCACAGATTTGAGTTCGTGGAGCATTTGTTGAACATCGAAAAGCGCATGTTGCGACTTGTGGTAGGACTGCAAAAATTTGATTTTCGATTCTTGCGCTTTTAAGTCTAGTAGTTTATGATATGATTCAAGGTACACAAAGAGACGTTTTTCGCCTGATAACTTAACGCGCTCCTCCATATCCGTCATGATGTTTTCGAGCTCCGCGAGGTTCACGCCATTCAAGAATTGATTCTGTTGGATATAGTTTCTGACATGATGATCATGATCATGTCCTACGGTCAAGTACCGATCTATGGTGGCAAGTTTTTGTACATCAGCACTGGCCAAACACTCGGCGCCGACTGCTCGGAATTTTTCAAGGTCGGGCATTTGGAAAATCTCCTTTTTACCCAAAAACGGATCGCCGCCTGTTATGATGGTCTCGTACGTTTTGAGCCATTCGACACGATCTTTTAGGCGGATAAGGAACTGAAGTGAAGGAATCTTGATTCCAAAAGAAGACCCTAAGCTAATCATATCGGCGGCATCACCGGATGAGACAGTGTTTTGATCTATAAGCTGTCTACAGGCCCTATCAAAGGATTCGATCTCGTTTTTGAACTCGGACACTTGTTCGAACTCTGGAGCATAAAAACTGAGTTTTGAGATCTTATTACAAAGATCTACTAGCAAAAGCAAATGTTTCTCATTATCCTGATGGTCTTGAACCGGCGCCTCAGCTCCGTTTCTTATTCTCTGCTGGTGTTTCAACGAGAGAATCGTCTGGCACTGTTCAACGATGATGTTTGACTCTTCAACAAACATTCGGAGACTTTGGAGTTTGCGAATAAAGTTCTCGATTTTCACAGTTTTTCTAGACTCGACAAGTGCACGCGAATTGTTTTCTACATACTCTAAGTAATTAGCGTTGAGCTTGGAGATCGCTGCCCAGATTTTCTGGCCTTCTAGAAGAAGGAGCTTATAAGTTCGAAGTGCTAGTATATCTTCCGAAGAAAGGGCGTCGTCGTACTTCTCGAGCCAGCCGTCCAAATCCACGGAGCTTTCTTGGAGCAGACGGCGCCAACTTCTAAGTTTCTCATCAGGGCAAAAAAGATGAAGTTCGACCTTAGAGTTCTTTATGAGATTAGGAAGTCTGGGATCTTTTTCAAGCTCAACCAAATAAGCCTTAAAGTTGTCAAGAGACATCGACAACGATTGGGTTGCTCCGACTTGAAGAATAACCTTTGTTGGGTACAATGGCTGAAAGTCTACATCCGAAAGCATATCCGTCTCAGTCATGAACTTTTCTTCGACCAAGATATCTTTCGTTTTCACCAGGCGGCGCACAAATTGGCGCAGTTCTAACTCGGCCTCCATCACGTTGGAATACACCAGTAAAAGTTCGTCGTGTACATCCGACTCAAAGTGTAAGGCGCTGTGTGCGGTCGTGTCCAATTGGTGAATCAAACTTACGAAGAGTTTGAAAGTCAGAAAGTTCGGAAGAAGCGATTGTTTCGCAAGCCAGCGTTCGCCTTCCATTCCGTATTCAAGCCACAACTTTGACGCGAAGTTGACGTGTTCACTAATGTTAAAACCAAACGAGATCGAGCAAGAGTATGTTTTGGGATAAGTGTAGATCATTTCCCCAGGTTTTTGGATTGTGGTGTAGTATTTAATGCCACGCTCAGCTAACATGGCTGGGGTAATAAAATAGTCCAGGTTGCGTCTCGTCAGTTTTAAAGCTTTGTCTATAATTTGTTGCAGCTTTGCGTTTTTCGCCGGAAGACGGGGTAAGATGTCATCGCTTGGAATATTTGCAACTGAATGGACTACAATTTCGTCCTCTGGCAGACCATTTGGAAAGTTAGTCGTCATAGAAAATAAAATACCCTCTATCTTGTCACCATGACGGTCACTTTCTCTGGTAGCGACTATCTCTTCCACTAGGTTCTCATATTTACCGAAATCCAGCTCGGGAATAAAGTACCAGCGCTTCCACGCTCCAGCAACTAAATAGTCACATTTTTGTGTGAAATGCTCCTCACATTTCCAATTTTCTATGCTAAATGTAGTTCCTACGTTCATTGATACCGATGTGAGATGTTTACTGTCGAGATCAGCATCGTTGAGCGCTGCTAAAATGGAATTAGGTAGGAACGGGAGGTTCTGAAGATTAAATGGGTTTACAGAAGTTGAAAATTGATCTGAGTTAATCTTCAGTATTTTGCAGGATAGGGGGGTGACTGTACCTGATTTGGCAGAACCATTAATCTGCTTTATTCTATGAGTTGGGTCATTGTTTTCTGGATGCATAATGGTAGGAGATAGGCTGCCAGAATTATCAACAAATCTTTCGAGCCCTCCAGATTCGTTGACTACTGTACTATTCTGTACAGTCGTCATGAATTCAGCCTCTAAAACTTCTATTGGAAGAATCTCTGGCTCAGTTTGTGCTTCTGGTTTCAGTGACCCATTTTTCGACTTGAGCGACATGAGAATTCTCTCATGATACAAATGGTCTCTTTTAATTATCTGGCTCAATGTGCGTGAGGTAGCGAGGCGAATGGGCCATGGCGTTGTTGCAGTATCTGCTCTTGAAATGTTTGACGCAATCCACTGGAGATAGTTATTAATCTGCAAAACTATTTCTTGGCTCAACACTTTTTCGTGGGGCAGCTCGTTGTGACTAAAGATTGTTGATTTAACTGCTGCTTGACTTGGCGCGTTAAGTAGAATTCCTTTGGAAGCCTTTGCCCGAATTGACCGTGGAAACTCTTCAGCTGAGCCCCGAAGAAAAGGAATATCAGGGCCAAGCTTATGGATCTTTCGAGGAGGTTCTGAGGGGGCTTCTGGGTCTATCATAGTTTGTCCGATTTCAGGAAGTGCGCCTACGTTGGAAAGCGCCGCATTCTTTTCATTGTTTTTCAATTCTAAAGGATAGAGGACTTTAGCGTAAGTTTCGGCTAATGTTGCCGAAGTGGTCTCCAAACCTTCTTCGTAACCGAGTTTGTTTGCAATCGTGGCCCATAGATTCTGAGAAGAAACGTATAAGTAGCCATTCTCACTACTCACGAATTTATATAGTAAATAAAGATCGATTGGCTGATTATCTATGCTAGGGATTGTACCAAATTTGGCTGGCAGGTCCATAGAGAGATGAGGAGTAGGAAATGAATCTGGAGGGGTCGCAGGTCTACTTAGAACAACCCTAGGTTGGTTTGACGTCATATTGGGTTTCGTTGGCGATCCTGGTTTGGAGATGTTAAACAGGACCATGAACGTAGGTTTGTCTTCAGGAGAGTGTGGCTCTGGTGATACGAGAGGTTCTTGTTTTACGGAAGGTACCACTCCTGAAGATTTATGCAACATTAAGAGCTCTTTCAAAAACGAGAGCCGGTCATAGAGTTCGTTTTGTGGCGGGTTGTACACAACTCTTTTGCTCGTCACTGTAAATGTGTCAGGATTGAGGTCACGGTATGGCGCCGTTAACTTATCATGAAGACTACCAACTGAAAGTTTGATGGCCCCGAATTCTGTTCCCTTCTGTACATGCGATTCAACGAACTTTATTGGGTCTGCGGGACAGAGGGTATCGTACGAATACGAGGGTATGTAGTCCTCTTGGCTCCCACTAGACTCTACAAGAGTGAATTTTTGATTTTTCGTTTGTGCCAGTAGGAGGTCTAGCCAAATACCTTTCTGTTCTATAGAAGCTTGAGACGAAGGCACATCTACATTTGTGCTTTCATGAGAAGAGGGAGAAGCAGTGCTAGCAAGAGAAGTCGAATTTGCTGCTGGACTGTGCAGCAGGGCCAGCTTTATAGGTGGAGAGGCAGCCACCGGAGACCCCTCGGTTTTCGGAAGATACGGAGTGGGTTCTGAGGACATCGGTTGAGGTCCGTTAGTAGGTGTGGAGAAGGCAGCTGTGAATTACCTGCGAAGGGCAGATGGCAATGGTAGGAGAAAAGAACAAGTAAAGAAAAGAAAGCAAATAATTAATGGGCAAAATGAGAGCGAGCACATGGATATTTATGCATTTATGCAATTATGCAGATGCGTTTTAGATTTGTAGATGGAACACTGGCCATAGATGCAGCATTCACATTCCTAGCCTGGGTGAAAAACCGCGGAAAGAAAGACATGTCTATTATCGAAGAAACCAGGTTGGCACAAATTGCTTCGGACCAGTCACAATGGCCATGCAGCCTAGCCTAGCCCTTCTAACCATAACGATGGATCCATGGAATCATCACCAAGAGTATGCTGATCGCTTTTTCGCTCTGCGCTGTAGCAGACACTGAATATTGGGTCTGGCATTGACAATACTAACGAGGCAACTTCGGCAACACTTGCTTTCGAAAGCTCCATCATCTCACTACAAACCAGAATACAATCGTCACACTACAAACCAATCTGGTACAATCATCTCACTACAAACCAATCTGGTCAGATACAATCGTCTCTACAAAACAACCTGGTCAGGTAATTGTCTCTACAAACCGTTTTGATTAAGTGCATTCATTATAAATGATAAGACATAAAGCCTGCATAATACACGATGCAATATATATTGGGTATCTAAAGAAAATCAAACTAGAGCCCCACTGCTTAGAGCAAAGCAGCAGCAACGGCAGCAATACCGACGGCAACACCAGCAACTTGCTTGTTGGCACCAGCAACGTAGGAGATGGTGGAGGTCTGGACAGTGCAGTTGTTGCAGACTGGGACAATGACCTTACCGGTGACAGTCACGGTAGAAGCAGAAGTCACGGTGATGGCGGTTGGGTAGCAGACGGTGTCACACTTGGTGATGGTGACAACAGTTGGCAATGGGCAGTAGGTGGTGTAGCCAGTGACAGTGACACCGGTGGTGACAGTGGTGTTGGCGTAAGCACCCAAAGCGGTGGCAGACAAAGCAGAAGCAGCGACGACGGTAGAGAATTGCATTGTATAAAGAACGAGTGACTAAAGAGTTGGTTTGGGTAAAGAAATTTTAAGGCCAGGGGCGAAGACGTGCTAATTTATACCCAGACTCACCTGAGGTTATGCAGGTGTCTGAGGCGCGTGCAGGTTATGTGTTCTTTGCAGCGTCGTAAAACAAAACAAACACGGGTCCAGGGCTACACACCAGCCACAAGTATGGGCGGTGCCCGCAGAACAGGCATGATGCTGCAGTACAGAAGGTTTGAACTAGGGGTTCTGTAGCACACAGACTTATGCCTGAGGAAATAGGATGAAAAACTTCGGAGGATTATCGTTGCGTGTGACTCCTTGAGGCAGTTTGACCGTTGCGGTTGCTCTCGAGATCTCTCCCAATGTGGAAGGTCATATCTTTATTCGCGTACGAGCATGCCATTTTCTTGTCGAATGTTTTGTGTCTCTAGTGGCCTAGGCTAACCTGCATGCGGGCGCGTTTAATGCATATTCATCGATATCATGCAGGGCCAGTCTTATCTGATCAAAGAACACGACGTGGCCAGACGGGCTGATTTGCTGTTTTGAAAGAGCAGAGCAACAGTGACTTATGTGGGTTTGACGAATCTTCTTTTCCGGGTGGAAACGAACAAAATTAGGCGAAGCACAGGTCTCGCCCATACAATAACCGTCGTAGGCACTGCATGAAAGATACCGTGTTGTCTGTTTACATGCACGGTGGATTAACACTGATCTACACCATTGCGGCTTCGGAGCCACTAGATAATGGCCAAAGGAACCTCGATAGCTGGCCAGAATTGTTAAGTGCAGACTTCCGCTCTGTGCCTTTGAAATCAATCGATTTCCGACGTTTATCCTGCAGTGGTCGAGATCAGTCCTACGTTTACGCTTACCGTGCGCGCATCTCGTCATGTTTGCACCCATTATCCGTTGACGCACAATCAAACTTACTGGAAGTCAATCTCTTGGCAATCCGCTTATGGGGAAGGTATTGTCATTCAGCTGTGGGCCTCGCAATTGGACACAGGTCTGTTGTCTGTCACATACACGCCTGGCCACGAAGCAAATACAGCTTTGATGATTGATGCTTGACTTTTCCACCGGTTGCGAGCCCTGCACCGCTCAGCGGGTATTTTTCACATTTTGCAGATCGCAGAACGCGGAGAAGTCATAAAACCAGTTATTAGGCAAGAAAGGAGTACATTGAGCCTTCTTACTTCGAATTAAGTTATTGGAGGCCTTCGTTCTGCAGTGTATTCAATCGTACAGTGCAACGAACCGTACAATGAATGGACCGTACAAATAAGAGACTGTAAGGCTCGACAACCTTATTCTGTACCAAAACAATGAGATGCGATAAAACAACAGGGTCTGTTGACCTAGCAAGTTTGAGGCGGGACTGCCAAACCTTAGATACGCGTGTAGGAAGATACAGAGGTCTAGACTGAGCTCTTAAACCTTAGATAAAGTAGCTCATTCTGGGCGGTCTCTTTTCCACGACAGACGATGAATTTACGATAGTAATTTTCCGTTCGATTTTTGTTCAGTATCTGCAGTCTACAACAGAAATGCAACGACTTTCGATCCGTCCATGCTCGATCTCATCATTCGTCTATTGTTCATGAAGAAGCTTGCAGCCACTAAGACAACATTTTCTAATCAAATGCAAATTCAAAAAAAGAAACCGTCTCAAATATAAAACCCGTGATTCCCCTTCTTGCACTTCCAAAATTTTTGTCATGACTCTTCCCACACTCACGCGTCCTCACACGATCCTTCACACCTAGCAGATTCCCAATGCCATGTCCAAACCGTTCCATGGCTTGAATTTCTGCTGCACGGGCGTAAGTGGTGTCGATCGCCAAGAGTTGTCCGACCGCATTGTGCGTCTAGGCGGCGTCTTCCACGATGACTTGATGAGCGTGGTGCGTTACCTCATTGTAGGCTCAAGAGACACAGACAAGTACAAGTACTCGATACGGTGCAGACACGATGTGTGTTTCTTGGGCCCCAAGGCAGTCTCTGAGTTCTACGACCGGTGGATGGCCGGCCAGGATGTCAAGGTATCGACAGATCTAGAGAGGCTCCAGGTATTCGCAGGCTTCGAGGTGTGTCTAGCCCGCATCACCCGTCCACCAGAGGAAGAAGTGACCAGATTGATGTCTGAGCGCTTCCGCAAGCCTCCTGCGCAAGCAATTCCCAAGATCTTCCCTGAAGACCCGTTTCTGGAAGCGGCCTTGGTGAAGGTGCTTACGAAGCTAGGTGCCTCTGTAAGCACTGCGCTCAGCACGTCCTGCAATCTTGTAGTAGCCACAAGGGCGTCTGGAAAGCGCTACGACATAGCCCAAGAATGGAAGAAGCCCGTCGTGCACCCGATTTGGATCTTTGACTCGTGTCTACGCGAAGGTGCGTTGTGCCTTGAAGATTACGCGCTCACGACCGAATTCAATACTTACAGCGGTACGACTTTTGCATGGAAGAAATTGTATTTGTCTCGAATCGCACATATAGACATGAACCAGCTCCTGGATCGCCACAGGGAGCGCCTACCGCTTCGCAAGAAGCCTGAGATCTGGACGTCCATTATGGATAGCGCTCACCCACAGTTAACCAAAGAAGTCAATATAGATACATGGAGCGAAAGCACATATAGTGAACTTGACTCAAAGGAGATGGACGTCATCGACGAAAGAAACAGCCAAGAGGCGTCCAGCACGCTTTTCCAGGGCCTTAGCTTTCTTCCTATAGGTCTTACGATCCCCGAGCAAAATATTTTGAAGGATGTCGTAGAGTCGCACAAGGGTAAAGTTGTGACTTTCTCAGAGGACGAGAGTATAACGCACATCATCATGCTAGTAAAGAATGGTCCGCAAACACAGCTCATGTTGCTGATGCTTCCGAGCGCGGTCAAGCGTCGACTAAACGACAAAAGCATCAAGCTCGTCACCAACTGGTTTATAGAGCGAAGCATTTTCTACAATAGGATCTGTGATGATATGTGGGCGCGGCCCATGCTAGGCATAGTTCCCCTGAATACTAAACGTACCGTGTGTATGACTGGCTTCACAGGCGTGGAGCTTCTTCATTTGGAGAAGCTCGTATCTTATCTCAACTTCGAATTCTGCGAAACTCTCAACTCCAGTCGAGACTTGCTTGTAGTCAACATTAATCTATTCATGAGTGTGCTCAGTAAAGAAAGTCCAAAGTTGTTCGAATATCGCATGAAAGATGCCATTAATTGCCCTGTGCATGCCAGTAGAAGCACCTCGAAATCCGTTGCTACGCTTTCGTCCAAGAACAAAATGACTGCGGCTCGCAAATGGGGAATCCCCATCGTTTCACCTGCTTTTCTATGGGAAATGGTGGCCATTCTGGAGGGCCAAGCCAATCTCGTGATCCCCGAGGTAAGCGACGTTCACTGGTGTATATCTGTACCTTCAAAGGGCGCCAAGTTCAAATCTAGGTTTATGACAGCAAGCGAGACGCTTACGAGAACTGAACTGATTGACCCTTCATACAATAGTGTCAAACTACCGTCACCAAAGAAAACGAAGGACAGAGAGAAGTATGGTAGACTTGTTGGTCGTGGTGAGTCACTTCTGAAGAAATTGGCGGCCGCTCGCAAAGACGAAGACGAGGGCCGGGAACCGCCTTCCCCGGGTGCTTCATCGCAAGAAGCATCGACAGTGGGCTATGGAAACGATGAAAAGGCCGAGAAGCAAAAGATTCTCATGGAGAAACTTGAGGGAGCAGAAAGACCGACAAAGCGGCCGCGCCGAGCCCAGCCCGTGGAGTATTCGAAGTAACGTTAAGAGCGAAAATGAAGAATGTAGGATAAAATGACGTTGTATAGGGAGAAATGCATCATAAGAACGGCGATACAAGTAGAATAGAAGTGAGACGAAGTGACTTCCGTGTGGCCACAAGCGTAAAGGGAAAAATCGGTTCAAAAGCATCAGTGTACGTATTGCTGCAGAAATGAAACGAGAATCAAGCGTAAACACAAGATCATAAGTAGTACACCTTATCACTACCTAAGTCATCACGAGGTTGTGCAAGATGCCAGACAGGTTCAGTCAGCATCTCCACTCTATGATTTGATCTGCAGTTTAGTTCCTTTCAATGTCTAAATCGTTGGTCTCAATTTGCAGCCAGTCCAAATAGAAGCGCACCCGCGAGAAATTACCCTCAACCTCAAGAGCCAGTCAACAATAAGAAGATAGAAATACAGTTAAATTCTCAGCTACCATTTTTTTATCCAATGCCTCTCCAATTAATTTCGATCCACCTCCGTTCGATGATCCGTTCCTGCACTTCTAGCATCCGGTTTCAAGAACAAATTCATCCATAAAGGGTCAATTCACCTGACCCATTTGAGCTAAACGATCCAATCCGATCCATCCTTTGATCCCACTCACTTCTCCACAAGAATAGAACTTATCTATCCTCTTCCATACAGTCCTGCAGGCACCACTAGAGTGTCGTGGAATTTTCACCATACAAAAAGAAAAGGGAGAACGTTGCAGAACCGAGCGAGGTCACGAGCCCTGGCCACCCCTCCATTGATGCAATTGACCTTGAATATCCAAAATGCACTACCGATTGAACACTTTATCGGAAACTATTCACCACGGGGTCCGCCATCCACTTTGTATGACTACAGAAGGTAGGCATTTTTAACAGGTATAACTTGTCCAGACGAGCAACCTGCACATGGGCTTAATTTAGTGTATACGGCTCTGTAAAAGTCCCGGGCTCGCAACGATGAAAAATTAATCTGCGCGTGCTATCAAACTTGTGATCCGGTTAATACTAAGGGCATTAACTGAAATCGAAAACAAAATGAACTGGACGCAGCAACAAAGAAGTAAGATAGACGTTGCCAAAAACTAGACAACTGCGCCCAAAATTGCAAGTGTCTAAGGGGGACTGGGAAGCTACGGAGGCGATGGAGCACCTGCATACGGCCATCAAGCATGCATATAGCCCTCCCCAAATGAGACTTGCCCTACCAGAAAAAATTTTTCGTCCACCCCACCTCTATATAAAGACCCGCGAGTCGCCCACCCACAAATTTGTTCCTTTAACATTCTTTCTAGCATACATCATGGGTAAGGATAAGCTTCACGTCAACGTCGTTGTTATCGGTCACGTCGATTCCGGTAAGTCCACTACCACCGGTCACTTGATTTTCAAGTGTGGTGGTATTGACAAGA
>JAKUAS010000024.1:0-38979 GCA_030566735.1 Australozyma touchengensis
TGGCTCTGGCTCTGGCTCTGGCTCTGGCTCTGGCTCTGGCTCTGGCTCTGGCTCTGGCTCTGGCTCTGGCTCTGGCTCTGGCTCTGGCTCTGGCTCTGGCTCTGGCTCTGGCTCTGGCTCTGGCTCTGGCTCTGGCTCTGGCTCTGGTTCAGGTTCAGGTTCAGGTAACGGTTGCGCTGCCGCCTCTACGGTGACAGTCACTGTGACTCAAGCCCCCGCACAAGCCACTGGTGGTGCTGGCGGCGCTGGAGGCGCTGGACAGGGCCAAAACGCTGGTACCCAAATCTCGACCGTGTTCACGACCATCACGACTTCTTTCCCGGTTGTTGCAGCCTTTACAAACAATGGTGTGACAACAACGCTCACCTCGTATGTCACCATGACCACAACTCAGACTTCTTTGACTACATCGACTTATGCGGCCAACTATGCGACTCCTTTGGCTACTTCGTACGGCAATCTGACCGTCGGCGCCAACCAGCGCCGTCATCTCATGTTCAACCTTTAAACAAGGATCAGGAGGATATATAGATAAGAAAAAGAATCGGAATAAATAAAATCGTGAATGTTTATGACGTCATGGCCACATAACAGTTTTAATGCCTTCAGGTTGCTAGTTTTGTAATTCAGTCAGGAGTCCAAGCTAATTAGAAAGAACGCACCGCCAGACAGTAGTTTGAGGTATGGTCGCCTTCAGAACGATCCAAGGACGGCGAACTCATACGAAAGCTCCAAGTCCTTGGTCACTTCAGAAGAACTCGACTCGTTGGTCGTATTTCAGTCAAACTCGAATCTACGCGGAACGGAACACTACGAACCAAGATACAACGATCTTTCCAAGAATAGAAGTCAGGCGCACTTTGCAAAGACACTAAGCTTACTGAAATGTTCGAGGTCGGTCCGTTTCAGCTAGAATGGCTTCACATTTCGTATCAGTTAGCAATGGCTTCACATTTCGTACAGTTGGCAATGGCGTCAGACTCGGATCAGCTGGCAATGGCTTCACCTCAGTATGATTCGCTGACTAGATGGCTGTGAGAGAATGGCGAAAGCTGCGATTTGCAGAAAAGCAGAATTCAACAATCATACTGAACGAGACTCCGATCAACGTCCACCATTGTTAGACTACGAAAGCCTTAGCAACCCAAATCCGTCGGATTATCCTCTCCACCTACTTCAACAGATAGCCCTCACCGCACGAGTACCAACTGAGTAACTGTGAGCACTTGTAGGCACCCGTTATCTCGTGCCCTCGGAATTGGCGGCTGTGTGCACACCAGCACCTCATTCATACCTCAGCACAGCCTGCAGGCCACGTACGCGTGCTTATGCTCAACGGATCAGTGGTCCATTCCTGTATGCAAGCGCAAGGTGTATATGCACGCCAACGATGCAATGCAAATGCGTTCACACACTCTATGCGTGCAATTCTAGACTCATATTGCGAGAGCCCCTATCCCATCGTTCCGCCGAAACCATCAATTCCCGTTCCTGCAGGCAGCGTCGCTGGAGATCGTATGACACGTGGCAATGATCACTTGCCATAGTAGGCGGTAGCGTCTTGTTGGACAATGTGCGGAACGCGATCTACCGTCAGATCAGGTGATGTTTGACTCTACGAAGTGCGATCAGCTTCTGTTTCGTTTGGTACGATTCACTGCAGGTAGCCCTAAAGACAATTTACCGGATCAGGACACTGAGTGCCGTAGATAACAAGAAATTCTAGCATGACGTACGCCGTGCTGTTTGGAGCTGCAGCGCGTCTATTCAATGTAGCGCGACGCGTCACTTCCTGTGCCACTGTTGGTACTTGTGGGTGGAACAGGGTGAGTGCTCATTGGTCAGTCAATTGGAACGAAAGCGGCTTGGATTGGTTTTACTAGCGGGTGATTCATATGCTGGACTCTTGGCTCCCTTGAGTAGAAACCTCCTCTTAACCACGCTTGCCTGAGGTGATGCATGTACGTCTAAATGAGGTGCAGGATCCATATGCCGGATGCATGCGGCTCTTGAGATCATTCTTGAGGCAGCAAAGGTTGGACTGCATAAACGAAGGCCATCGTTGGTGGTTGGGACCTTGGAGCAGACACTGTTCAGACGAGACGCTTTTTCGACCGGACGAACGAACGTCGAGATACGTCGACAGGTGGGTATTTACTCCGTATCAGGACCGGTACTCATAACCCGCGCGCATACCGGACGGCTACCTGCAGTCCAGTTTCATGGTGATCTGTGGTCCTGCATATACGGCCACCATTTCATTAGTCCCGCTAGGGCAAGAGAAATCCACGGAAGACCGCCGTGTGCATAGAAGCGAGATAACGTGAACGTCACTGCCAGTTTCAGTTGTCGAAGCGCAGCTTTTGAGTTACGTAATCGCATGTCGAAATGGGTCAAGTGGACTGGCGAGCGATCCAATTGGCTTGAGAACGGCTAGTGGCAGGGTAAGTATTGATCGTTGATTATGGATTGGCTCTTTGTTAAGATAATGACGTTTTTCCACATACACATAAAGAACGAAGAAATGACTCTACAGTTTGAATTTAGTTGTGGCAATTGAATTCATATGAAGGTGTACGATGCCTAAGATCGAGATTAAATGAAGAGACATAGTCTATTTTATTGTTTCACCTATAAGTTCAATTGAATGAAAACTGCACTTTCTAATGAGCATCCTAGTTCCGAACGACAATAACGATTGAAGTGATATAAAAAGTGCAATGAAGGTCATTCCCAGTCAGTTCCTCAATTTGACTGAATGATGCCTTTCTTTTTTTCAATCGCAATAAATTTTTCAAAAGATTGATTTCTAAGCTCTTTGAAAGCTTGAATTAGTATGTTGCGTTCAGTGAACCGATTTCAAATGGTACTTACCTCAATTAGTCCATCGTTCAAGTCTGGACGACTGACGTCTAAGCTACTCAATCCTAGCACTTCGAGGCAAAAGGCCTCAAGCTTCCACAAATTTGAAAGCGATTTTTTCATTATTGCAGAGACTTATTTACAAGAAGTCGACTTAGGGTGATCTCTATGTCTCTTTATATCGATAGATCTCAAACAGCTCTGAAGCAGGATGTCTTCAACATGCAGTCTAATATAGTTAGGTTGGATCATGGGTTCGCTAGAGAGCCGAAACTCATGATACCCTAAAGAAGGAGGGATTTTACAAAATTCGTGTGAACATTTCTCACTATATGAAGATTTGTCGAGTTTTGATTTGTCGTTGCCTTTAATTTTCCGTTTTGATTTCCGTTTTCGTGTGTTGGAAATGTATGTGAAGTACTTGCGTATGGAATAGGATTTCTTCCAAACCTGAAAGTTAGTACTTACGAGGCAGTCATACAAAAAAATATACAAACTTTTGCTGCCACTACTGACTTTGTGCAATGCATTTCAGGAACTAGTTGCTTGAGCGTTTGCTTGGCGAATAGAAACCCATTTTGTTCCTTACTACTCACAACATTATGCAGCGATGATTGCAATTTTCGAGATGAACCTTTTGATAACAGGTCTTCTTGACCCAATTTTGAGTACTTCGCACGGTGAAACTCGAATTCCATTGGAAAGATAAGAGGTAAATATAATGCTTGAATTACATGTAAATGGTACTGTATATTTTCTATACTTCAAATTGTGGATTTACTGCATTCGGATTACGCGTAGATGCCCTGTGTGAGAAGCTGGAATTGATCGTAGAGCCTTGTGTACATGCTGCCAAAACTCTTACCGATTAAATTGTTGGTTACAAACATCAGACATTCTTCGTCGCTTAGTTCCAATTGCAATCTCTGTTTTAAAAGTGCAGGTGTTTGTACCCCGCTTTTGAAGCAAGGCAAGCTTGAGTCTTTTTGCATGAGTTCGACGAGATTTACTAATTCATTGCAGTGATTTCTCAAAGAAATGAAGCACTCTTTACACAAATTTTCAAATAACTCGTAAAAGCTCGAACCAACTCCTCCTAAAACTTCAACGTACTCCGTAGTCAATTTAAAAGGAGCCGCTTCGAAACCCACACTTCCCGGTGAATTAGACAAAATAAAACCGAAGTCGATATGCATGATATGACCTTCGTTGTCAAGCATAATGTTTCCATTGTGTCTATCTTTAATTTGAAGAGCGTAGCAGATGATAGAGTATGCCGCCAAACTTCTTGCAAAGTTTTCTTGTGCAGTTCTATATCTTACAGTTGTCTCATTGCCATAGACTCTCAAAAAATAATCTTTTATAGTCGCAACAGCACCCTTCCCATCCTCATCTTTCTTCGTATTTGATTCGGTCATTGCTTTCTTGATGGAATGAACAGACAATGCATTGTTTATAGTCTCCACCAAGCCCGAGTTGTAGCTAGTCACCACAATTTTCATATCTTTTGTCCATATTTTGACGCCATCTGATCTCCAGAAATTTGAAATTAACGAAATTAATTGGCAGGCAAAAGCTTCTTGTTGTAAGTCATCGCCATTTTTAACAATAACCGAGCAAAGGTCCCAGTGTGGTAAGTGGCCATATATGCTTGTTTTGCGAATCCGCTCTTTCTTTTTGTACCAATCCTCACCAATCTTAAAGTCATTCTCAATCTTACGATTACCAGCGTCTTGCTGACCCTGATTCCCGCTCATCTCCCGCAACTTTTCATAATCAAAGGTTTCGAATTGATCTTGTAAGTCTTCCATTGATTTTACTATTCGAGACTTTATGGCAGCTGATTGCTCCGAATTGGCTTGTCCATATTTCTCAAGCTGTTTGAGCATGACGGCAGCAATTCTAATTTGAGAGGATAAATCTTTGACCTTCAGATTCTGGATTGATTTGCTATCAGATCTCGTGTCCATATTCGGTAGCGAATTGTCAGGGTGTTGCGACTGCAATTGAAAGGCGTTGTCACTTTGCTGCGTGACACCTGGGCTACTAGTTTGAGGATACAATTTATATGAAAGAGTAAGAGCTGAATAATCAGAAAGATCCGTCTCTTCCTCAGTTGTATCAACGACTGATCTAGTACCAAGTTTAGCGGTATAACCGTTTTTAGGGGTATTAGAACCGTTTGCCGAATCAAAACTCAATAGAACATCCTTGTTTTTATAAGTGCTTGGGTCAAAATCCATATCATCACTCAAGTACTCAATAAGAAGTAAATAAGGGACCCTTTCAGCAGAATTGAGAACACATGCCTCACTGATATTGAGTTTCAATATTCTATGAAACTTTTTGTTTCGAACACTGTTTGCCGGAAAGAGTTGAGGAATATCAATCTCTGATGGCAACATTGTATTGTTTATAATCGACAATTCGGCCCGTAAACCCGTAAGACGAGCTTCTCGAGGAATTTGCGAAAGAGTTGATGATATGTTTTGTAGGACAATAATGAATTCAAGTTCTTTCTTAAAATAATTAGTCTTGAGGGCTTCTCTTCCAGTGTCGTTGAATGATTCAGAGATCTTCTGAGCCTCCTTCTCGGTTGATGAGAGAGACAGCCACGATAAAAGCCTAGATAGTTCTTTTGCGGACTGTTCCTCACCAAGATCGGGCATCGACAAAGATGCTATTCTGTTTTCAGTGGGAAAAGAACCTGGAGGATTACAGTAGGCCGCATCTGTTTTATTTTTTCGAACTTTAGTTGAGTGAATGCTATACTTCGATTTTGTGATATTTTGAGTAGTGTCACTATCATACTCAACATAATCGTAATCAGAAGAACTCTTCAGAGGTCTTTTATTGTATTCCAAATTCGATTCAGAATATCTCTTTGTTGTCGTCTCTGGGGTTATGCTTCCCTCCTTGTTATTCTTTGTTGTGATATCATTTGATGAGCTCCTTCCTTTATTCTTTAACGTTAAGTTCTCTGTGAGGCTTGCCTGGAAACTGGCAAGTTTGAATAGAATTGATTTCTGTTGACGACTTTGAGATATCACTATCGGCTTGATGTAATCATTAATAGCAGGCATTCCTATTGAAGCACCTATTGCGGCCCCTAGCATAAGAGATGGCAGAACGTTTTCTCTGAACTTCCGATTTACTCCATGTGGTTGCTTATGATTGAACATTGAATTTTGTAATTCATTTATGAAGCTTCGCACGGTATGGAAAGAGTATGATTCCGGTTGTCCTTTCAATTCGAATACGTAGGCCTGAAGATTCCAAAATGAAAGAAGGCAAAAGTGAGGATTCGACTCACTCAATTGTAAGATCAAATCGTGTAGTGCCATGGATTCTGTTTCATAGCTAAGCAAAAGTTGGATTAACTGTGGTATAAGGAATTCGAGCTCACTATACTTGTACGTGGATAGCTTCTTGACTAAACGGTGATGAATTCCAATATTATCTCCATGCTGAGAAATTAAATAGATGCACAGAAGACAATCGAAATTACTGTCTTCGATTCGAGACAAAACATCCATCCTTTGGGAATACCACTTGATGTTTGGCGGGAAGGATATACAGTAGGGACATGTCGTCACGTGGTTCAAAAAAACGAATACATTGAATAAAAAAAACCATTTACTTCTTATTAAATGCCGGAATATGGAACTCGCTTGAAAATTTTTGACCGGGTAAAAAGGGCATTATTTGAAAAAGCTGCGATTTTAACTCTTGGGGCAGATCATTCAAATCAAGTTGCTTGAACAACACAAACTCAAGGTCTTCTTTGGAGGGATTAGATAAGGCAACTGGCCGGAACAATCTAGGAAAAAATTCGACGCCATCTTCCAAGCGCTTTTGTGCGTCTTGTCTTTGCCTATTCTCAACCTTTGCTTTCTCTTCTGTAGCAAGTTCATGATTCCTCGCGCTTAACGCATCTATGGTTGGTTTCCATAATTTTTGTGACTCATTTTCTAGCTGTTCGGAAATAGAACGGCACTTTGGGGGATGTACAACCGCCGACTTTGTGTCAAAGAAAACTTCTTGCGAACCGCCTTGAGTGTCCTTGATGTACATTATGTCATTCCATTTACCAGAAATGGTGTAAAGACAATCTCCTGTGCTTGAATCAATTACCTTGCCCTCGATGGCATCATAGGTGCCTGAAATTAAACCCTTTACTTTGAATTCTATCTTTGCCTCTAAATTCAACTTCTCACACTTGACAACCATTTGATCTCCAAGTTCATATCTCAATTTCCCAAATAATATACCACGGCAATAAACGTTGGGTTGATTCATGACGTAGGTTTCGTCGTGGTTGAAAAGATTCACATGACCCCAGCCGTTCATTATAGCTGCAGAGGAATTGCCCAAAAACTTTGAGTTGGGAACAACGGTACCTTCTACCAAGATTTTAAGCTCGGGAATTAAATAAAAGTATGATGACTTCGGGGGATGATGTGAGGTTTGCTCAGACAAGTAAAAGGCGCTCGCGTCTTGTGGAAGATCGTCCCAATAGCAATTATAAATTTCACCAAGAATTGGGTTTAACGGCTTCTTTACTGCCTTTGGAGCTATGTGCCACGAAGCAAGGTACCACTTGAGAATCAAGAGAAAACGTTGCATGTCATCATCAGTTTGGTTGGCCTCAATCAAAATTTCGGGTATCTGGAAGAAGTTTGTGATACGTTCTAACATCGATTTTTTCTCAAGAATAAACGTTGGTAGAGTTATTTTTGTTAGGTCCGAACCAAGCCGCAATTGGGATATAATTCCCATTAGAATGGATTGGCCCTCATTATCAACTTCGTCAATATCGTCTGTGTCATAGGAGTCTTTGTTCTCCGCAGTAGTTGGCAGTTTTAAAATCAACTTGTCAAACTTGGATGTTAAGCCCATTGCCTCTGATTCTCTTAATCTTGTTATCTGGTTGTTATCCATTAGGTACGGTATTTGAATATACACGACCGCTTATGTACACATCTGCGATTAAAGCGCAAGCAGCTCAAGAATCCTTGTAAATTAAGAAATTAAAAGGTGCGTGTTTGATTAAATTATTTTCAATACGAAGGAGCGACTTATTTTGGAACAGCACAATCATGAATTTTAATACGAGAACTATGAAATCTTACTTGGTGCGCATATTGGTCTTGGCATCCACTTGCGAACCTAATTTTTTCTCAGTACTGAGAGGACACGAAATATTTATTCTCATTTAAAGCACTGTAGAATATTTCAAGGTTAAAGATACTTTAATTTCGTAAAATGTGGCATAAAATAGATTCTTTAATGAGGTATGGTGTCTCGAACACACATTTTCCTCTCGTCCTGTAGATTCTTTCATATGCCTATTGGACGCAGACAACTACTTGATCTTAAAACATATGCTCAGTAAACTGCCTTGAAAATAAATACATCACTGTAGGTCGATTTATTCAATTTCATAGTTCAAAGTTGACAAATGGGATTTTGCTCAAATTGTCGATGTGGGCTGTCTGTGGGTTAATTTCTGCTCATACAACCAGGGCGAATTTGTATTTATGCTTACTTCGATTGAGACCTTAATTTTTTTTCTCATCACTCAACAGTTAAAAGCCAATCATAATTTTCCATATATCGGACTTATTTTCGCCTACTCAGAGGTTAAGACTTTAACTGCTTTTCAAGAGGGGATTAACATTTAGGTGTCCTACTTAAGTGAAATCGGGATCGTTGCTAGTCGGGTACCTAACCACTTCTAAGCTTGTTAATATGATTGAGGTAAATGCATCATCTATGATTAATATTTGAGAGGGCTTGCTTTAGCTGACTTAAAAGAAACTTCTAAGCCCTTTCTTACTGAAGTCCCTTGGACCATCGGGCATTTTCGAATCGTAGCTTCCTAATCCAAAATATCTACATACGTATTCGACGTCTCCAAATGCTCCTCGCTCTCCTTGCATGACCACTGAAGGCTTGCTCAGCTGCAATCCATTACCCCGTCCACCAAAAACTTTTTGTGCAACCTTTCTTACATCTTCTATGCTCAATTGATCTATCCGAGCTACCATTTCGTCAACTGAAGTAACCTTGCCCTGACATTGTACTTGGCGACCTACATCTTCTAAGGCTGCCAACTTTGACTCAACGTTCATGAGAAGTGAAGCAACGAGCTGATTCTTGGCTCTCTTGAATGCAGTTTGACTCATACCTCCTTTTCCCACATCTACTTCCATTACCTTCTGGAATTCATGCGCAACAATCTGGGCCATGTACTCTGCGTGGTCTATGTAACAAGAAATAGTGATACCAAAGAGCCCAGAATCCAGATGAGCATGATGAAATGCCAGACAGTTTTCAACAAAAGGATATTGGTTCAAGACTTTAAACAATCTCGAAAACATCCCCTTACCTGGGCCTCCTGCGGAAAAGGACGAGCCACCGCCCAAAAGCTTCTGGAGAAGAGCCAAGGCATAGAGATCGTTACTTAAAAGTCCTTCCGTTTCGAAGGCAATCTGCATATGTACCAATTTAGGTAAGTTACTGTATCTAGGTTCTAGGTATGGTAGGCATACCTCGCCACCGAGATATTGGGAACGCTGGCGTTGGTCTTTTGCTACCTCAGAGGTGCTCTCCCAACTACCTAATTGACTCTCGACCATCTTGACGGCAACTTCGTGGTCAACTCCAACAAATGCAAAAACAGTATTGCGAGGCTGGTAAAAATTCTTGTGGAATGTTTGAATTTGTGAACGGGTCGTAGCACCTATTGAATCTATACTGCCATAAAGAGGCATACCCAATGTAGCTTTACCATAGGCCGCGGCATGCAAAACCTCAGGGAGAAATAATTCATGCTTGTGAGTGAGCTCCTCTAGTTCGTAATATGCGGTTTGTTGGGCTTCCGAGACCTCCAACTCTGTGAACTGAGGCTCCTTGACGGTTTCGGCTATGCATGCAAACATTCGATCGACATCTTTATTAAATACGGAAGACTGATACAAGATCAGCTCTCTTTGAGCACCACACATGTAGTTTCCACCTAGCTTGGCCAAGTCTTCCATCATCTGTTGCCCAGATCTTGTTGGGGTCGACTTCCAAGCCATACGATCTATCATGTGAGAAATGCCACTATTTGAGTTGTTCTCGTACCTACTCCCAGCATCGATGTATGCGCCCAAAGCACTAAAATGGCCCGGAGTGGCGTCAGTGACCACTTTAAGGCCATTCTTTAATGTGGAGATTTGTACCCTGCAATCCGAAACGGCCAGCGATAGCCTCCTTGAGCCCAATCTATAAGCCTTATAACTTAACATTTCGGTAGTTCTAGACCAGAAAAATTTGTACAAGATAGGATAAGTGTTGCAACTTTAACAAATTTGAGAGGCAACTTGGATGAGTAACTGTGGAAAACAGCTGCGGTGCAATAAAAATAAGACATAGCTCTAGTACTTTGGTATTTTCATTTTGGGGGGGTTTTTTATTTTTTTTTTTATTTTATTTTTTGACGGTGCTAAATTTTATTTCCTGAAAAATTCAAAATGTTTACGGCGCATTCTTAAGTTTAACTTAATGACTGATCCACATACGAAGGTGTTACAAAACCGACCTAAGTACAACACAGGAGCGGGTCTGGGCTAATAAAACTTGACGAAGTTGCTTGTAATAAATTGTTGTTTGTGATGCGAGGGCATACTAGGCTAGGTCTACTGGAGTTATTGTTAGAAACATGAAATTAGAATTAAAGTGTAAGTTGGTGTAAAGCCATTGATCTCCCCAAAAAAGGACGTAGCATACACGGCAATTTTGCTTATGTGCGAGCAACTGCATAGCTTTGATTTCAAATCTTCAAGCTTTGTTTCAGCCCAGGGATGACGTGCTTTTACCAAATCTGAAACAAACCCATCAAGTCTATATAAGTAGAACAGCCTAAAGACCTATTCCTTCAATTTTTTTACCTTCCAAAACCCTGAAATCAATTCAGATTATTTTTCAACCGGAATGTTCTATTATCCATTTAGCATGGCTCAATTGAAAAGCTTTCAAGCATTCTTAAAACAACTTTTCAGAGAGTTCTTGGAGCAAGCACGTAGATACAGCGTTTCCAACTTCGTTCTTAACATCACAGCTGGGCTCATGGAAATTGGTCACAATATTTATGGTCTTTTCCGGCTGGACTCGCTACTGGTTTCTCGCACGGTCTCTCAAAAAACCATTCGGGAAGCCACTCAAACTTTTGACGTAACTGAAATCGATGAATCGGATAATGAAGTTTCCGATGTGGATGAGCTCAATTTCGACAAAGAATTTGATGAAGATGACCTATATGATGCCGTAATTGATGAGATGGTCTAACGAAACTGAACAAGAATAAATGCTTTACTTGTTTTGGCAACTAAATATGGTGCCGATTTTTAGCTTTTGACATAGTCACGGAAATGTTTTGTAATATTCAACAGAATTGGGCCATTTTTGTTCATACAAAGAATAAATTGTCTAATTCAACTAATTTTAAAGCAAATCCTCAATAAATGTATTGTCCTTGAGAACTCAACTGGCCCTCGGTGGTCCATATTAGTATATGTTTGTGTAAGGTCATCAATTAAAGTATTCAATTTGTTCAAAGTATGAGCTCTCTTAGGTACACAATTTTACAGAAAGCTCAGCTACTGAAATGAGTCAAGTGAGTACTAAATCTAATAGGAGATTTTGTTAACTCCTGACAACTGGAGTTGTGCCGTTTTTTCTCGAAAATATTGTAGTGTCTTCGTCAATAAGATGAGTGATTTTCAGGCCGGCAATCCCGATAATTCTAAATTGAAGTGAACAAATGAGCATTTAAGATAAATCAAGACAGTAAATTTCCATTGTCAATTTCCACTTTTGACAAGACGATTTAACAAGAACAATTTTGATCGGCTTGATCAATAGTTGGTACGGAGTTTCATCTTTAATAGGATAATTGAACAAGAAATATAATTTGAAGGGACCGAATTTCTGGTAAATAGACTTGATTACAGGTAAAGCTTCATTGAAGGCTTCACTCCACTTACAAGACCACTTCTTCCTAGCATCTATTTTCTTTCCCATTAAATTATTAAATATCAAGTATAATACAAAACTACTTGTCGCTTCCGCTCGAAGCCTCCTCGATAGGAGCATGCTTCTCCTTGTCAGCCTCCTTCTTTTCCTTAGCAGCCTCTCTCAATCTCTTGACCTTAGGGTCGGTCGATCTGATTGGCTCCAACACGTATGGTGAAGACTTGGGGCCCATTCCGTCCTCGTCCTCGACGTAGTAAGCGTACTCGCCAATCTCGGCCAAGTCCACACCCAACAACTCCTCGTCCTCGTGCAATCTCAATCTCAAGAAGGGAACTCTGTCCATGATCAACAAGATGATGGCGGTGAGAGTGAAAGACCAAGCACCGATGGAAACGGAACCGGCCAACTGGTAGCCCAATTGGACCCAGTGGTGGTTCATCCAACCACCGGCAATAATGGTCGCACCGTCAGTAGCAGCAACGTAGTCAGCAGCAAAGATACCGGTCAAGAAAGAGCCAGTGAAGCCTCCAACACCGTGAAGGGCGAACACATCCATACCATCGTCGATTTGCAAGATGTTCTTCAAGTCAACGGCAAAGTTACACAAGATGGCGGGGACGACACCGAAAACAACAGCAGTGTAGACGGGCACGTAACCGGCAGCAGGAGTGATACCCACCAAACCAGCGATGGCACCACTGCACAATCCGACTGTCGACCACTTGCCGCCGGTTCTGAACCAGTCCACGAACATCCACGTCAAACCACCGGAGGCAGCGGCCAAGTTGGTGTTGACGCACGCGTACCAGGATCTGATGGATGAGTTGCCGGTGGAACCACCGTTGAAACCGAACCAGCCGAACCACAAGAAAATCGTGCCGAAGACGATGGATGTGACGGAGTGGGGCTTGTACTTGGGGACCTTGCCGGTGATCAATGGGTCGTGTCTCTTACCCAAAACAAGCGAGTAGGCCAAGGCGGCGAAACCGGAGTTCTCGTGGACTGGACCACCGCCGGCGAAATCAAGACTGCCCAACGCAGCCAACCAACCGTTCTTGCCCCACGACCAGTAGGCGATAGGACAGTACACGACGGTCAACCAGATGAACAAGAAAATCATCATGGGGCCCAATCTGGCTCTCTCGCATCCCGCGCCGACCATCAAAATGGCGGTGGTGGCGGCGAACATGCCCTGGAACAAACAGAACAAGATGTCTGGCACGGTCGAGACAACGGAGGGAGCGCCGAGCACCTGCATCAAACAGAAGTTCAGCAAGTTGCCCAAGAAGGGCGAGCCGGAGGTGTGGGTGAAGACGAGCGAGTAGCCCCAGAAGAACCACTGGAACGCGGTAAGACAGGCGGCCATGATGGACGCCCACAAAAGCGACAACGCGTGCTTTTTTCTACTGAGGCCCGAGTACAACAACCCAATGCCCGGAATCATAATCCACACCAAAGCAGAAGAGATACCAACCCAGACCATGTCCGCTGGCTGGAACTGTTCGTTCAAGTTGGTGGTGAGCGAGTCACCGCCGGTGCCTACACCGGTGAAATCAGTCCCGTTGATGGCTGACATTTTGTTTTCTTTACAGAGGGACAGAAAACGAGGTTCGTTTGGCGGTATTTATGTTTGTGGCTGCGAAACGAAAGATAAGCAGGAGATAAGACGGGCCCATCAATGGACTATACGGGCAGTGGGCGTGCATACACGCGGGCCAGCTGCAGGAATGGCGTAATCGCGAACGGACAACGCATCGAAAGGTGTCTGGCTGCAGGACCGGTGGTTTTGAAGTATTGATAAATGTCCTGATAAGTTGTCAATCCCGTTGTTGTGTGCAGTCCGTGCAGTCTGCTGTTTCATTCGCGTGGGGCCGTGTGCGCCAGCGACGAGCGAAAGTCACAAAAAGGAGCGTATGTTCAATGGCGCTGCTGCTAGCAGTCTGTTCTGGAACACGCGGCTGTTTCGCCTCTTTGGCGTGTTTCAGTGTTGGTCTCAGTGGTGCAGATAGGCCATCTAATCGCGGCCGTGTCTGCAGGCACACGGTGACTTAAGATAAGCACCGTTCAATTGTTGAACAGCATGGCCTATCACCCCTGGTTTGCCAAGAACAAAAGCGTGGGGAAATTGGAGACGATTTCTTGGGTTGCCGTTTGATATGCTTGTACGGTTAAGAGAGGAAACCGTGTGAAACACAATAAATGTCGAGGGTGTGAACCACAAAAAATGTCGAGGGTGCGAAGCACAGAAAGGTGTGAAAACACAGAAAGGTCGACGGCGTGAAACAAAGTTTCTTTCCTTGGTTAGGAGGCATGGCCTCGTACCCATGTGCCATATCCCGTAGAGTGGAGCATGCTACCTATCCATTGCATTATGCTCTTGCCAGTGCCTGGACCAACTATGAGCGTATGTAGGTATATGAGCGCATGTAGGTGTATTGGGTAGTTTATTCACGCAAATCAAATCGTAAAGTATCCTATGGTTAGCCTTGTCATGTGCATGTGCCGTTGGTCCACGGCCGTTTCTTTTAGTTCTGTACAGCGGCCAATCTGTGCCCAATGACGTGCCCCGATACGAGCCATGAAGAAGCTTAATCTAGCGAGACGATGTGCACGTTAGAAACACAGAAACAAATAGTAGGGCATTCGTATTTCCGAATCTGTAGAAATGTAATATTTCGTATCACGAATCTGTAGAATGGTGGAGGTTCCTGCAAAGACCTTCCCAATTGAGATTATTACATGCGTCGCCGTTGGAAATGCGGCAAGACAGCTACAACAGAAAATCGATGGTAGGCTTAGTGAGTCTCTGAATCTCACAGTGCCTTGCAATGTACAAACCAGAAAGATGGATGCATGCCCATCTGAGATCTGTATATGCGATACTAATCTTTTCTTCGTGGTAAAGGCTCGATCCAACGTGATTATTGCATAAACAGGTACTTACGTGTTCACCTAGTGATAGCAGAGTGCAGACGATCCATCCGCATTGTAAACGTTTGAAGTTGCCAATCGAACGTGTCTTATCTTGACGTTAAGCATGGCTGCAAACTTCCTTCGTCTTGATCTACTGAGTAGATGAGCCTCTCCAGTGACAAAGCCAGTAAAGCCACATTATTTTGTAGATCAGCGCCGTAGAAATGGTCTTTTGTTTCTTAATGGTATACTTTTTGAGCTACCACCGTCTCCTGAGTAATTCCCATAAGTGTTTGCCGAACACCCAACCCTCAGCAGCGATAAACGAATCCTACTAATCGTATTACCAAGCAGTAGAAATTGCCTCTCCATTCAAACTTTTATTCTTCTTCGGGCACCCTTGGCTATATCTAACTAATTGAACCTCCTGACCAAAACTATGCAACGAGCAGGATTGCGATTTTCGCTCCTTCTTGAACCAGCCGTTATCCTAATTTTCGGATATCCCAGCCTGGAGCATCCGTACGAACCTTAGCGACATTCCTTGTATTCTTTAATATTACTGCGTACGGTCACTTCGACTTATCCTATCGCCAACCAAGCAACCATCCAATTCTCGTGCCACAACCTTTAAAATATCTAGGACGCTCAATAAATTGCATTTTCCTTTTTTCCCCTATTTCCCCCTTTTCATCTCTGATTTTCCCCAAAAAGTCACTGCCCCCAGATCTTACTTTTCATTATTAAGTGCTGGTGCGCACTGCTGGCTCCCCATACTTCACCATACCCACCACAAGTGTCCCCTAAAAGACTACCATGGTCGATTTCCCCACGACAATTTTGACGTCCAAGTCACCGGAGGAGGTTGCCAACTTCCTCCCCCGCTCGTTGCAATTGAGCCAGACGCTCATCGAACAGAACCTAGTGGCCTGGTTCTCCAACTACATGAACATGCTCATGCGCTACAACCAGGACTTGAACTCGTTGGTGGCCAATGGAAGGCACTTCTTCACTGCGGGCGAAGGCGAGTTCGGTGCCATTGACAAGATCTGGAACTGCGTGGCGCTGTGTGTCATGTCTCAGATCCATGTGAACGATTCGCTTCTCAGCACGATCCGCAACGACATTGTGGGGCCCTTCAACGCGGCATTCAAGGAGGATTTCAAGCACTCCGAGCTCCAGATCGAGTCGCAGGAATTGTTGCAAATGGTCGAGACTTTGGACGACGCCGAGGGTACTTACAACTGGAACCACAAGGCGCCCGTGATTCTCCAGAACTTCGAAAACTATAAGAGGTTCGAGAAGGATACGCTCTTCAATGCGTTCATTGCGTACTTGAACGTGGTCAATTCGAGAAACGCGCGGCTCGTGTCGAAGAACGAGAATGCTGTCAACTTCATCTTGAAGGAGTTCAACATCGATAAGGAGATGGAATCCTACACGGACTACATGATCAACACCAAAGTCGAGGCTCCCCCAAAACCCAAAGTCAAGAACCCCGTTGAAAAGCCAGCTCCTTCGAAGACGTCATCCTCTGTGGCTTCTGGTACATCTGCTGGATCTTCGAGCGGCAAAGAACGTAGAAAGTCCAAGTTGATGCTGAAAGTCGGCTCGATTTTGGGCCGTAAGAAGAAACACGGTGTTGCTTCCCACTCCGAGACGATACCAGAGGACCATTCCGTCGTTTCTGCCACACTTTCTAGACAAGAAACGCAAGCTTCTAGGGCTGAGACGAAAAACTCTTTATATCAACCTCCGGCCCCTGTAAGCAAGCTGGCCCGTAGTAACAGTGCTTCTCACCATCCAGCGCCTGCTACGATACCCGAGGATGTTGCTGGTGGTGCTAAGAAAGGCAACCGCACGCTCCCCTCGCTTAACACGCAGCCTTTGGTGCCCAACAATGCTGTGGAGAAGAAACTTCCTACCCCTCAGACTCCAGTTCTGGCCCCAGCTCCAGCTCCAGTTGTTCCTGAAGTACCTCGTGGCTCTGATTTATATGCTGCCGACGAAAGGGCCCCTAACGTAGAAAAGCTCGAGTCTTCGGACGACGACAGCGATGTTCCCACTGATAAGAGTGGCAACCGTATGTCTTTGCTCAAGACACACGATTTGGGCAACACACCCAAGCTTAACGCCGACCCTGAAGAACAAGCAAGAGGTGCTTCGGCAGGCAAGTACAGTTTCGAGTATGGAGATGAAGAAAAGTCGATTTCCACGCCGATCCAAACTCCTAAGCTTGCAAATCGCGGATTTGATTTAGAACCCGAGAGCCAGCCTCCAACTTACGACGAAGAAACTGCACAGGCGGTTCTTCCTGAGAAGCACGAGCTGAAGTTGGAACAGCGTCCTCCACCTCCACCGCCACCATCTAGAAAAACGCACAATTCTGGTATTGACGCGAAAAGAGACTTTATGCTGCCTGCCAATACTTCCTATTCGCACGCAGCCGATGGTATGTCTTTGCGAAGCCAGATGACCGGGGCGTCGTTGCTCAAACAAGACTACTTTAAGCACTTCGATGCAACAGACGATATCTCACGTCCTGGCTTGAATACCTCTATCGCAGAGATCATAAACGTGAGCATAGTTCGTGGAGAAGTTACCAAGAGTCAGATCTTGGGAGAAGTCGCATTCAACTATAACTCGCAAGAGGTTTCGAGCCCTGTTGCGGTTAAAATTCCTCTGAAGCTTTCGCGGTTTTTACTTAACGAACAAATCATGCAAGAGAGCGAAAAGGGCGTGTACAATCTTAATGTAGCACCCATTTTGGGTAAAACTTTGGGCGGAATTAAGTACTCGCTCGATATTGACCCGCAAGAGGTACCCATTTTGATCAAACAAATCTGGAAAACGGAGGAAACGCAGGCCAGTCTTATCGTAAAAGTAATGCTCAACCCATCATATGGACAACAGATACAGCTCGATAACTTTGTCATTTCTGCGTCATTAGACAGTTCAGTGTCATCGACATCGGCTAGTTCGAAGCCCGAGGGTTCGTTTAACAAGGACGCAAACCGTATTACGTGGCGGTATGGTAAGCCGCTAGTTCTTTCGGCGGCCAACCCCGAGGAAAAGTTAATTGCCCGTATAATGACGAACGGAGTCGGAAAGGAGTCTTCTTCCGGAGTCAAGGTGAAATTTTCTGTGGCCCTGCCTCAAACGTCGTTTGCTAAAATCTATGATTTGGACGACAACACGATCCCCAGTGTAATCAACTTGAGTAGCGGGAACTATAGTTCACACTTTAAGTAAGCCCAAAAATTGTAGCTTGCGCTAAATGGCGGTTGCCTCTTATATTTGCATTAAGCAAAAGGAAAAGTATTCGTTTATGTTCTTTGAACATATTTATAAAATAAATTCTGTTTACGTCGATTTCCCGTACACGTAAGCTATACAAGCAAATTTTTCAATCATTTATTCTTCCTGTTTCCTCTTCCTGGTCTATATAATTTTTATATGTTTAATGTCTCTTCTGAGTCTGTACACCAAAAGAGAAAGACCTGCGATCAACACAAAGAACGGCAACAGTACCCATTTCACGACGGCGTTTACGAACTCCGAAGAGTCACTTTTACGTTCTAACTCGCCCGCGTAGCTCATGTACTGCTTCAGAATCTCTTTATGGTTGGCCATAAGCAAGTCTACTTTCGTCTCGATGTTGTGTGTTTCTGCTTGATGTACCTTGATTTCATCAATGACTTTCTGGTGAAGTGCGCCAACGGACGACACCATCTCCCGGTAGTGCGAGCGCAAGAGCGCTTGGAAGTCGTCATGTGTTTTCTTCATGTCTTCTAGGAGAAGCTGTTGCTTGTTCTGAACGTTTTTCACCTCTTGCAAAGCCAGTGAAAGCTCAGAAACTTGTTTATTGTCAATCTTATCGAGCGTGCTTTCAAGGAGCGAAAGTTTCCGGTTAATCTCGTTGATGTGAGCGTCGAACTTGGAATAGTCGACATTTGAGCCTTCAGAGCGCGACTTTTCCATAAGCAGTTGTCTGGAAATCGCAGGCGAGTCTGTAGGCTTCGATTCGTCCGTTTGCGTGATGGTCACCATTTTAATCAAGCCTTCCTTCATGAGATCGTGGTCATCGAGGGCGTCTTCTGTGAGTTCGTAGTAGGTATCTAGTTTAAGCAATTCCCAGTACTCTTGCGACTTGACGTCTGTCGAGGCAGAGACTCCAAAGATGAAGTCCTTGCTTAGTTTATCGAAAGAAAGGGTGTCTGTTCTGAAACACAAGTTGTTGTCGACCTGAACTTTAAAGATCTTCTTCTGGCTCGAGTATGACAACCGCATCGTGAACGGTATCATCGAATCCAAGTAATTGAGGTCGCACCCTCCGAATGCAGTGCTTTTGGAGTTTTCGAGAATCTGTTTCCCGTCATTAGCAAAGATCTTGAGACCACGACCCTCCTTATTGTTAATCAAGAATTGGAACCCCTCGTACGATTTGGGTCCTCCAAAGTTATGGCCATCTAGTGGCATATCAGACTCAAGCAACCAAAACGAAAACCCATTGGAGTCGAAGTACAAGTGGTCTTCTACCTCCACTCTCTCGGAGTTCCTAAAGACAACCTCAATCGTCCAGTCACCCTTCAGTCCAGCCAAAGGCTCCTTCGACCAGATCGATCCCATGCCATCTTTTACTACGAGACGCCCTTCTTCTAGGCGCATGTCGCCCTTGGTGATCCATTTTGGGGATAAGTCAGAAACGCTGTCTAGCCTGATAAGATTCGGGAGGTGGGGCGGTTGCGGCTTGTCAAGGGCATTTTGACGCACACGTGCCTCAGGCACTACAGCCATTGCCGACACTGCTAGGGCAAAAAGTGGTGAAAACTTCATTTTGCTAGTGGCTGTAGAGAGAGCTGGGAGCTTTGGACCCTAAACTTGACAATGTTTGCACCCGTACACCAACAGATAAGGAGTGAAGGGTCCCTTTCGGCTATTAATACACGATGTGATACAAAGGGATAGATATCTTATACTGATTTGGTTGGGTGGTCATTTAAGTTTTTCTCTAGGGTAATAGATTGTGTTTTGAAGTATATGCGTGCGTACATTGTTACATTGTGCTATAAGACCTTAATCAGGGAGTTTCTAACTAACTTGATTATTCCAAGGATTCTTAAACGATAAAAAAAGGTTTTGAGTTCTGAGTTTCTGTTACTTTCGTAATTTCTGATTTGTTCTGATGTGCACAATTTTATTTACACACAATTGGAGGAAGTTGGGGAGAAATTATGAATGAAACAAGATGAAGTCATAAAAATCGAGCACTCAAATATTTTATACCAAGCTCGATACTGTGATGACTATTACATGGCACTTCATTTCTCATTACAGTTTTTTCTATTGCAAAGTCTGCGGCCTATAGTTTTACTTAAAACTTCACATGTATATTGAATGTAAACATATCTGATGATTATGAGTTAAATGATGTGATTTGCGCAAATCGCTCTCCTACAGATTGTTACCAACGTCTTTCTGAAAGAAGACAAAATCCTCACAGTCCGGGTCTCGGAAAGGGCATTCTTCGGTCTGAACCAACAGAGATCAGCCTTATGCTTATCAAAAGGGCTCAAACCTCGAGGAAAACCAGGCTAAACTTGCCGAGTGTCACGTCATTATAGCACTCCTGTGACTCCTTTTTTGGTAACGGAGTCTAACTCGTCCATCTACTGCGAAGCTACCATTACCTATATTTACCAAACCCAAAATAAAGGGGCCGCTGTGCCAAAAGTTAAGAGACTACACTCAAGCTTACAATCAAAAGCACCGAAGAGACATTACAGTATGATGTTGGCAAAGACAAAGGATTTTGCAGTCGTATCCTAATCTTGACAAGATCTTGGCTCCTCTTGTATAAGCACGAATTTCTTATCCTATTAATAACAAGTACATGCCATTCATTGAATATTCAGCCTTCAGAAACTCACATTCAGCTTTTTGTAGCCGATACGTGAAATGAAACTATTTTAATGATGATAGAAATCCATTGAAGCAAGGCAGTATCTTTGTGACTCTCCAGCTAAACTCTTTCTGAAAGACTAAAGCTTAGTTACTTTCCGTAGCTCTTTCTACTGATTCCTTTTCTTGGTTTCCATACTCCACCAATTCTGTTTTTGGCAGTGCTATCTACATATGGAAGAAACGTGCCCTCTGCAGCCGGCGGGATCATATCCGCTAGGGGGATCTTGCCTTCGCCCCGTGCAAAAATCAATTTGGAGCCACTCTCTATAGCGGCTTGAATCGCTTGATACACGCTGTCGTCTTGCGGTAGGTAAAGATTCAATTGACGATTTCTATAATCGACAGAATGCACCATACTGAGACAAAGAAAATGCAGGTCAAGAGAAATGAAGTCACTTCCATTTATGAATAGTGACATATGGGATTGTACTGGCTTGTGATGTGCAAACACGCCCATTACCGATGCTTCTGCCAAACAGTGAACGCGGTCTTTCAAAGTCACGTCATCGATATTATAATCAATTACGCAAAAGGCCAGAATATAATCAAAGGAGAGCGTGAGTGGTCGGCTCGAGAGAATTGGCCGGAAATCGAAGGACGCACCGTTCACTTGGTGAAAGTAGAGTAATTTATTACGAACCAATAGTTCTTTCTTAGAAACATCAAATGATCTTCTCGTCCCTCGTAAGATCGTGACGTCAGTCAAATTTCTAAACTCCGCCACAACTTCCGCATCAGGGTTATCTTGTGCCTCAAATGCGTCGGCCTCGAAGCCATCAAGTTCGGTTGCATTGTGATGTGACATATACACGAGTTGATCTGCTTTGAGATACTCGGTGATGTCCACAAGGATTTTGTTTCCAAAGCCCTTGATATAGCTGGGATACCTGACAACTAGGGGTATTCCTTTACTTTTGATGTTTTGGTGGTAGTGTCGTATAAGGCTATTACAGATTTCAATATAGCGCTGTGGCATTTCGAGGAAGGAGTCTAGGCCCCAGTAGCAATTTTTATTCAATGGATGACTACTTTGTTTGAATGGAAGAAGTGCACCAAACACAGGTGCATCATGCACAGTTAACGATAGGCAGCCAGGAACCATGGCATTTGCCGATTCGACATCTAGGTCCAAATATGAAACCTCTTGATTGCCAGATAGAAGCAAATGGTTGATGAGAGTTTTAGCGACGGTCGTTTTACCAGATGTTTGAGATCCGAACACAACAACAATACCCAAATCTTTCGATATTCGCTTTAGGTGTCGATGTGTATACGAATCGAAATGTACTGAGTAGACACCCTCTGGAGTTACTGCATTGTTTTCCAACAATTCAAACGTGTACAGAGTCGTTTTGGTGTGGAAGTGTCCTTGGAGAGGGGCGTAGAAGTCGCCGAGATCAGAGAGGCCATTTTCCAAGTTTGAGACTTCTAGAAGAGCATCGAATCCGGGTATTAACGGCGGTGGAAGCTCTCCTTCATTCCGTTCTTGATTGCACGAGATAACTGGTAAAGACTCACATGAGTTAGTTACAATGCGATACACGCCTCCAGTCAGCATAACATGCAAGTTATTAATCAGAAGAGTCCCATTCAAGACTCTTAGGGAGTAGTTTCCCTTGATTAATAGATATTCGCCTTTCTTGAGGCCGTATGTGATACAATCTGGTCTGAATACGGTGTTTCTTACCGAGGGTACGAAGTTCGAGCTTGTGGCCATTTGCTCTAGCAAGACCGGCAAAGGCTCGACTTTCGGGGTGTCATCTTTCTTTTGCCTGGGTTTAAAAGCGGCAAACGCGCTCATGTCCCCGCTGTTGTGTCGTTTATGGTAGACCTCTTCATCTACTACTTGTAAATAAGAGCCATATACACACTTACAATATAATGAGATCGCCAATATAGACTAAGGAGCGAAAATTTTTTGGGGAGTCTACCATTAACTTTGAGGGTCTTTTCTCGGGATTTCTCGGAATTGAGGACGTGCGTATATTCAGTTTCGGGCAGTTTCTATTTAGAGGATTTACACGAGTTTCCCGACGCTGATGAGAAAAAAGTCATACAGGAATGTAGGTTTAACGTATTGCCATTTCTTTGGAGGCTTTTTTCATTGGTACGGATCCACTTCAAGCGCCCTTGATGGTAGTTGGTTTCCAACTTGACAAAGTTGGCTCCGCCACGGGGAGAAACTACATTTGAAATTGATCGCTATAAAAAAAAGTTTCTCCAGCTGCGCGCTTCTAAGGCTCCCGCTGCTTTCCTTCCTATTTGTAGACTGCAAAGAAAGTTCTGCCGAACGTTTCACGCATTGGTCAGAGGTACAAAAAGCCATGCTCTGCCTCTCTTGCTTGATCTAATCTATTGTACAAAATGCTGATTGCACACGAACATTTGAACAAGATCTTGTCAGCAATAGCGTGTTTGGTCATTGGAGTTTGGATTCGGCGTCTTGTTCTTCCACCGTCCGACTTCCCCAAAAACATCCCCACCATTCCCTTCTACGTTTGCTTTGTGCCAATTCTCACTAATTGGGACCAGAAGAGAATTTTTGAAATATATTTTAGAGACAAGATGGAGAAATACGGTGCGGTTAAGATCTATTTTGCCTCAAGATGGAACATTCTTGTCAGCAGACCAGAGTATGTCTCGGAAATCATAAGACAGAATGAAGTCTTCGAGAAAAGCGGTAATCAGGAAAAAATCCCTTATGCGATTATTTCGGAGTATTTAGGCGATAATCTCATTTCGGCCGGCAACAAAAATTGGGCAAAGTATCGTTCGGTCCTGGAAGACAGCATAAAATTTCCTGATTTGGAGCCGATGGACGCCAACGTTGATTCGCTTGTCAACCAAATTCGACTGAATCCTGACGCTGAGAAAGGCTTAAGGGTAAATGACATGTTTCAGAAGTTTGCTTTAGCATGTATAGGCGATTGCGTAATTGGGTGCAATCTAAAAGAAACTGCGGACGGAGTATCTATCCACGAGAAGATAATATTCTTGAAAAAGCAGATTTTCGAGCCTCTTTACATGATATTCACTTTTCTAGATAAGTTTCCAATTCCATCTAGAATGAGGGCCAGAAAAGCTCTCAAAGAGTTCAAAGCCTATTACATTAACAAGATTAAAACAGAACGCAACAACGAAAATACGAAAAAGCTAGGCCCTAGGCTTGCCGCAGCTCATGAAAATGGGTTGATTTCAGAAAAACAGTTTCAGGACAACGCCATGATAGCAATGATAGCGGGACACGAAAACCCTCAAATCCTATTGACCACAGTGATGTATCTTATCTCAAAACATCCATTTGTTCAAAAGAAGTTAAGAGCCGAACTTGCTGCTCACGAAGGGGCTCCAGAGTCTTGTCCATATTTGAACGCAGTCATATATGAAAGTTTAAGAATGTACCCTCCCTTGGCGCAACTCATTAATAGAATATCGCGGAAAAAAGTTTGTTTGGGCAAAAATATCATCATACCTAAAGGTGTTTACGTTGGAAACAATAGTTTCTTCACTCAGAGAGATCGTAACTACTGGCAAACTGCAGATCTCTTCATGCCTGAGAGATGGGGAGTCACAGGTGAGCAGATTGCTGCCAATTACAGAAAGGCCAAGAGCAATTGCACATTGACTGCTTTTCATGGGCGCAAACGTGCTTGTCTTGGTCAACAGTTTGCGTTAACGGAGGTTAAAAAGGCTACAGTGAGACTCGTACAACAATTTAAGATTGCAATTGATCCTGAATGGGTTGAGAGGTGGACCCAATCGGGACCTTTGTGGCCCGTAAATTTGTCGTTGTGCTTTAAACCGTTGAGAGAGAAACTGGTCTAACATTTTCGCTACACATATGGATGTACTTACAGCATCAATATCAAGAGCAAAAACCAGCAATTTATTTGAATGTAATAAAAAGTATATAATCCTTTTTGTTTATACGTCCTGTTTAACTGTAAACGCCTTGTAGATATTCTAGATTTTAAGACTTATCGTTGACAGTGAAAGGATCGGAAAGGTACAACTGCCAGTCCTCGTATTTTCCAGGAGTACCGAATGGCTTCAATGAGCGGCACAATATCTTAAAGTTTCCGTTAGGAATAGCCGTGCCATCAGACAATTTGGAGAAGCCGAAGTAAGAGATCTTTGATGTGATACCGGAAAATTGAACTGGAAAAGCAATCGAACCACCTTGGAAAGAAGTGGTTGCAAGTGGCCCAATAAAACCGTTCTCTCCTTTCGATATGTTATACTTGTATGAGTTCAAATCAAAATTATCCATAACAAGGTCAAATGAATAGAACTTGGTTCCAAACCTGATGTTGTGATAAATAACTGGAGAATCTCCTCTACGAGGAGCAAAGTTATGAGCGTACCGAGTTAAATTTTGCAAGGATCCCCGAGAGTCCTTAGCCACAATCAAAGGTTTGTCTGCCCAAGCAGTCCACTTACTTGTGTCAAATTGAGCGCCCATATAAGGAACAGTTACAAGCTCACCATTGTCTCCGGAAATGTCTATAGCGCCTTGGAAGATAGGTGCTCTCGAAGTGTCTAAACCCATGGGAGGGTTGATGACAACATCAAAAGATACCTGATCTCCTGCTGCAAGTGTAAATGAAGTTTGCGACAAATGAACCGACCCATAACCCGCGACAGTATCTGGGTAATATGGTGACACGTTACCAGCTTTCCCAGTTTTAGCGTAGATAGTTGGAAGATCTCTAGTGGAAACCTGGTAATTGATATCATAATTGCCATCATTCAACACAGTAATAGTATGAGTGTCAACCCTATAGAGCGTGTCATTTAAGTCGAGGTAAGGATTGGAAAGGATCCTTGTCTTTGTTTCAAACAACGAAACCGCATCGATGATACCATTTCCTTGTTGGATCAACGGAGCGTAGCTACTTCTGTCGGTAACAGTATTACCCTTTGTGGAGAATGTTTCAGGCAAAAGTCTTCCCGAACCGATGACTCTGTTTCTAAGCTCGTGAGGGTCGGTTCTTCCGTTAGCAGACAAAAACAATGAAATCACACCGGTAATGTATGGGCATGCAAAGGAAGTTCCCGAAGAAATAGAATATCCTCCTCCGACTTTAGCACCCAAAACATCTCCTCCTGGAGCAGCAATATGTGGGTAAAAGCCTTGATCAAAATCAGGTCCCCAAGAAGTGAATGAGTTGATCACTCCTGAGTAGGCGTCAGCTTTTGCAACGGCAGAAGAAGATTGGTCACTTTTGCTGAAAGATGCCGAAAGACTGTTTCCACCAACAGCTTCGTTGTACATCCAATACAACGCATCGTATGTGCTCATTCCCCAAAGACGAGTCAGCCCGGAGGAAAGGTCCAACTTAGAGTAACTCAAACCAGACTGGGAGGTAAAAACCAAAACTCCAAAGTATCCTGAATCGTTCGAAGCTTCGAGTATCTCCTCGTCAGAGCAAGAGCCCTTATAACCAGCCATGAATCTTTGAGAGCCATCGTTGCCTCCGTTGTTATATTGAGGGGCACATAAATCACCAACGTAGTCGACATCTAACTCAGAGTCAATTCCAAAGTTGTTGCCTTGGTTAGATACATACTGGAACGGCATTTGCATTCCGCTCGAAGAGTACAACACTCCAGTCCAGGCGAGCAACTGATTGGCTTCGACTGAAGCAACGGCAATGACTCCCTTCCCAGTGGCGCCGGAGGAAGCACGATACAAACCATCTGAACCAGAGTTACCTGCTGCGTATACGACTGGGATACTCTCGGCGATTTTTGCTGAGACAAGAGAGACGGGAATAGATGGGTAACCACGGTCAGAACCCAATGACAAAGAAATGACATCAGGATTATCAGAATAAGCTTTTAACAAAGCTGCCAAGATGATGTCGTCAGTGGTGCTTGGAGAACAACCAAAGACCTTGTACATCTTGATAGAAGACTTGGGTGCGACACCCAAAAGGACATCAGAATGACCAGCAATAATCGAAGACACGAAAGTTCCGTGTCCCACGCAGTCAGATGTATCGTTTGATGGTTTTTGAGGGTTTTGAGTGAAATCATAACCCTGGACAAGACTTCCAGCAAGGGCAGGGTGATTATAGTCAACGCCAGTATCAATAACAGCGACATTGATTCCATCACCCCACTGATCATTCTGATGAACTTTGTCAACGCCGGTTAATGCGTGTGGGTTCCATTTTTGGGTGTCGCCGTCTTGAACTTGGAAATCCAATGTGACGTAGGATGCCATCCATGCATCCTTGATCCCTGGAAGAGACTTAATTTCTTCCAACGTCCGAGCTGTAGAATTTTTAATTTCTAAGGAAGCTCCATTAAAGATTGGAGAGTCAAACTGGTTGTTGACTGACACCGCAAGACCTTGTTGCCGGAAAGAGTCCAAAGCATCATCAATGCCGTTCGATCCCCCTTCAATCTCAACAATAAAGCGGCCTTCGGGTCTTTCGAGCTTCATTGGAATTGCATCGGCCACCTCGTCGAAGGTGAATCCGAACGAGAGCGAAGCGAGTGCGAGCAAAGATGAGAGTTTCTTGATAATCATTAGAGTGTTTTACTGAGTAGTGAATGATATATTTGCAGATCCATGGTGCTCTTTATAAGTTATGGCGAAGTGTCATTTTAGACGGATAGTGGCTGCAAAAGCGAGCCGTCAAACCGTAGCCGGATAGACCTAGCCGAAGCCGGTCGCATCGAAACCTTACGTGGAAACTATTTGAGCGATTTCATGACGAGATTCAGCGATCTTCGATTTGAAACCCATATTCGTGACGATCATCTTATCGTCTAATACGGAGAAAGCAAAGGTTGGGTATCGACGCCTTGATTCGTCTTTGAAAAAACTTGAAAAACTTCCGAACACTTTTTACGTAATCTTCGTTTGAAAGGAGTTTCCATTTGAGTATTTCCAACTCGTCCGGTATTTCAGCATGTAGTATCGGATCGGATTCGAGTCGAACAAACTTACCATTAGACCAAGAATTCTATGAATTCGAGACGGCGGAGGATTAGAAATTTTGTTCTGAGGAGTGCGTCACGGAAAGCTGTTCAAGTTTGGAAGCTTCATGCCAGGAACAGCAATATGCGTCTCGCGTAGCGCTTTCCATAATCAAGATGCGTAACTTGACAAGTAAACCAATGCTTGATTCAAAGTAGCAGTTTCTTTGAATGACTACATTTGAAATTATGGTCTCAGAGAGGAGCGCCATTTGATTCCATCTTGGGTAAGCTTTCTTTCCTTGAATAGCTCTTTTGAAACAAAAACTCGAAAAAACGTTGCAAATCTATTCTAAATTGCAACTTGTCAATATAGTTTACCTCATTCTTTTCTTTCTTGTAAATGATGCGGTGGCTCAATGGCAGAGCTTTTGATTCCAAATCAAAGGGTTGCAGGTTCGATTCCTGTCCGTGTCACACTTTTTAGTTTTTCACTCATGATGTTGCACTTGAGATTTCCTTCTCAGACCAAATTTTTTAGATAAACAATGGCCAAAAAGCCGAAGAAGGCGGCTGTCCCCGAAGAGCCCCCTCAAAATGCGAAATCTAAGAAATCTAAGTCTCAATCGCCCGCACCTGACTCCAATGCCCCACCTAAGCCCCAAAGAGGTTTAGCCATTGGTGATAACTTTGGATGGACCGGAAAGCTCCCCGCCACGTTATTGTTCGAACATGCCCAGAAACAGAAATGGAACAAGGTCATTATTGACATGCGCAAGACCTCCAAGGGCTTTATTGGCGTCGTGAACCTCCTGTGGGAGAACCCCAAAACCAGAGAGACGATCCACCTCAAGTGGCAGCCAGACACTGATCTCCTACCTCCACGTGAAACAACCAATGAGGCCCGCCATTTTGCAGCCACATATGCGATGTATAGGCTCAACTACGTCAAGAATTTGAAGATGGTGCTTCCCACATTATTCAGAAACTACTGGGCTGATATGGAGACGAGGAGAATGGAGCTCTTGAAAAAAGATAAAGCATTCCACGATAAAATTTATAATGCAAACCCGTTCCAAGTGTATTTAGACGGGCAAGCCGCGCAAGATTTGAAGGACCGGGAAAGGAAGGCCAAGGAAAACAGTGAGGCCAAGGTTAGAAAGCCTACTGCTAGCGTGACGTTGATGGAGCCAGCTCAAAGTAAAAACACATCCAAGAAGTCGCCTACTGCGCTAAGTTCTCTGCTTGTTAAATCCTTCCCAATTGGCAAGAAAGCATGGGAAAACGCACCGTTCGTCGACTTCTCGCCGGAGATCAGGGCGTCAATCGAGAACTCTATTAAGCGCCACATCTCTTGGGTCGAGGTGGGTAGCTCAAAAGAAGCTGACAAGGGCAAGAGAGAGGATTGGCTCGTCCAGCTTTCCCAAATCGGGTTTCGTCTGGCGCATGCCCAGGAAGCCCTTGACCACACAAATACATTCATGGACGCCTTAGAATGGCTTCTCTTCCACGTGCCAGAAGACGACTTGCCGACATATTTTGCGAAAAGAGATGAAGATAGCTCCTTGTCGTTTAAGATCTCCACCGACATCAAAACCGAAAAAACGCTACAACGGCTTTCCCATTCTGGGTACGATAAAGACGAAATTTTAGCTGCGCTTGTGGAGAGTAACGGAGACGAAGTTTCGGCCGCTATTTTGGTCACTGAAAAGATCTTGGGGATCGAGGCTGCCCTTCAAAAACAAACCGGAGAAAAAGGGTTGGATTTATGGATCGAGGAACTCGAAGGCATAGCGATGGTGGGCAGCAATAAAGTAGATTTTGCTTTGGAAAACAAGAAGATTGCGACTTTGGTCCTCAATATCCCGGAAATCGCCGCCGGTCTCTTACTGATGAAGCTCTTCTTTCCGAGCGACTACCCTAATCAGTTTCCAGGAGTACAGATAATTGTGAATGACACGTCGTTCAAGTTGGCAAATTACATCAAGCTTTCCATTATTCGCAAATTATTCGACTTCGTTTCGAGTAATAATCTTTTGGGGGACTGCTACCTATTCTCTTTGGTTGAATGGCTTGAAGGCAACATCCAATCCGTTATAAAAAACCCAGGCAGATTGGTATCTGAAACATTTGAAACACTTGATAAGAGCGAGAGATCTGTTGCTTCCAAAAAGACAAAGAATCACTCTGGTCAGAAACGCGCCCGAGTTGAAAGGCTCCTGACTGCCGATCTCGATAAGATGAAGAGTGCTTACCTTAAGAGACAGGCGACGCTGGAACTTAAACTGTCTTTGCTGCAAAGAAGTAAGTTACCGGCTTGGCAGAAGCAGAAGGAATTAGTGGACATTATATGTTCCAACAAGGTCACGCTCGTTACTGGTGAAACTGGTTCAGGTAAAAGTACCCAAATTGTGCAATTCGTTCTTGATAAATTATGTTCTGAGGAAAATTTCGAAAGCAAAATTATCTGTACCCAGCCTCGAAGAATCTCTACGATTGGTTTGGCAGAGCGTATCTCGGATGAGAGATGTCTGAAAGTTGGAGAAGAAACCGGATATGTGATCAGGGGTGATAATAAGACTCTGAGACAGACAAGACTACTGTTTGTCACCACTGGAATTCTTTTAAGAATGCTTCAGTCGTTTTTATCACCTTCGAATATCGACTCTTCCATGTTCGACAATTTGGAGTTTATCTTCATTGACGAAGTCCATGAACGGTCTGTGGACAGTGATTTCCTTTTGAACATTTTGAAGAAAATCTTGTTTAAAATTCCGAAGTTAAAAGTGGTTTTAATGTCTGCAACCATAAACACTGAGGTTTTCGTCAATTACTTTCCAACAGCCGTGAATATGGTCCACATTGAGGGCCGCACATTTCCCATCGAGGATATTTACCTCGACGATATCCTTACAACTTTGGATTATTCGATGACCACTTATGATGGTCAAGTCATCAAACCTAAAGCCGATTCTACTTTCTTTGCAAGTGGAAAAATCAATAATGATCTCATTTCAAAGTTATGTTTACATATCGATTCAAAACTACTGATTGAAAAGAATTCGGGCTCCATTCTTATTTTCCTTCCTGGTATAATGGAGATTAACCAGTGTATTCGGAAAATAGATGACGAATTTCAGAAATGCGGCAAGCGAGTGTGCTGTTTGCCATTGCACTCGGCGCTCTCATCAAGTGATCAGAAGCGTGTCTTCAAAACTGTGCCAACCGGTGTAAGAAAAATTGTGGTATCGACAAATATTGCCGAGACTTCCATCACAATTCCAGATTGTGTAGTTGTAATTGATGTTGGACGGTCGAAGAGCGTGTTTTTCGACCCACAAGCAAACACAACACGCTTGGTTGAAAATTGGTGTTCCCGAGCTGAGATGGCACAAAGGAGGGGTCGTTCGGGCCGTATTCAGAATGGAACGTGCTACCACTTGTACACAAACGACACAGAGAAGTCAGTTTTAGCACAGCCCATTCCTGAAATTCGCCGTTCCCGCCTAGAGAATCTATATCTTGTCATTAAAGCAATGGGTCTCAAGAACGTTCCCGAGTTTTTGAAAGAGGGTTTGGACCCACCTGAACAGAAATCTCTTAATAAAGCACAGTCGTTGCTAGCTGAAATTGGGGCTTTGGGTGCCGATGAGAACCTTACAAATTTGGGAAAGTATTTGTCCCTTATCCCTACAGATTTGCAAGTCGGAAAGATCTTGCTTCTAGGATGCATTTTTGGATGCGTCGACACCTGCTTGACTTTGGCGGCGGTGTGCTCTACGGGAAGTCCTTTTTCGAACAATTTTGAACTCAAAGACGAGATAAAGCGAGCCAAAGAGGCTCTTGCGAAAGGTCAGGGAGATCTTATGGCGTCCGTGGTTGCTTTTAATGAGTGGGAATCGTCTTCCAGTAAGAAATTTGTCTCTGATAACTACTTGTCATATCTCACACTTCAGGACATCCGGTCAAATCGTTCACAATACCTTCTGATTCTTAAGGAGATTGGTTTCCTTCCCTTATCTTACAATTTCCACAACAAGGACAAGTTTAACCGAAACAACGAGAACTTTACTGTAGTTAGAGCGATCATCACCGGATCGTTTACTCCTCAATTGGCCAGGGTTCAGCTTCCCGACCCGAAGTTCGCTCAAACAATAGTTGGGGCCATAGAGCTTGATCCAGATGCAAAACAGTCGAAGTTTTGGATTAGAAATGAAAAGTATATCGAACAGATTCGATCCGATAAACCTGGTGATGAGTTTCCAGCTTCGAGGGCTTTCATCCATCCATCCTCCCTTCTCTTCTCGAGTACTGAATCAGCTCTGGGTATTCCAAATATTGAAAACTTGATTTTGGAAGATGGGTCTATTGACACAGAGAAGGCGAGGGCGCAGTTTGACCTCACGCCTTCCGCAAAACTTCAAGTGAATGCCATCCACAAGGCTCCATTCGTGGTATACACGTCTGCAAATTATACTAGCAAGCTTTATCTTAGAGATATAACCCCAACAAGCACTCTCAGTGCATTGCTTCTTGGTGGGAAGATTCTGTATGACATTGCAGGCTCTCTCTCGACTGGGAAAAAATGTCCAGGCATTGTTCTTGATCTGTGGATGCCTATCCGCACTTGGTGCAAAAACGGAGTTCTTCTCAAGAGGCTCCGGTCGCTTCTCGATCAGGTTATCGAAAATAAGCTCTCTAACCCAAATCAAGAGAAGGCGGAATCAGATGATGAAGAGGTCTTGGCTATCATTATCAACATACTTACAACAGAACAAAGATCGGGTTGATCAATTATTGGAGACCCGAAAATTTATAGACTAATGAGAACTTATCAAAAATTATAAAATGCGAATGTATATTTTCCCGGAATTTCTCTATCATTTCTTCAGGAAATATTTGGTAATTGCGGAACCTGCAGGCCCCGCAGTTCACCTCAAACGGTTTGATCTGATCGCCGCCACATTTCCTAGGATAACCTCTTCTTCCCTTCTATTTCCTTATACTTGCCTTGTTCGGCAGGAACTCAAAGCACTTGAAGCCGTTCCTCGTAATTGACCATATCTTAATACCCTTCACGATATATAGCTGCCTCACGCTTGCCAGATGATAAGTTCTCTACATCACAAGACAAGTGCCAGCTTTGTAGAGCCGTTCACTCCGTTTCATCTTCTGAATGACCCCGAGGAAATCATTCCCGTCGGAGTAAAATACGAAGAGGGCAAGCGCGGCCCGAAAATACCAATCCAACCGCATACGGTAGGCTTCCGACCAACATACATGAACTCCCATCAGTCCGCATCTGAAGTGTTCTTCAGAGTCTTCGATAATTTGTCGTCACAACAGATGCCACCACCCAAAGTTGAATCTTTTCTGCGTGAAGGTTCTCAGCAGGGTCTTGTAAATGACAAACCAGCTAAGCGACCATACAAGAAGAGACAAGGTAGGCTTGTACTTAAACTCAAGCGTGAGTCTTCTGAAACCACCGAGGATGCGGTTCAACTGTCCTCTGAACCGGCTCAGAAAAAGCGAGGGCGTAAGATGAAGGATTCCCTCCCGGAGACGGCTAAATCTACGAAGAAGAGTAAATCAGACTCCGGCAAGAAAAGGGGTTTGAGCCCAGAGGAAACTGAAGCTTACCATAAGAGAAGGCTCAAGGAATTGGAACGTGACGTGAATGATCCTATATTAAATACGAGCCCACAAAGGAAACGGGGCACCACTGCTCCGAGGAAGAAAAAGGCCGCTTCCGAGACAGAATCTACACAGGCAAAAACAAAGAACGGAGGCTGTTGGACCTGCCGTATCCGCCATAAATCTTGTCCTCAGGATGGTGAGCGTTGTAGCACTTGTGTTCGTTTAGGGTTGTTTTGTGATCAGTCCCCTACGCGGCCAAAGTACATGATGAACAAGGAGAGCTGTAAGAGGATCAAGCGAGACATAAAGGAAATTACAGATTCATCTAGAAGCAGGTCTGCTCAGCAGCGAAAGAAGGAATCCGGAACACCGCTGAGATCCCCAAGTGTAAAGCAAGAGTAAACCAATGGCACGATAAATGACCGGTATTAAGGCCCTCTCTTGAAGCCTTTAAACATTAGTTGAAGTTGTAGAGGCTCAATTGTGATTTCAAGCTGGTCGCTTAACTATCACCGAAAGTAGTTGGTACGTCATTCAGAGAATGGGTTCTGCAATCTCAATCGGTTGGTTTTTTTTATGAAAGTCTCAAGAGAGATGAAGGTTCTTTTTTATACAAATTTTTATACGGAATAGATTTTTTAACTCGAATCGAGGTAATTGGATTGAAGTTGAGAGACTTCGTAGGATAAGAGGGCTCTTTGTTATCTAGCCTCTCCTTTAAGACAGCCGAAGTACCTAACAGCATTTCCCTAAAATTACTATGGGGTTACTATGGGGCTTTATTGTTGTATTCTCAACAGGGGCGAAAGGCTTTACTGATGAGAAAGTTGCCATTGATTCCATATGTGTACTTCATAGTTTGACAAGTAAACGAGCAATTAGTACTCGTAGCCTGCGCTGAAGTAGTGCTGAGAAGGATTGTGTCTTTTTTCCATGACGAGAATTCTGAATAGAATTGAGTTAACTTTACCATCTGTCCCAGGTTACTTCGAGTGTTAAGAAAGCCTTTCGTTCTATGTTCAGTAAGCTATACAAATAAAGAGGCATTCAAGAATTGAACCATCGATAATGACTTTAATACCTAGGCCCGAGTTATTAAAACAATATCGATGCTTTTAATGCAGCCGTTTTCGATTATCTTTTTCTAAATTGACGGAATTCGTAAATGTTAAAAACTAACCATCAATTCTCTTTCAAATTCTAATCCGAAGGACCAACTTTTTAGAAAAAGACTTTTCTTTTTCTTTATTTTTCTCATCACGGTCATTGTTAAGTAAAAAGTTTGCCCGAGATTATGCTACTTCCTCTGACTTGTTTTCACTTCTTCTGTGTGTATGAGAAGAGGGCATTAATACTTGTTTCTTAACGTCAACAAGTCTTACGTTAACAGCAGTGAGTGTAGAACTCCGATCACACCTGTTTAGTTGCACACCTGAGTCTGTCCGTCCTTAATTTAAGAACTCAAACTTGTTCGGAGACGAGAGAATGTGAGCTGAATCTCCACCACTAGGTATTAGCTTTTCAGCTCCTGCATAATTGAATTCTTATCACAGCTCTTAGCGTCCGATACCTTTACTGCAAGCAATTTTTGTAATGTGATTGAAAAGTCTCCCTGACTGGTCGTCATTACTAAAGGAGGTCCCTACACACGAAAAGAGGGCCAACATCTTCTCACTACCTGAAAAAAGGTAGAAATAATCATAGACGAGACTTTAAATCCAGGACAATGCTGTGATGTAGCGAACTAGACTCGTCTGTCCTATATGCCGCGCGCTTAAATGTTACAAACTAACATGGTATCTTTTCAACTTGTAAAAATGAGAGATACCACCGTACTGAAGGAACAACTTTGTAAGGGAATTAAGAAACGTCGTTTGTGATTTCCTAGATAATCAAAACAGATTAATCTTATATTGAGCCTGGCTTAATATCCTTCGTTAGAACCACTAAGTCTGAACACTTTGCACGTACATCCCGTTTTCTTAAGCCAGGAGTAGATCAATTCTGGTTTGGTATGGTTCTCAGCAATTGCCACAAATTTTCTGAAATCGAAGCGCTGTTGATAGACCTAACAGGAGAATTGTATTTGCTTTCATAATCATTGTGATTCTCGCATGAATTGAAATGACCCCGAGTCAGCCGATGTTTTTTTTTTCGATGACATCTAAAGGATTGGAGCTACAGAGGACGGTATCATTGCCCTTACTCGTATGGTCGGCGACGTCTGTCTCCTCTATTTGATCAGCAAGGGAAGCGGAAGGTTTGGTTTTGCTAAAATGTATAGGTTTGATGTTGGCCCGTTTGGAGTCGCGGGGTACTTAGGGGATCATTTGTATGCTGAGGTAGACGTAATCTATGCCAACAAACAAAGTCGAGCGATTAAATTAAGACAAATTTTGACGTTTTGCGAGTTTAAATTGATTCTCTTTTTTCCTTGAAGCTTCCTGGGAGGTGAGTTGCGTGCAGCCAATCCAAACGATACAACAAAGCAAGCAGTTGAACCGTTGAGTCGCGATATAGAAAGCTTAAGCGGTACCATCACAGCGAGCACAGTGTCTTCACATTGACTGAAGGAGTCGTTGAGATCAATATTTGGCACGACCGCCGGCGTCTGTGCGAGTTTTGCCTCAGGCACGGGCTCTGGTGCTGCAGAGGTGCTGGGGCGAGAATTGGTTTGGGAGTCACCCTGAAAGTTCTCCATGACTGTATCAATCATGCTTTCAAGGCACTTCTCAGAGCTCTGGTTGTTTGCAGCTGGCTCAATATACTGGGCAAGAGTCGGTTAGAAGAAAGTGTAGTATGGTTGTAGGAAAATGGCTGCAAATGGCTGCAAATGACTACAAATGAGTGACTGGGAAGGTAGTCCCCGTTGTAACCAAACCGTTAATTGAATTACTTTTTTTGAAGAGTAATGATTTTTTTCTGTACTTTTCCTGTTGAACTATGAGTTCTTTTCGCTCTTTCTTTGTTTAAGGTCAGAAGGATGTGGCCATAGAGCGGCATGCAAGATACCTGGAGCAAGTAGCAGCATTTTTAGTTTAAAGACCGGTAATTGAATAATATTTTGGACTCGAAATATCACGAAAAAAACCGTTCCCCGAGGTTTGCGGTGAATAGTTTGATCCAGTAAATTCCATATCTGTGAAAATCGGTCAAACAAATCCGAAAAAAAGGGAATATGAAAGTTCAAAAGCGGTAACCACAAATTAATTTTCATATCCCGAAAATAGACAAAGTGCGTCCTCTGTCGTCCGCTTCTTTCCTGTCCTGGTCCCTTTTTGCACCCGTACACCAAATGTCAAAATTCGTTTTTAGGCATGTACTCGGGTGAGGTGGATACCTACCTACAGCGGTTTCACCAAAAACAACCACCACTTGCAATTCTTTCAAGTTTTTTCAGGCTCAAAACCATAATATGCACTGAAATACCTCCCTGGTGACTTTAAAAGTCTAGACCTCTCCCCACTTGTCTCGTTAACAGCATACCATGGAGTTGACCTTCGACAAACGTCAAGATTAAGAATTGGTGATAAAGAATGAGCTGGAAGACATCGACGCGCAACTGCGCCTCGAGCTTAACCAGCTTACACCCTCTGTACGGAAATCATGGTATTCTGGACGACGGCAGAGACCTTCAACAAGGATATGTCACGTTTGATCGTGAAGCTTTACGAAGGACGCGTCCAAAAAGGTCAAGATCGAAGGCTTTGAGAAGCAATTGACCATTGCTATTGAAGTCGCCAAGCGCCGGAGCAAGTTCGAGGCTTTCCAAGGAACTCTTCAAGAGATCGGTATTCTCCTCATGGCCCGTGCCGGCACCTATTTGGCTGGCAAGAAGTACGTACAAGCTTTCAATGATGCTGACATGTTGATTTTCTTGATGTAGCCCCGGTAACTTCTTGCGGCGAGGTCGCCAACTACATCCTCGAAAACTACGAGGATGCCCGCGCGGACCAGCGTGGATTGGATAAACCTGTACTGAACAGCTCTCTCCAATGGATGCTCTTATGTCCTAAACTCCAAATCTTTATCAGGATCCATTTAAGAGCATTTCCCAGAGGAAAGGAAAGCGAGCAATACGTTCGAACACTTTTACGGTTTGACCGATGAAGATGTAGTACAATAACGAGCTAATGGTACTATAGTTTGCGGCAGAAGGTTCCTTGTTCCTTTTTAACTGACGCGCATGAAGGACTTGGAAGGCGATCGGTTATGAACTGAGTGGGAGAGGTTGAGGCCGTTTAAGTTTTGACAATTTAAGACTAGACAGGCGAGTCTTTAAAAGATCTTGCTTTCCAGGCACTTTTCAGGAGCTTTTTGCAGCTGGCTCGATATCTCGACCGGTCCTTCAACTGGGAAAGAACCGGACCGGATCTGTGCCAATTGTTTTTGTTCGGATAGAACATGTCACCGCCAAGGAGGTCAGGCTCGCTCAAACACGAGGAAACAAGCGAGCCCGAGGAACTAAGAGACGTAATTGTTTTAATTGGGAGGAATTTCTTCAAGCATCTTAGAGTTTGTGTCCATGTTAGAAGAAAGTGTAGTGAATGGCTGCAAATGAGTGACTGGGTAGGTACTCCCCGTTGTAACCAAACAGGTAATTGAATTACTTTTTTTTGAAGAGATATTATTTTTTTCTATGCATTTTCTGTTGAACCATGAGTTCTTTTCGCTCTTTCTTTGTTTAAGGTCAGAAGGATGTGGCCATAGAGCGGCATGCAAGACACCTGGAGCAAGTAGCAGCATTTTTGGTTTAAAGACCGGTAATTGAATAATATTTTGGACTCGAAATATCACGAAAAAAACCGTTCCCCGAGTTTTGCGGTGAATAGTTTGATCCAGTAAATTCCATATCTGCGAAAATCGGTCGAACAAATCCGAAAAAAAGGGAATATGAAAGTTCAAGAACGGTTACCACAAATTAATTTTCATATCCCGAAAATAGACAAAGTGGGTCCTCTGTCGTCCGCTTCTTGCGCTTCCTGGTCCGTTTTTGCACCCGTACACCAAAATTCAAAATTCGATTTTAGGCATGTACTCAGGTGAGGTGGGTGCGTCCCTACAGCGGTTTCACTAGAACAACCACCACTTGCAATTCTTTCGCGTTTTTTCAGGTTCAAAACAAAAAAATGCACTGAAATAACTCCCTGACGATTTTAAAAGTCTAGACCTCTTCCCACTCGTCTCGTTGACAGCATACCATGGAGTTGACCTTCGATAAACGTCAAGATTGAGAATTGGTGCTAAAAAATGAGCCGGCAGACATCGACCCACAACTGCGCTTCGAGGTTAGCCAGCTCAACACCCTCTGTACGGAAATCATGGTATTCTGGACGACGGCAGAGACTTTCAACAAGGATATGTCACGTTTGATCGTGAAGCTTTACGAAGGACGTGTCCAAAAAGGTCAAGATCGAAGGCTTTGAGAAGCAATTGACCATTGCTATTGAAGTCGCCAAGCGCCGGAGCAAGTTCGAGGTTTTACAAGGAATCCTTTAAGGGATCGGCATTCTCCTCATGACCAGTGCCGACACCTATTTGGCTGGCAAGAAGTATTTGGCTGGCAAGAAGTACAGGCTTTCAATGAAGCTGACATGTTGATTGGATTGATGACGTGTAGCCCCGAAAACTTCTTGCGCCGGCGTCGCCAAC
>JAKUAS010000025.1:0-19333 GCA_030566735.1 Australozyma touchengensis
TGAAATTGAGCGTGAATTCTGGTGTATGCCAAGGGCTGTCTCTCAAGGATTCTGCGTTACATCGAAATTACTGAGAATATAAGAAACGCATTGCCCACGAATGATCTATGCGGCATATCAAGGTGGTTGTACGTCCTCTTGTAGTAAACACAGAAGCATAACACTTCTTATTATAATCCTCGATCTGGGGTATGTCAGCCATCGTAGGACGCAGCCGGTCATATCCGTAAAGCCTAGTAAAATCGATACATCAATTTCCTGCTCATCTCTCCTGCTATATCAAAAGATTGCAGATATAATACCCAAAAGAGACGGAACTAGATTGTAGTTAGCCCCAAATGCGCTTCGCGTACGAACCAAAGTATGTTGCAAGCCGGTTTCCAGGATATGATTTCGAGCAAGACCCCATACTGAAATTATGAGACTTCAATAAACTTCAAGAAAAGGATGCCGACATTATCTGGCATTTCTTCTGAGGCACGACAAGAGAATTTAATAGACTTGAGGTGGTTTTCAAGAAAGATTACGAGCAATGTCCGCGTCTGAACAAAGATTTAGTGAGAAAATGGACGCTTCTCCACGATCAAATCTTAAGTACAGCCAATGTTGCCGCCTCCATGAGCAACGCCTATAATGACTCTCACTTTAAGATTGCGCCGGGCTCGACTGAAAAGATCCATGCCAAACAGGAAGAAGGAAACGAACCGCAAAAGGAAAAAGGTATGAGCATTGGAGTTAATGAAAGAGCGACGCCCACAGAGTTTAGAGGTTATGCGCCTCAAAAGAAATTACGTAAATGCCCCAAAGGACGTTGCCTCTACTCAATTGACCGGGCGTATACTGATTTGAAAAACTTTCAAAACTCTCATAGTGTTTTGAAAAAACAAGTGGAGGACATGAGAAGTTCGATTTCGGAATTGAAGAAGGTCATGGATGAATCGTGCTCCCTTGTTGGTAACGTAGATTTCCACGAAACTTTAGAAGCAAAGAGATCTTGTGTACCGAGTTACTTGAAACGTTGCACTGATTATAACCAGATACTTGATATTATTTCAAGGAAGATTCAGGATCATGTGAAAGTGTCTCGCGACAGATCGATAGCCAAGACAGACAATGGAGTTTCATTGTCTAAAGCTGTTCAACGAACGCTTCTTATGGCAATGGACCTTTTTGTGGAATCCCAAGGCACTATTAACGCCGTGAAGAATATTTTGGATTATGAGACTTATTCCAGGGATACGCCATCAGAATCTTGGAAACAACGGTTAACTAAAGCATCAAGCTTGTTAAGGAGCAGCATAAAAGAATTAAATCCACTCGATGACTATGCGGAGAGCATAGACAAAATTGCTTTACAAAGCATCATTCAAAGGTAGAAGAGGAAACGCTTCTATGGACGGACGCAGCGATCTGCGTAGCCGAAGATATACATAAAATGATAACTGATATAGAACTTGACTTGAAGCAAAAAAGATTTCGGAAGACTCACTTCTTGGAACCTTGCTCAATCGATAACCAAAATCGGTTACGATCGTATTTCAAAGCTTTTTCGGATCTTTGTGAGAATTATCGTAAAGCAATGAAGGCACACGAATACTCATTCAAGAAAGTGGACGCATACAAAAATCCTTGTCCTAGAACCCTCTCAAAAGTGGCGTATTTGTTTAAATTTTGTAAGAGTAAGTCCTGGAGTTCCTACACCTTGTCCGCTCACACTAAACATTACGAATTTAGGAGATACCTTGTAATTCTTCAGGGAGTTTATCTTTCTTATTTGAGACATCGGAAATACTACGCTAGATGCAAAAGTGACTGTGCGAAGTATAGTCTCGTGGAGAAGAGTTCGCCTGACTTCACCTATGTGAACGAATATGCCGAAAAGCATTGGCCGGTATTTCTACCCAAGTGGTCACTGAAGTTTTTGATTTTTTAAAGATATAGTGAATTGAAGGCAATATTTTCGAGCAGACCCTCGTAAACGTCCGTGTTAGCGTCAATTGTACTACGGTCCAAAGTTAAGCTTCTTTTATAAATTGCGATTGTTTTAATTTGATAAACGTTAATTACGCGAAGGCGAACTATGGCGGATGCTTCCAGTTTGAGATTTCGTCACACCATGACTTTAAGACAACCTCTATATCAACGAATTATTCCTCGGACTCTTCTTTTGGAATTGTTGTATCCTAGGTTCCAACTATAGACTTCCGATGGTAGAGCTGACTGAACAAATCGATAGTTCACCTTAAACTAATAAGAGATAAAAAAGATAAGGACATTTTGGTTCGTTGTAGTAAATCTAAACGGTGGTAGACGTTGAACTCGGCCTCTCGCATCTGGGTAAATCTTCGGCGACCCATAAATAAAATTATTTTACCTCCTTCCTTTGCCCCGATAGAGTGTCAATTCTGGGTAAATCGAAGTCGTTTCGAAACCAGAGATTTGGGTACACAAAATTGACTACTGATACGAAGTTCAAGCCAAGACATTGTCAAGATTCCTGATACCTATGTCGCTCACCCTGAAGTTATGGGAGATCGATATGCCTCCTGAAGTAGAGGAAATAATCTGGCAATTTTTAGGTCCCGCAGCAACAAAGGGGCCGGACGTAACTATAAGGGAGAAGTTCAAAGGGCCCATGGTTCTGGACTAACATTCGACGGAAATATAAATTCATTTTCGACAAGTGTTCCCAAAAGACAAAGGGTTGCTATCTGAAAACTCTTACTTAAAATCCTTTTGGTATTAAAACCAAGATCCGTATCAATAGCCATAAGGATAAAATACGATATTCACATCGACTGAGGAAGCAAAGTTTGAAATCTATGAAACAGCTCTGAAAGATTTAAACACACAATCGCCATAAGCACATATGTGACAAATCGGGTAGTAGCTGTAGAACAGGCATGGCTGAATGTGAGCAAAAGGAAAGCTACCATGACCATGAAAAATGTCGCGAAACGAAACGAGTTATTGAGAGGGGGAAAAAACAGAATTGAAGAACGTTATGGATGAATCTCGCATCTAGAGGTATTTCGCTAGACTGAGCCTTTCAGTATGTTCTGTTCGCTTTCTTGTCGTTGTGTGCACGCTTTATTGTGGTGGAAAGTGAAAGCTTTCTTCTTGACGAACATTTGACTCAGGGCAGAGTTCTATGAGTTCGAAAACATTATGAGCGCACATATTTAATGTATCACAATGGAACATACCATTTGACGATTTCAAGTCGATGGAAAGAACATTTCCATCAATGATGCGGTGAGTCATGCACCATATTCAAATCTATCCACCCAAGGAATTCGTCATCAGTGTGATTATTTACAATCCATCCATGAGACTGTTGTTGGAAGAAATTGTCTAACTGACTTGCAATTCCAGGATCCGTATACGTACTGATTGACAACGTCTCCGGCTGGCTCGAATTCTCAAAGAATGTAGCAGCAGGTTGTTCCGGTTCAGAATGCATTGGCACAATCTCTAAATTTGAACTAAGGCATTGTTCGTTCAATTCGTTTTGAGGCTGATCATTGATGCTGGTGCTGTCAGTCGCAGCATTCACCTCCTTGGTACTTCCGGTCGCTTCAAGCATACTGATTGGAATTCCATTAATTTCCAAGGGCTTGTTGGTAGAGTTCAGCCTGGCCTTTTGCGCTTGCATCAATGCTTGGTCTGTTGGCACTAATGTGGTGACGGTGGTTCCGTTTGGAGTGGTCGTAATAATAGTATTGAAATCATCTTTTGTAATTTGATTGTAGAACGGGAGAGGCTGAGGACGCTTTCCATTTTTTGTGTCCTTGACATTATTATTAAATGATCCGGAGCCTCCATTTTTAGCTTGTTGATTGCGTCTTCTAGCCTCATGAATACACCACACCAAATCGTAGAAGAGCGAAGCTGTTAAATGCGATCTCATCCGACTTATGATACTCCCAGTAATATCTGGAGAGTCGCTGACATTAAATATCTCGGGGTACGTATATAGCACTATGTTTAAATCCTCTAAAACCCGTGCAGTTCTAGAAATGTCATTTTTGAGCTCTTTCCAAGACGAAAGGGTATTTCTATAGAGTCTGTGAACTGTTACAATAGACTGCCTAGCACTATCTACGTATTTGTCCATCAAATAGTTGGTCAACTGTAGTTTGAATAATAGGAACGCAGAATATGTCACAGACTGTCTTATAAAGATGGGTAGCTCAATTAGAGAAATCGAGTTCATGTTAAGAATCTGGGAAACGATCGTCACGATACGTGTAGAAGAGAGGTATGCCGAACTGACGTACTTCACTTGATCTTCAATTGGTGTTCCGGGAAGAAATGCAAAACAGCAAATCATAAGTCTTAGATATAAATAATAAACTTCAATATGAGACCCTTCAGGAATGTTTAACTTGAACTTCAATCTCTCAAGTTCTCTGTCGAGAATGTTTAGGGAAGCCGCCCTGTTCAGCGGTTCAAGCAAACCATCCGATCTGGTGACGGAAATCCCCATGACATTTACGAGTTTACACTGAAAGATTGACAAAGATATCAAGCAACGGAAACTAGATGGGAGAGAATCATCGACACGGGCATTTTCCAAAAGATAATCCGTGGTTTTAATGGAAGGGGGTAAGCCTAATGCTGAAGACCAGAAATGATCACAAAAGAACACAGCAAGCCAAGACCGGGTTCGCCAGAGATCCGAATCTGGACCTAAACTAGCTTGTGTTCGACTGAACTCCAGAATAAACTCCCCGCCTCTGTGCAATCCCAATTGAAGGGATAAGTTCTTTGCAAGGCCTACAAATCTGTAGGAGCAGTCATCAAGAACTTTCTCGTTAGGCAAGGGCCACATTGATAGAATAATCAACGCTTGGATGACGTGAGTGGATCGAGGCGTGCGGATCCAACAAGTTTCAATGGCAAGTTGCTTGATGAGTGAAGCCAAAGACAAATATAAGTCTGGCGCAGGCTCGGAGAGGGATGCAGTGAGCATAACTGTCCAGAAGAGTAATTGTGAGTTATTATATAGTTCCGTGGCACTGTTTGATGATAGGACGGGGAGGAAAGGATTAAGCTTTGTCATGAATACATGATGTAGTTCATTAGCTTTTTGAATAGAAATCTGAACATCCCCTAGTAAAAATTCTGTGTATTCCTTGCAGTGGACTGGTGGAGCTTCTGGAGTGCCGGTGTCGCGTAGCTTTACGTCGCTTAAGTGTTCAGTAGGAGCGGTATCTGAAGAAGTAACAACTAAGTTAGCACGCAAGCTTGTCACGGTTGGTTGAGATGTGGGTATAGCAGAGAGGTGAACAGGCGTGGATACCATGGGACTCAAATTGGACGACGCTTGAGGAATGGTTGGCGTGAATTGACCCCTGTTATCCACCGCAGGCATAGGGGTGTTTTGGGCCAAATAAGGAACACTCAAAGACGAATCATGTAAATTCTGAGACATTGGAGCGGAAGCTGTCATGGCTTGCTGCTGCATAAAGTTCATGTTATGCTGGTTCAAGGCTTGAATCAACAAGTGCTCGTTTCTGCTCAAAACCTCAATCTTAGCCTTCAAGTCTTCAACATCCCCAATTAAAACTTGGATCTGTGAACCCTTCTTCGGTTTAAAATCAGGATCGATTTCGCATTTGAGTCCTAGCTTGATGCACCTCAGGCAAATGTTTGGGTAGTTCTGCGACGCATCACACTTGATCTTGTGTTGTCGACAGAAAGTACAGCTCGTAACGGGCCGCACCTTCTTTGGTGCGGGGCCAAGCTCAGAAAACTGCTCCTTGTCTTCTGTCTTGACTTCTACGTGGGGGTCCAGTAGAGCGCTCTGTGAAATACGCTGAGGAGATTCTGTGGCTAGCCGCTTGTTCGACGAATCAAGCAGCGCAGCTTTTCTTTTGTTCGTTTCCATTGCAGACTTCCTCTGATTACGTTCTGGGCCAGGTGAGGAGCTGTTTGATCCGTTCAAGGGTTTAGGAAGAATCGACTTGACTCTTTTCTCCATGACTCTCATTAATTCAGAACGAAGATGGCCCGTGGTTCCTTAGCCGAAGAGTCGTATCTTATGAAGCTAAAAGTGGGACTAGATTTCACGGTTAAAGTTTGGTAATCGTGGAAGTGAATCTTTGTTGTATTTTTCAGGTGGTAAACGCGGAACACTGAGTATGGGGTAAAGTGGGTGCGGATGGGCGACCTAAGCAAAGATCAATTTAGGGCAGGGAAAGAAAATTTGAGCCTCTCCACAGGGAGAATATTTACGAAGCGTGATGCAGACTTGTTACAAAAGTCTTCTTTTTGAGACTGTGACTGAATGACGTTCGGGTTTTTTTCGGAGTTACCCGGCCCAACTGATGGAAAAGATAATTTTTTCCGTGCAGGTTAATGAGAGATCGCACTGCAGGTAATACTGATCTTTTAGATAATTTCGGCAGGTATCATACCGGCAGAACTGGTAGCCCTAGGCAAAGATTTGCCTTCTGAAAAATGAGAATCGAGCGACAGTTGTGAGGGGAGACAAGTTTTGATTGGTTCAAGGGAATTTGAAGGATGTCACTTGAACCGGTTAAACAACAATATCTATTGAAATAACAAGCCAATTCATTTTCTTTAAATACAACAAAACGACGAGCAAATTCGCGGGCACGAGCAAACTTAATTATTCGATATCTTATTATTTTATTGAATCGACGCTTTCAAAAACTGAAAACACATGAGCCTTTGAAGCTACCGCTGACATTTAAGAGCCAACTTTGCGAAGAGACACCGACCGTTTTAAAACACTAAGCATCTTCCTCAACCTTAGGGTCTCCAATTCCGTCCTCGTAAATTGCGAAAACACATTCGCTTTCCGGCAAACACGGACTGTCATAGATTTTACATACCCTCTGCTCTGCTCTTCCTTTACGGAACGACAATCTAGTGGTGGAACTGTGGGCAATGATGTTGCCGCCAATGGGCTTCTTTGGGTCTGGATTATACATCGCGGCACCATCAACTTGGGCAACAACTTGGTTGGTGATCACGACCGCAATCCCGAATTCATCGGCTAGTCTCTGAAGCGTCCGCATGAACTTGGCCACGTGAGTTTGTCTCGCCGAGAGCTCGGCCCTACCAGAGTAATCTGTTCTATATAATGACATAATCGAGTCAACTACCAAGAGCGAGAATCTAGATTCAGACATCATTTGGGCTGCTTGGTGCAAAAGCTGGAACTGATGCTCGGCGTTGTATGCCCTGGCATAGGCAACATTGTCAAGGCAATCGTCAGGATTCAACCCATACCGCTGAGCTATGGAAACTAGACGAACTGGCCGGAACGTACCCTCTGTATCTATATAGAGACATTTCCCTTCCCCGCCACCCATGTCAATGGGTAACTGACAAGTCACAGACAAGGTGTGACACAATTGCGATTTACCCGTTCTAAACTCGCCAAAAATCTCTGTTATAGAGCCGGTTTCGATTCCGCCTCCAAGCAAGGTATCTAGCTGCTTGGAGCCTGTAGTCAAACAAATAAGCTCAGATCTTCTATTGTGAAACTCGGACGCGGTGGTGAAACCCATAGGAACCAACTTGGCGGCTTCCTGGCTGATTTTGTCTGCCTTGGCCTCCGAGATACCTTTGACTGTGAGAAGAGCCTTCTTGGGTGCATACGCCACACTTTCCACGGTGTGATAGCCTTCAAGTTTTAGCTTTTTGATGTCACCGATGGAAATGCCATTTCCTTCGAGCTGTTCGATTAAAAGTGGACCGGAAAAGGCCTCTTCCTCTTCCTGAGACATGATAACGTATTCGGTGTGGGAGGCGCTGCCAAGAATTATTTTTGTGGAAAAGCTAAAATCACAAACTCGTGATGGTACTTTAAATTGGTCAGGTTTCAGTGTATATCAGGCGTTTTCTGTGAAGACAAAACGATACGTTCTTACAGTTTTTGCCTTTGATGTATATCTTGAGACGCGTACACACCCTTCACCAAAACAGCACCTCTGCTCCACTTTCATCAACAAAAAGGCAGAGGAATAGAATTGTACTTCTTTATCTTAAGGAAAACCTTTGCTGTCCGTTTTTTTTTTTTTTCAACTTACCGGAATTTGAAGCGGCCAAGTCAGTACTATTGTTAAACTGAATCAGGCAAAATTTTGAGGCCCAAATTGACCAAGAGAGGAATGCATAACTCAGCGATTATCGTAAGTCGCCCTTCATTCCTTCCTGGCAAATAAGTACTGCGCTTTAGACCGCTATTCGTTGCAGCCTTGTTCCTGAAGCACAGAGCAAGTATGTTGAGCGATCAAGTTTCAGGGCTAATCATAATTGATTTAATTAAAATAACCACTCGTTTGAAGTATATGATCAAGACTTTTGTTTCATTAATCAAAGCTAGGCACGGCGAGAAGGTTACTTGAGGCGCTTACGGCCCCATCTCAAGCTTGATGTCGGTTCCAAGAGAATTTTCAACACATGCTTTTGATAAACGTATCTTCCATTTAATTCTTTTCATTTTATGACAACATTAACGCTTAAACGACCTAACCATGTTCGGTTGAACTGATGCGGTCACGTGACTGACCCGTCTCACCGTGTTTCAGGTTCACGGTTTCAAAGCTGAGCTGGTTTGTGAAATCTGTCAATCAAAGATGGCAACGAAAATCTCAGCCTTCCTTGACGGAAACACATTCGTTCATTACAATGATTACATGGGTCGGCTTATCGGGGGAAATACGGGTGGGCTTATTAAAGTGTTTGATCCAGAGTCTGATTCGGAGCCCACCTCAATAGATATCCCCGAAGAAGCTACAGCATTTGCCAGCCATGGATCAAACTTACTAGTGTCCACTTCTTCAGGTGAATTGGCTCAGGTTTCATTGGGTTCTGAGTTGGGCGATTCCACATACAAGACTTTGTGGAAATCAGACTTTCCGTTGAGAGACATCATCTACATTAACGATGGCAGCAGATCTGTATGCATAGGAGACTCCCCGAAGCTCATCATCTTCAACCATTCTCAAGGAAATGCAATACAAGAAGTAGCTCTTCCTGTGGTGCCCGTAAATTTGTCGTATGGCGCTTTAGGTGAAGTCATGGCAGTTAGCTTATCAAACGGAGATGTGCAAATTTATTCTGTGATAAATGAAAACCCTACTCATTTGAAGACCATAGAAGGAGTGCTTGCTCCTAAAATAAATACCTCTAGGGGAGCAGCCGACTACAATGGAGAGCATGCCCACGAATTGGTTTGTACGAAATGTCTATGGGCAAGAAATGGCGAAGTGCTTCTAGTTCCCACTGCCAATGGGTCTCTCAAGTCAATTCTCCGATCTGATTGGACAATCCAAAGCGAAATTACGTCTCAAGGCAAAAAGTTAGTGTCTATTGCTCTTTCACCCAATAGTTCCATTGTTTCCAAGCTATTCGACGACGGCACTATTGATTTTTTCAATGTTGGCGCTGCGGACAAAATCTCGTCGCTTTCCACACACATTGTGGGCCACACCACAAACATAGCGTGGACGAACAAGTCCGTTTATTTTGGGTCGACATCCGGTGAATTGTACGCCCATAAAGTCGCCTTTGATGACTTTGATCCCGTGATAAGCAACGATGTCGAGCTGTTGTTCATAGATCAAGCAGATGATTCCGAAGAGCCCCTGAAGTCAGCGCCATTTTCGAAGAAGCACTCCCTTGACGACTCGCACATCATTGACGAAGACGAAGATGATTTGAACGGGTATGATGACAAGTATTACAATAAAAGTGTAGAGGATATATTGGTTTCGCGAAGGAAAAAAACAAGACATGTGAAATTTCCTTCTGCACCTCCTTCAGCTTTTGTTGCGGACAAAATTGTGCCGTACTCGCCCGGCTCTACCCCTTGGATCCAATCTAATGGTTCCTCTAATAATACTAAAAGAAGATATCTCTTCATGAGCACAATTGGTTATGCTTGGTCCATTGGTGGCGATGATGATCAAAAGAGTATAACTGTTTCTTTTTTTGACCGTTCTGTAAACAAAGACTACCATTTTGTCGATCATAACAACTTTGATTTATGTTCGATGAACGAAAAAGGAATTCTCTTTGGTTGCTCTGGTAACGAAAGTAACGAATCTCTGCATAAGGGTAAAGTCTCCTACCGGCACCATCTTAGCACGAACGACTCGTGGGAAAGGCAGATTCCATTAGTTGAAGGAGAATACATCACCTCAATTTCTCTCACGAGCACCGCGATGGAGGCAGGTGAGTCGCTTGTCGTTGTAGGTACTAGTTTGGGTTATCTTCGATTCTTCAATCTCTACGGACTATGCATCAACCTTTTGAAGACGCTGCCGGTGATGGCATCAATTGCGTCCCTTTTGGATACTGTGTTCATTATCCATCAATCCGGCTTCAACACGTATTCTTACTCGATAATCAATGTTTCGGAGGACTATAATTTTGTGCAACAGGAACGGCCACTCTCCTTGAAAGCAGGTAATGGCCCGCTCATCAAAGGACTCTTTTTCAACGAGTACTCTGACCCTTGTATTGTCGCCGGCCATGATGATACGCTCACGATCTTGTCGCACTGGAGAGAGTCCAATAACGCTCGGTGGATTCCTATTCTCAACTGCAAAGACATTGTCACTGACTACGGGCTACCAAAGTCCAAACGCAAATGGAGTTGCTGGCCCTTAGGCTTCCATGAAGAAAAGTTTGTGGCTATGGTGTTGAAAAACAGTGATTCCTACCCAGGATTTCCGCTACCGTTACCTGTCGATTTCCCCGTCAGATTGCCAGTCAAATGTTTCCGGTCTATAGTAAAGGAATCAGGGGATGCTATTGAAGACGACATCGAAGAGAAGCTTGCGAAGATCCAAGAAGAAGACCCCGAGGAGGAGTTTTTAAGAGCGTCGACGTTCGGAAAACTTCTCAGTGCATCGATGGCAGATCTCGACGAGGAAGAGGAGCAACTCGAGAAGTTAAACGCGTATAGTGTGGAGTTTGACAAGTCCTTGCTAAAGTTGTTTAACAATGCATGCCAAAGCAGCAGGCTTAACAAGGCCTTTAGCATAGTGAAGCTCATCAAGAACGACAAGGCGCTTCTTGCGGCTACACGGATTGGTGAGAGACACAACTTCAACAACCTTGTGGCGAAGATTAACAAGCTTCGAGAGGAATTGATGGAAATGGCGGACGAAGATTAGAAGCATGAAAAAAGACTTACAAAGCACCATTAGATTCACCCAGAATGTTAGGTAATGCAGGCGATAAAAGTAGCCTATATTATCAATAGTTAATAGATGCTAAAAGTTAAGATTGATCGGTCGTTCATACCCGACCAATCCCTTTTGTGACGTTACATTTAGGTTATCTTGGTCAAAGTTCAATAGTCAAACGCCGCACTCATTCCCCTTTCTACAGTTTCGATATATGACGGTGACATGTATTCCAGATGGACACAAGGCATTCTCACGTCCAACTGTCTTTCTTATATATACAAAAGGCGAGTATATCGACAAATTCAATAAATACACATAGGCAATCGCAGTGGTCGCCAGAACTTAGAACTGTCTTCTGATGTAGTGGTACACGATTGGGGTGACCCACAAGGCACCAGCGATGATGCCAGCCATCTTCAAAGTGTCCATGGCTTGCTGTTCCTGCAATCTCTTCTGCTCCTTGGTTGGTTGAGCACCTGGTCCTCCGAACATTTTTCTTGTTTTGGTGTTAGTGGAGGGTTGCCTTGGTTCTGAAATTTTTTGATGTGTGAGCGAGTCACGTGCGAAGGCAGAGGAGAGTCTACGATATAAGAACTGCTGAACACGAAGAAACGGAAGGAAACAATTTGCGTGTCGAAGTGCAATTATCTCGGTTATTTCTCTTCATTTCCTACCGACCTGCAGATTTATTCAGTATCCTACTCACGCTAGTCAATTTGAATCAACTAAAAACAGTAGATCAATAGCATCAGACACCATCCCGTGTTCCTCGTAATGACTTCCATAAAGCCGTTCAAAATGGAGGATCTATTCACCCTCAACGACGTCAACTTGGACCCGTTCACGGAGAACTTCAATGCACTGTTTTATCTCTCGTACCTATGTGACTGGCCCGATCTATTTTTCAAATCCGTAGAAGACGATGCTGGCAGTCCATTAGGGCACCGAATCAGTGGGTATATGATGGGAAAGACAGAAGGAAGCTTGATGAAGAAGGAATGGCATACGCACATCACGGCGGTGACGGTGTGTCCGAAGTACCGACGGATCCATTTGGCATCGGATCTCTGTAGCCGGTTAGAGAACATCACTGCTGTTGCGCCCCACCACACGCTATTTGTAGACTTGTTTGTCAAAGTCACGAATGCTACGGCTCGAAACTTGTACGAGAAATTGGGTTATTCCGTGTATAGACGTGTGGTCGGGTACTACGGCTCGATGTACCCCACGGATCGAAATAAATTAAGCGACGACGACGATGCCTTCGACATGCGGAAAGCATTGCCGAGAGACGCCAAGAGAGAGACGGTTCGTGAGAACGGTGACAAAGTCTACGTTCTTCCAGACGAAGTACGCTTCTGAGAGGTACGGATATGGAAAAGCACTTTCAGAAGGCTTTCATGTTATACAATGTCAACGATTTTAGCGACCTCTTGGAACCTTTTTTTTTTTTATTATTATTTTGTTGGCGTCCTTGAATCGCAAAAGAACGAATTGTCTCGAGCGCCGAGGACATGGTCCGCTCAGGGCATTTCCACAGTGTAAACGACACTATTCCATTCCAGTTCACTGATGTTCAGTAAGATATCTTATACAGAGATTCAGCATTGGTCTTGAACTTTGCCTTGTTTGGCCCTATGTCCTGCAGACTGTGCTATGACCTAATCCCAGAGTGACTATAGGCTCAAGGCAAACCTCTCCACAAAAAAGACGAAATCGCCACAAATGTCTCGTCCTATTTCTGTCGCTGCACGCTCGGTCTTTCGGGACACCTTCTCCAATTCGTCGTCCCGATCAATCTCCAGGGTGCAAACGCCGTTGCCTGACGGAGAGGAGAATGGCGCTCTTGATGTAAACTTTCTGTCCCTTGAAGAGCTTCTTTCGAAAAAACTCGAGTCGCTTCAAGCATATTTGCTACAAAGCGAACTTGAGGACACTGAAAATAGAGACTCAATGATTGCAGACTCACAGGACTTCCGCCAGAAGCACGCCACTTCTTTGAACAAGAGCCGGATCCAGTCTGACTCCACCACGATCTCAGATATTATATCATCGTTGCAACACCCAAGAAGCGAGGTTTCCTCGCAATCGCGCGAGATGCTTTTGGCGCAATTGTACAAGCTTATCGTAACGAAATCCGTGTACTTAAGTAACAACGAGAACTTGAATGACGTCGTGTCCGAAGAAGACGTACTGGACTTGGTCAAGATTTTGTCCAGTGGTGACTACAGGTCCAGCACTGAGTTCATTTTATTATTTAGGTCGTGTGTTAGCTTACTTGTAAGTGATTTAGATGACTTTGGTGAGCTTGTCAGTACAGATTTCCTAGGCAGCATAGAGAGGTTGTTTACGGAGTCACCAAATGCCAGCGTCACGAACGAAAATAAAGCTAACGTGGTCACCGGGTACTGTGGGTTGTTATTGGCACTATATGGGGACACGTCTGCTTTTGGCATCGATGATAAGATAAAGTGGCTCATGGAGTTTGCTAGCGGCTTTGTTCAGAGTTCGATTACTTTGAAAACTCAGTTGAAGACTGGTGATAGAGAGTACTCTACGCTTATGCACGAGAGTGAAGATAAGCTTTTGGTGAGCGAACAAGAAGCGAACGTTCAAGCAGAGGCCGGTATTGCTGTCGCCGCGCTCCACGGAGTCGCTGTGCTCTTCACATTGCTACTGAAAGGTGAGTATTTAAACGAACTATTGACACAAATAGCAACTGAAGTTGTTGAAATTATTGACAATGACTTGATTCCAGAGCTCTCCAAAGCTGCCTCGAAGATTCTCGCTTTGTGTTATGAGCTTTATACGTATAAAGTTGCTTCTGAGGATGGTGATGATGACGATGAAGAATTTAATTACAATGCCCCAGTTTATGAGCAAGAGAACATTTTGGCCGTTCTCAACCGGCTCGCGAACGTTTCCTCAAAGAAACTTGGTAAGAAGGAAAAGAACAAGAACTCTATATATAAGGAAGTTGCCAACACGATCGAGAATTACACGAATCTTGAAAAGAGAACAGAGATATATAAGCGCACACAGACTGGGCTTGAGCTTCTCGGCGCTTCTGTTAGCTCCACACAAATTAAGTTGTCGAGGTCAAAGTTCTTGCCCATAAACAGCTGGTTTTTGTACTTCCGTCTTTTGCACATGAAGTGGCTATTTGGATTTGGTTTACATGACCAGCTTGTAGGCAACCCCAACATGAAGAGTCTTTTGAGGGAACCAAATACAGAGTACCAGCTGAAGTACTCGCGGGGTAACGATGTGAATTTTGATGATTTCAGTTATGGCAACAACGCAAGAAAGGATTCGGACCGTTTCGTGGATCCTGAAAAGAAAAGGGCCACTGATAAGAAAAGGGCCATGGAAAACAAGATTAATGAACGACTTGAGCTGTTGGAGCTAGGGGAGTAACCGAAGATTTTGAGTAGAAGCTAATGAATATCTCTTGTAACAAAAGCGGCCAAGCAAATGTCTTTGTCTTGAAATCTATATCGAGCTCTCTCCTCTTTGACATCTTCTAGTCCAAGCCTTCATGACCGCTTTTTTACTTTCGTCGTAGCTACAAGAGCGGATCTGTGGAATAATAGTGAAACGAAATTGCAATTCCCTTTAGGTTTCAAGAGGCAAATGCGACAATAATCCGTTGCACTATAGTTTCTAACCAACTAGAACGCAATGGCCATTCGACAACCCTTCGGGCACCTTTTTGTTTGATTGGCCATAGAAGAAAAGTGGGTCTTTAAAGCTTTTTCGCCGCTTCACATAAGCTTCGGGAGTGAAGCTTTCGAAACTGCGTGTAGCTTAGATAGATTACGTGTTTGACAATCCTTCAAATTTTGTACATATTATTGGCGCAGGCTGGGAGGCTCTCGTCTCCCAAGATTTACTGCAAATTGGAAAAAGACTCACCTGCAAACTAGGACTCGGATTCTTGTATGTATTCATTTTTGTTAAGAAACCTTTCGCACAATCATTGCTAGCTAAGAATCGTCAAAACGATTAGAAATTTCCTTCAAGCACGTTTGCAACTTGTACTAGAGTTCGGTGGTCTATATTTTCAAGCATTTGCACTACCTCAAACTGCGATATTTCAAGCCGGGCTCTGTATCTGTCTTCAACTCTCGTATTTCCTCCCCTACCGAGCATGCTAGGTTCTTGAAGAATATTTTGAGGAGCGCCTTGCTCTTTAATCTTAGCATCACTGAATATAATTACTCATGATTTCCTCTCGGAAGATTCATTTTGTTCACTATTGTCTTTTCCATTTCTGAAGGCGACTCCTAGCGGATGCTTACAAATACAAGTTCCAGCTGCCTGGGACTACCCTTTTGAAGACAGATTCTAGTGCCTATACTAGTTATAGGATACAGAAGCACACACTTCTTATTCTAATCATCGATATAGGATAAGTAAACCGTAGTTGCACCCGGTCATACCCGTAGAGCCTAGTAAAATCGATACATCAATTTCCTGCTCATCTGTCCTGCCATAATAGAGAATTGCAGATATAATACCCAAATGAGCAGGAAATAGAAAATAGCTAGCCCCAAATGCACTTTGCTTACGACCCAAAGTATGTTGCCAACCAGTTTCCAGGATATGATTTCGAACAAGACCCCATACTGAAATTATGGGACTTCAATAAACTTCAAGAAAAGGATGCCGACATTATCTGGCATTTCTTCTGGGGCACGACAAGAGAATTTAATAGACTTGAGGTGGTTTTCAAGAAAGATTACGAGCAATGTCCGCTTCTGGACGAAGATTTAGTGAGAAAATGGACGCTTCTCCACTATCAAATCTTAAGTACAGCCAATGTTGCCGCCTCCATGAGCAACGCCTATAATAACTCTCACTTTAAGATCGCGCCGGACTCAAAGATCCATACCCAACAGGAAGAAGGAAACGAACCGCAAAAGGAAAAAGGTAAGAGCATTGTGATTAATGAAAGCGCGACACCCACAGAGTTTAGAGGTTATGCGCCTCAAAAGAAGTTACGTAAATGCCCCAAAGGACGTTGCCTCTACTCAATTGACCGGGCGTATACTGATTTGAAAAACTTTCAAAACTCTTATAGTGTTATGAAACAACAATTGGACAATATGAGAAGATCGGTTTCGGAATTGAAGAGGGTCATGAATGAATCGTGCTCCTTTCTTGGTAACGTAGATTTCGCCACAACTTTAGAAGCAAAGAAATCTCGTGTAACTGGTTACTTGAATAGTTGCACTGATTATAACCAGATACTTGATATTATTTCAAGGAATATTCAGGATCATATGAAAGTGTCTCGCGACAGATCGATAGCCAAGACAAACAATGGAAATGTATGTAGTCACATACTTGAAATTATCTCAAAGATGATTCAAGGGCATATGATGGCATTTCGGTACAAGTGGATAGCCAAAACAGATAATCGTGTTGCATTGTCTAAAGCTGTTCAACAAACGCTTCTCATAGCAATGGACCTTTTCGTGGAATCCGAGGTATCTATTGAATACGTGACGAACGTTTTAAATTTTGAGGATTCTCCCTGTATATGGTTAAGCGAATTATGGAACCAATCGTTAATTAGATATTCAAGCTTCTTAAGGAGCAATATAAAAAATTTTTATCTACTTGATGATGTGGAGGACTTCGAAAGAATCGCTCTTCACGACACAATCCTGAAGATAGACCTGGACACGTCTCTATGGAATGACTCCTTGATCTGTGTGGCTGAAGATATACGTAAGATGATAACTGATATAGAACTTGGCTTGCAACATAAAGACTTCAAGAATTCACACTTCTTGGAGCCATGTTCATTCGAAATCCAAAATCGCCTACAATCGATTTTCAAAATTCTTTGGGATCTCTGTGAGAATTATCGGACAGCAATAAACGCACACGAGGATGAGTTCAAGAAGCTGGAAGCATACAAAAATGCTAGTCCAAGAACTCTCTCAAAAGTGGCGTACTTTTTTAAATTTTTCAACAAAAGTGCCTACAGTTACTTTACCTCAACTGTGTTTTCTGAAAGTTACAGAGTTAGGAGGCATCTCGTTATTCTTCAGGGAGTTTACCTATCTCGGATGAAAAATCGAAAATACTACGCTAGATGCACATGTGAAGGTGTGAGGTTCCCTCTCCTAGAGAAGAGTTCGCCTGAATTCTCCTCTGTGAAAGAATATGCCGAAAAGCACTGGCCGTTGTTCCTACCCAAGCGGTCGTCGCAGTGTGTATTTCTCTAAGATATAGAAAACTTAAAAGAACATCATTCAAATTTATGCTTTACTTACATATTTCGATCGTTTCATTGTGATCAACTTCGATTCAGCAAAGGTAAAGTACCACCACCGAATGACCCACCACCCGATGGAGGAAGATCCGATGGTGAAGACCTCCTCCAACCGACCTCAACATAGTGCACCTATGACGTCACTACTGGGGATGGCCGAAATTGAACTTGAACGTGCGAAGCCTGTCAAGACTTTGCAGTGCTTTGAAAAGATCTTCAAAGTCTTCTTAACAGGACTGTTCAAATACAAAATTAGAAGCTAAACTTACGGGCATGGTAACTAACTGGCGCCGGAGTGAAATCTCAAGACATACTCACGAGATTGAAGTATCCTTGGATGTTATCACGTAATGTGCAAATAGCGAAATATGACAACAGACGAGTTGAATAACTCGACGAAATTGCTAGATGCCACTAAAAAGTTATTAGAACCTTCGTCGAAATGCATCTCTGCCCAAATCTCTCAGCCATCTCCAAGACAAAACCTCACCATCCATTTCAAACTTGCAGGAAATGGTGGTTCTCATCGACAACGTGAGGCAAAAATAACCCTGCGGTAAAGGAGTGAAGCGGAAAATCAAGCAGTCTTCTTGGGGGCATATCGCGCTATGGTGAAGTCCCTTGCGTTTCCGACGGAGTTGTCGAAGAGCCATGGAAAGAAACTTCTGAAAAAGTTCTCAAATTTCCTAAAGCATGATGCTCCAAAGCTGGCGATGTTAGTGTTAAAGAGGAAGCTCATGCACTTACACTACAGCATTTGACCTCATCAAAGAGGGGGTTCAAATCTTCATGTCTTGCGCATTCCAATCTTACCAAGATGGGATTGAAAACTTTAAGCTTATCACAGAAAAAAGCAATGTTTGCAGGAGGCAGCGAATTTTGCTCTTGGAAGTTGCGGCCAATTACCATGTGAAAGAAAATGCTCGAGGGCACTTTTGTTCTCGCTAAACTCCGCACGAATGAGCCTTGAGACGTGCACTTACTCCTTATTGGTAATAGAATTCGGGAATACTCTAATTATCTTCTGGAATTGAGCGTGAATTCTGGTGTTTGCCAATGGCTGTCTTTCAAGGATTCTTGGTTACAACGAAAATACTGAGTATAAAGGAAACCAATTGCTCAAAAATGATCTATGCGGCATACGAAGGTGGTTGTGCGACCTCACGCGGTAACACGCTTCTTATTCTAATCATCGATATAGGATAAGTAAACCGTAGTTGCACCCAGCCGGTCATACCCGTAGAGCCTAATAAAATTGATACATCAATTTCCTGCTCCATCTGTACTGCCGTAATAGAGAATTGCAGATATAATACCCAAATGAGCCGGAAATAGAAAATAGCTAGCCCCAAATGCACTTTGCTTACGACCCAAAGTATGTTGCAAGCCGGTTTCCAGGATATGATTTCGAACAAGACCCCATACTGAAAGTATGGGACTTCGATCAACTTCAAGAAAAGGATGTCGACATTATCTGGCATTTCTACTGGGGCACTACAACACAAGTTAATAGAGTTATGGTGATTTTCAACGGCAATCGCAAGCAGTGCTTGCTTCTGCACGAAGACTTAATGAAAAAATGGACACTTCTCAGTGATCAAATCTTACGTACAGTCAATGTTGCCGCCTCCATGAAAAACGCCTATAATGACTCTCACTTTAAGATCGCGCCGGACTCAAAGATCCATACCCAACAGGAAGAAGGAAACGAACCGCAAAAGGAAAAAGGTATGAGCATTGGAGTTAATGAAAGAGCGACGCCCACAGAGTTTAGAGGTTATGCGCCTCAAAAGAAATTACGTAAATGCCCCAAAGGACGTTGCCTCTACTCAATTGACCGGGCGTATACTGATTTGAAAAACTTTCAAAA
>JAKUAS010000026.1:0-13461 GCA_030566735.1 Australozyma touchengensis
AGAGCTTGAGAGAGTCAGAGAACTCAAAGGAGTCAGTGAGCTCAAATGAGACGAAGAACTCGAGAGAGTCAGTGAGCTCGAAAGAGTCAGTGAGCTACGAATACTCAGAGAACTCGAGAGAGTCAGCGAACTCAAATGAGACGAAGAACTCGAGAGAGTCAGAGAACTCGAGAGCGTCAGTGAGCTCGAAAGAGTCAGCGAGCTACGAATACTCAGAGAACTAGAGAGCGTCAGCGAACTCAAGTGAGACGAAGAACTCGAGAGAGTCAGAGAACTCAAAGGAGTCAGTGAGCTCAAATGAGACGAAGAACTCGAGAGAGTCAGTGAGCTCGAAAGAGTCAGCGAGCTACGAATACTCAGAGAACTAGAGAGCGTCAGCGAACTCAAGTGAGACGAAGAGCTCGAAGGAGTCAGAGAACTCGAGAGCGTCAGCGAACTCAAGTGAGACGAAGAACTCGAGAGAGTCAGTGAGCTCGAAAGAGTCAGCGAGCTACGAATACTCAGAGAACTAGAGAGCGTCAGCGAACTCAAGTGAGACGAAGAGCTCGAAGGAGTCAGAGAACTCGAGAGCGTCAGCGAACTCAAGTGAGACGAAGAACTCGAGAGAGTCAGTGAGCTCGAAAGAGTCAGCGAGCTACGAATACTCAGAGAACTAGAGAGCGTCAGCGAACTCAAGTGAGACGAAGAGCTCGAAGGAGTCAGAGAACTCGAGAGCGTCAGCGAACTCAAGTGAGACGAAGAGCTCGAAGGAGTCAGAGAACTCGAAAGAGTCAGCGAACTCAAGTGAGACGAAGAACTCGAAGGAGTCAGAGAACTCGAGAGCGTCAGCGAACTCAAGTGAGACGAAGAACTCGAGAGCGTCATTGAGCTCGAAAGAGTCAGCGAGCTCGAAAGAGTCAGTGAGCTCGAAAGAGTCAGCGAGCTCGAAAGAGTCAGCGAGCTCAAGTGAGACGAAGAGCTCGAAGGAGTCAGAGAACTCGAAATGGCCGGAGGCACTTTTGGACTGTTAGATAGAGAGGTAGAAGTCTCTGAAGAAGCTGGCAAAGTTGATGTGCTTTGGGACGAAAATAGGCTCTGCGTAGATAGGGTATTGGAATCAGTAGATTTCAAGGAAGATTTGAATTGATTCAGAATTGAATTTCCATTTATTGAACTTGAGAGTGATGAAGTTGTCATTCTGGAAGAGGAACTCGTCGATTCCAGGTTTGATGAGCTTCCCGACGTAGTCTTTTGTCTTGTCGAATGGTGAGCGGTCAGCTTGGACAGTCTGGTGTGAGTTGATTTAGTATTCAGCTTTGTCGAATGGTGAGTGGTCAGCTTGGACAGTCTGGTGTGAGTTGATTTAGTATTCAGCTTTGTCGAATGGTGAGTGGTCAGCTTGGACAGTCTGGTGTGAGTTGATTTAGTATTCAGCTTTGTCGAATGGTGAGTGGTCAGCTTGGACAGTCTGGTGTGAGTTGATTTAGTATTCAGCTTTGTCGAATGGTGAGTGGTCAGCTTGGACAGTCTGGTGTGAGTTGATTTAGTATTCAGCTTTGTCGAATGGTGAGTGGTCAGCTTGGACAGTCTGGTGTGAGTTGATTTAGTATTCAGCTTTGTCGAATGGTGAGCGGTCAGCTTGGACAGTCTGGTGTGAGTTGATTTAGTATTCAGCTTTGTCGAATGGTGAGCGGTCAGGGAAGTTTTGCTTTTGGTTTTGGAGGTGTGAGTTTTTGTTGATACATGAGCAGAAGATGATGACGAAGTATTATTCTGTTTAGGCCTCAATGCTCGTTCTTCAAGTGAATGTTGCCTCTTGCCTAGAAGAACAGATGGAGCTTCATTTTGGGCCATGTGCATTTCGTAGGGCAATTCAATTGGTACCCTATTCTCAACAGGTTCTGGCCCTGTGGGCATTGCAGTTGTAGCAGCTTCAAAATGAGTTAGTGAGGCCGTTACGTAGTTAGAAGATATCACGGTTGTATGGTATTTAAAAGCGCTGTCAGATGACTTCTGGAGCCTCGTTGAATCCAATTTATCGGAATTCAAATCTATGTCATTGTGATGGTCCTCTTTCCTCCCAAATCCGCTTGGATTTTCATCAAATTTGATTCCGAGACTGTGGTAAATGCCCCTTCTATCAAGCAGACGTATCTTATTGATCATGGTCCTAATGGGGTCTCTGGAAAGTGAGATTTGATGAATGTTTATACTAGCAACTAGCTCTTCGGTCTCTTTTATTCTTTGTTCAATTACCGTTATTTTCGTTGAATTGCGAGCATCATCATTAAATCCCAGTGGAACGGGGTTCGTTTCAATTGAAAACGACTTCTTTGTAGAATGTTTTTTGCCACATATCACAGGTTTTATCGTATGCGCTAACAGCGAAGAACTCGAACTGTTTTTATTTTGGCTATGCAAGTATAATTTTGCTTTGTGGATGCTTGAAATAGTTGAAATACTAGATCTGCCTTGTCGTACTTGAGAATTATGTACAGGTTTCGTATTTTTTTTTGGTTTGTCACGATTTACTGTTGACACACTGCGTAGACTCCAAACCTGTGCGGACGAAAAAATAGGAGATGTGACCAGGTTCTGCGCAGTTTCGTTCTGCAAAAACTCAGATGTGGTTACAATATGGCAGATGTCCTCTGTTTCAGAAACTTTTAAATGACAGGTTGACTGGGGTTTGAATTGTTGGAAGGTAGAGTGAATTATACGAAAATCTGAGCTTCTCTTTGTACATGAGTAAGGGTCCTTTTTTGTGAATGTTGTAGGACAGTTAACGGTGTCGCTTGCAACTACAGCTAGAGCTAATAAAAGAACTGGGTTCATGGCTGTTAGTAGTGAAAGGTAAAAGCGACGTAGTGTAAGTTAAAAGCGACGTTACTGTAACTTATACAAATATTTCTTTGGTACCAAAAACTTTAATTTGGACGTGCAAGAAATTCTCAATTGGCTTGGACCAGCTTCTAGAATGAGATATACGTTAAACGCCGTTTTTTTTTCATATACACACCATAATTTTGGTCTCCATGCATGTTGGACCGAAGAGTTCGCAAAAGGCACAAATTCGTATGAGAAAGTAAATCGATTCTTTTATTAGCCATTGAACTGCTTTCATGGGCTCTTCTTGTTGTGCTTTTCTTTAAACAATGGAAGGTAGAAGTTGCAAAGGCTGCTTCCCAAGTTTTAGCTTCCCAAATTTTAGCTTCGGGAATGCCGACTTGTTGCAGTATCTTGGCGACTTAGCATTCCATTTCGGGAAGGTGTATTTAATTTACGGGTCCATTTGTTTACGTGAGGATGCATATAAGCTTACATGCCGGCCAAGGGTTCCAGATTAATGCTGGCCCGGTGTTATATACAGGGTCTACCCACGTTTGTTAAGGAATTTCCTGTTTAGTTAAATTGGTGTTCGTATTTGTGATAAGGTTGCATTTGGATTTACGTACTATTTGGACCGGTATGATCTAACACAAATATAATAAGACCTAAAGAGAATTTACGAAGAATATTGTTAGAAAAACATCGAAATGAAATAGTTTTGCTGTTCCTACTTTTGCCTATACTTTTAATATCTGTGTTCCATCACTTTGTTTTTGGGGTGACCCTTCATGCTCAGTCCTGCTCTAATGGGTTACAATTTTGGTAACCACCCCCTAATTAACTTTAAATACGGGCGACCCTTTGATGTCCAGCACACTCTCAATCTTAATGTTTCTTCAAGTGGACAACTTTTGCAAGCCAAACTACTATTTTGCCAAAATTTTTAACCCTAGCTTCCATGAGGTCTTTTTCAAAATTGTGATCTATACCTCGTACTGCTGTTGAATAGCACTTGCTAAAGAAGTCCCTCGTAAAATGTAACACCCAAATGCAGGATTGGTTACATGCAGGATTGGTCTATGCTGACTACCTCAAATGACAAGCCGTTTCTTTAAGCACTCCTGCGTTTAAGTGCACAAGAGTCACCATTAAATCGGATTACGGTATTCGCCCAATTTAAAGTATTGTTTTTGTCTAGACCCCATTCTGCTCTTGTATGACCAAAAAAATGTGACCGAACTGCAGATACAAAGAAGCAGTTCCCGTACAAACGAGGAACAGGCTCGCATTAAGCACGAATAAAAATCCGTATAAAAGAGAAAATCATCTCTGGCTTTATGGTTCGGGAATTTGTTGAATCTCTCACTATGCACACGTGTGAATGTTTTGTGTTTGGAAGCTAGTGTTGATCAAACGAGAGTTGGTTTGAAGGAATGACTAGTTCTAGAAACTCTTTGAACGAACGCTCTCTTCTCGGTTTTTTTTTTTTGATATATAAGAGGGTGAGGTTATATTTGTATTATCTCTTTAAATTCATCAATGATATGCTCTCATGTCATTATGCTAGCCTCTTGCTAAGAGGTTTTGCCATCCAACGTCTGACTTCCTTTAAATTGAAAGCAAGGAAACAGGATCAAGCTAAGGCATTTTAAATCTTCAAGCCGACTTTCTTTTTTTTCTTTCTTGATTATGCTGCCCTCAACTCAACAAACTACATTCTCTCCCTCATATAGAAACAACGAGCGAGCAACGGCCAACAACGTAATAGAAAAAGGTAGAGAGAAAGAAACCCGTAAATTCGCCTTAAATTCAGAAATGGCTATTAAGGCAAGACAGCTAAGCGTCTAATACTATATACAGTTCAACACTACGGTTTCTGGTTTGGACAGTGCACAAAGGTCCTTGGTGCATCATCTCATTCACGAATCGTGTTCACAAACAAAAACTCTCCGGGTTTTGATGGCGTTTTTAGTTCATAATGGAAGTTTTTGGGAACTCTAAAGCTTTTTCGTTAATTTATAAACTCTGAAATCAAACTAGGTGCAAACGAACAACGATAAATCTTATTATATAAACATCACGCTCGTTTGAAGAAATACAGCATTCTTTTCGCCCAGTCTCAGTTCTCAATTCGGTCGTGGATAAGTGGCCCGTTTTATGCTGCCAAGTAAATTCGCAGTGACTGTGACAGAAGTCTTACCAAGACTTGACAAGAATGAAATACTTAACAGCACTAAAGCAGGGCGGCAATTTTCTGCTCCAAACGACAACTTTTAGCTTATAATTCTGTAATATCTGATTCGTTTTGTTTGTTTGACTAACGATGAAACATTTGTACTTCAACGTCCCTGGTAACCTTGCATAAGACTTCTCCGAGATCGCTTTACAAGGAAAGACAATATGCAGAACGACGAAAACTGCTCTTCGTCAATAGAACAAAATACGAACTCATAATGTACAGAGCTCGCGATTTGTCATCCAATGATATTAAAGCCAATGTATTAAAAGGATTTTATTCAATGTAGTTCTAAAAACTAGGGCAATGATGAATCTTAATCAAGCCGCCTTTTGAATTTGGGGCAGTGCATTGTAGTCCTGCGTTGCATGCAGGGAATGGGCGTTATCAAATCGATCTGTAGGACTCACATGTCGAAAAAAATTCTGTCATTGGCTGTAACAGGCTTTTAATTTCATTGTATTTGAGTCTTTTTTATTATTGGATGACAATTGCAGCCAAGCCTTGGACTAAACTGGTTTCTTTGGCATATAAAGTAATCTGAAATTCCTCACCAATAGATCTATTTATTTCCAAACTTGACGAAATATGATCATGATCACAAGGTTAACATTTTTTATCCTGATTCTTGCCTTCGCAGTAGCAGTAGAGCAATGGAAGCCCTACACTACAGATATGATCACATTCTACGGTTGTGGGAACTATGTCAGAAGAACGTTAACATTCGGGAAAAAAGGCACTAGTTACAAGGACTTTTGTCTCAATGAAAATGCCTTAGGAACTCTCATCGGATGCTATGGGGATGTGGGGGAAAACAAGACCGAAAACTACCATTTTTTGGTTCATTCTTGCATTGAAGAATATAATGTCTCAATTAGTATGAGTAACATTACCGCTGCCTATGACCTACTCTTGCGCAAAGGAGTGACATTGCAACTGTTACAAGAAAGGAAATATAACGCCACTAAGGAGGCATTGAAAACGCCAGTATTTCTCAACAAAACAATGTCACAGTTGTTTCTAAAGGCTGAGAAAAACTACCTTGACATTTACACCAATTCGACCTATTATGGTCTTGGAGCTATTGGATACTGGATTTTAGTCTGTTTGGTCGGTGCAATTGCAAATTGGTCCTTCATTATATATCCCAACTTCCGGTTCGTCTTCAACGGTCCAATTTCAAAATTTTGGCGGCAGAGAGTTACTTTGCCAGCGCTTGTTTGCAAAAAACAAGCGGCAGCGCAAAAATTCTCCTTCCTTTCATTTCTCATCCCATCCAGAATAGAATCCATCGTATCAATTGGTTTTTTTGCCCTTCTCATTGCATTCAACGCAGCAGAAATCAAAGCAGTTGAAAATGATCCTATATTTAAACTGAAAGTTTTGTCGTTGATCAGGTTCACGGCAGTTCGAACTGGTGTAGTATGTACTATCCTTGTTCCTCTTCTTTTGTTGTTTGGCGGGCGCAACAACTTCTTGATGTGGTTAACAAGATGGAAATATTCAACTTTCGTGGCATATCACAGATGGATAGGCAGATGGGTTGTCTTGATGGCATTTATACACACCATTTGCTACACAAGGTATTACCTCATAAATGGAAACTACAAAACTCAAATGATACGGACATACGTCATTTGGGGGCTTGTTGCCGTAATTTCTGGCTCTCTCATTTTATTTCAAGGATTGCTTTATTTGCGTCGAAGGTGGTACGAAGTTTTCTTTCTTGTCCATATCCTTTTGGCAGTATTCTTTGTGGTGGGTACATGGTATCACGTAATTGACCTTGGATATGGACAATTTATGTACGCTTCTTTCGCCGTTTGGGCATTCGATAGAGTCTTGCGTGCTGTGAGACTTGCGTCGTTTGGGTTCCCACACGCCGAAATCAATCTCATGGAAGATAGAATCGAGGTCATTGTGCCCAAACCTTCGTATTGGAAACCAGTTGTAGGTGGGTACGCGTGGTTATACTTTGGAGACAAGGCTTTATTTTGGCAATCGCATCCCTTCACTTATTTATCCGAAGATGACAAATTGTATTTCTACTGCAAGATACACTCGGGTATCACTTATAACCTCTTTAAAAAGTTGAGTGTGATGCCCGGCGGCAGCTGTACAATGCGCGTTGGAGTTGATGGTCCTTACGGATCAAGCAACCCAATAAAGCATCATAGTGATGTTGTCTTTGTGGCAGGCGGAAGCGGTCTTCCAGGTATTTTAGACGAATTTAATCATTTAGCAAAAGAGGGAAGTTCTAAGCATAGGCTCAAATTGAACTGGATTGTGAGAGACGCCAGAACATTTCAATTTATGTCAAAGCACCTCGAACTTTATTCGCTGCTTCAAACAGAGATAAACGTGTTTGTGTCTCAGCCAGGTCTTATTGATGTCACTCAATCGCTGGATGTAAGCAATGACACAGACCTCAAAAGTGAGTTAAAACAAGAAGTTGGCGATGGCATATCGCAATTACAATCGAATTATCCAAACATTAATTTCTTTCCTCGTCGACCCGATATTGAAGACTTCGTGAAAGAAAACATCTCAGAAGCTTCCAATAGTATCGCTTTCGTTTGTTGTGGTCCACCCACAATGGTCGATGATTTGCGATACTATGTTGTACAAAATATTGACAAGACGAAAAAAAGAGTCGATTTCTACGACACTTTAGAAGTGTGGACCTAAATGAAGGTGCAGGTTTGACGTGACATCATTGGAACGAGGTCAAAATACATAAAATTGGCAAGATTGAGCCCGACTAGCTATTAAATTTATTTTTTACTTTAATACATCCATGTATTGCTTTGAGTGCTGAGTTTAAATATAAAGCATGAGTTGTCATAAACTATACACCTTCGGAACCATTACCAGGTTAGGAAGCCCACATTTTTAGATAGCCGGGGAACGTTTGGTACTCCTGTACATAATAAAACAAGTCGTTCTGTTGGTCTATCACAAAACAAATTGATTTCAGGTCCTATTGTTCAAAAAAAAGAAAATCTCTCTTGGCGTCATCTCGATTTCAAAGTTGTTATTTCCAAGACCGTTAGAATAACACCCAGCAGATTGTTGGCGCGAAATGTGGGAAAGTGTATGTAGCAGCTGGTTGTCCCGAAGGGCGTTTAGAGTTTGATTGACATGGCTTAAGCTTCATTTAAAGTAGTTAGGTCCTAAATTATATTGACACACCACACTTGTAACGTCTGCTAGGTAGCGCTCGTCATTCGAATTGTTGGACGGTGTAGAATTTGTTGTGGATTTGTTGCACTTAGTTTACTCCTCGCTGATACGAACATTATGAGATAACTCACTCAGTTAAAAACGAATATTTTCTTTTACCCTTTTGAAGTCACAGAGATGTAGACTGTAAGTGATACCTACCAGGATAAAGAAGAGTAAAGTTTCCACCGCGCCATTGAATAATACCTGTGATTACCGCGTAAAAATATTTTCGCCGATTTGCTTATTTTACAATCGGCAATAACCAGAATCGGCGGGTGAATGAGATTAGAAAGAACATAACAGAGTTACGACTTCAGGTGCCGGAATCACAAATTCCAGAACCGAAAATGTTTTCAGTTAAAGTTTAATTCCATTTTAGGAGGTTAACTGTTTGCTTTAAGGATAGCCGTCTCTGGATCAACCATCTAAACACCAGATTCAACAAGACTTCAGTCAAAATACCATCAACTTTAAAAAAGAGTAAATTCCAGGTTTTTATTAGCAGTTTTATAGGAGATAATGACAGATTTTTTAATGATTACTAGGTTTTCGAGTTTTCATCGACAGTTTCTATTTCTGTTTTGCGGAGGAATTGTGAATCTGAAAACAAATATGAAATGGTGCACCCATATTCCAGATCTTCTGCAACCGTTCTTTTGTCTTAACAATAAAATTTGATATTGCTTTTTTTGTCGTAGAGCGTGGCATTATCTATTAAATACGAATACTTTACTCATAACACACGTCTGGAAGTTGTGCAAAAACAGACCGTACTTGATACGAGATATGAGCATGAGAAGTTTTTTTTCGCCTGAATCTTCTCATGAAATACGATTAACAGGCATAACTTAGAACTTTGTATAGCGACGATGTTGCAGGTTTCTAAATGCTAATTCTTAGAGGTCCCGGAGTAGAATTCCGCTCAATTAAAACTGATTTTTATTGAAAACACAAAAAGGAAGAGGTGTTTCTTAGCAAGAACTGTACTAATTCCAGTGAGAAAAGCTTCAAAAACTTAATGAAACGTCTTACACTTATACAATTTCAAAAATTCAACATAATTAGTGAATACAAGATGATCAGAAAAAGGCGACGAAAATTGACTGGATTGTACCCAGGAGTCACGAGTGCAAGTGGCATTGATACAACATCTCGAAGGCAAAAAGACATTTGCACAGAAGCTTTCGCTATTTTAAGAGGATGACCTTTTCTTTGTTGGGTACTCGTCTCTGGATCAGTGCAATTACAACATCAGATGCGAACGTGTGTATGTCACTCATGTTGTAGAAGAGAGTACATTCTGTAGAGCTGCAAACACTAAATCAAATAGAACAAAATGTAAATGAATGCTGCTGGATTGATGATAGAACCGAGGTTGGCGATTGAAACAGTTATCGTTGTTCTTGCAGATACAGAACTACTCTGCGCCGCTTGAGTCTGAGTTGCAGTGCTGCCCTGCTGACTATCACCAGTAGACGGATTAGTGCGTACTCCCCTCAGGGTTGTAACTGCGTTCAAGGGGCAGTATGTGGTGTAAATTACATTGTTTTGAGCAGTAACCAAGGAGACGATAGCAGGGGAAGGCACCAATGTGCAAATTTGATTAGAGCATGAAGTGATAGGAATCAATGTAGTTGTGAATGTGTTTGCAGTCTTGGTTGACACGTTTATGCTATCGGTGGAGATTGAAATGAGACTACCCAGGGATTGAGGCAAGGTTGTCACAACTGCACTTGTAGACAGGTTGAGGTATCCTGTAAATGAGGACCACGAGCTTCCTGAGAAGGACGGATCTCCGCTAGATAGCGATTGAACAGTACTAGAAGTTGAACCAATTGAAGGCGAGCCACTTGTTGAGAAAGGTGCAATTGAAGACGTTTGAGAAGATGGCAAAGTAATTGATGTAGAAGAAATCAAGCTACTTGAACTGGCTGATCTAGATGAACTAGATGAAGTAGACAAATTAGACGAACTAGCAGAGGATGCACTAGAGGAACTAGTCGGACCAGGAGAAATTGAAGAAATTGTGGAACTGGCAGAAGTACTCAGGCTTGGACTTGAGCTCGAACTTGAACTTGAACTCGAACTTGAACGCGAACTTGAACTTGAACTCGAACTTGAACTTGAACTTGAGCTAGAACTTGAACTAGAACTAGAACTAGAACTAGAACTAGAACTAGAAGTTGAAGTTGAAGTTGAACTTGAGCTTGAGCTTGAACTTGAACTGGAGGTGGCACTTGGAACTTCAATAATAAGAGTATCAGTTGTTGCTCCAGCCAATGTGGTCGATGAAGTGTAAGTCTCGGTCCACGTGGTTGTCGTCGTTGTTGTCAGCTTTTGTTGTTCTACAACAACGGTATCAGTCAACAGACCTGTTTGTGTGGTTGTTGTTAACAGCCCGGTCCAGTATGTAGTTGTAGTGGTAGTAATCTTTGGGGCAGCTGGAAATGTAAAGGGTGGGCATACACACTGAGCAGGGGGATTGGACGAAGGAGCTTGTCCCTGATAAATTACAGTGTCCAAGTTAGAAGATCCACTACTCAGAATTACAGTAAAGAGATTGTCGTTATAGCCCGGTCCAATAGAAACCTTTAGTGAATACCCGCTAGACATTTCTGAAATTATAAAAAAACCTTGATTGGATACAAACATCCAATTTGAAATGCCACTTTGAAGTGTGAAACTATTTCCTTGGCCAAAACCAGCGATGGTGACCAGATTTGAGGCACTACCTAATTGGTAGATTGTAACCGTAGCCGTAACATCTGCAAAGTATAGAATTTGATTCCCAGGAAACGAAGAAGTAGACACGATGGTGGCAGAAGACGAGTCGCCCAACAGAATACAACCAGACCCAACAAGGGTTGTTGTGGAAAGTATCTGAATAAGTGCTTGACTTAAGCACATGGCACCTCGATTCTCCATCTGGGCGGACCCAGAGCTGATCTGAGAAGCAAATATCGTTTGAGTGTTTTGCGCTCCACTAATTACAATTGTTCCGGTATTTGTCCACAATAATTGGCTCTCAATACGTAAGCCAGTTGGAGTGGTGGGAAAATAAGGCATCCCTAGGTACATTAAGCCACTGTTATTGAAATAGTTTCCAGTTATAGAAAAATCACTAGCCAGTGAAGCTTGCAAAGCATCAAAAACAAACATTCCCGAATTCTTAAATGAAGAACCTGCCATTTGAGCGCTGATCATACCCTGTTGATAAAGACCGAGGTAAAGCTCACCACTATTGTCGATGAATCCATTAATTGTGGGAGGGGAGTCTAAAATTCGGAGAAAAACATTCGCAGAAATAGTTGTGTCTGCTGATCCATCATAATTCAGACCAAGTATTATGGTGTCTTGAGTAATTGTCACCGCAGAGCATGTAACAAAGAGTGTGGTCACAGACAAGATTGACTTCACAAAACGCATGGTGCTTCAGTCTGTGATGAGTAGACCCCTTTTGCCGGACTGGATTTTGGGGCTATATTTATTGGAACCTGATAAGGTTTGCCAACTGTTTTTATTATCAATCACTATTTGCAGGCGTTTTCGAAATTGCGTACCATGTACCGAATTCCGATATAGTATGTGCAGCTTGCAGTACAAGCCTCGGCCACATGCGCACTGGGAACTATATGAAGAATTTTCTTGTTTTCATTCGTAAACGGGTGTCATTGAATAGACCAATAAAATAGCCGACGTGCAACCGTGAATACCTTAACCGCGAACTGTGTTTGTGCGGGACCCTTAAATGGCTTAAAGTGGCCAAAAAAAAACGTATAAAGAAAAACAACGAGATGAAGCTTGGCAAATTGTAGTCCCATTCATCAACCAATGGTGAACATTGATGACGATGTGACGAGTTTGGGTTGGCAACACTTTAAACGACATTTTTTTCTACATCGTGCAGTACTTGCATATTTACGAGGAGGAACGACAATTTGTCGAAAACCCCCTTGATTAAGAACCACCGAAGCAGCAAGTGCGTGTGCCTAAGATATTGGCACTATATATCGGGAGAGTGGCGTACTAGTACTCTTTTCTATACAATGTTCTATAGCACTTCAAGATCAGTGGGAGTTGCGTTGGCGTGAGCGGATCCAACGGAAGCAGCTCACTCCTCGGCGGTGGTCGATTTCATAAGAGCTTTCGCATATAGAAGAGGCGCTGATCGAATTCCTTGGAAATTTGTCCAATGACGCGCTGCGGCAGTGGTTTCCCCAGAAAGTCTAGTCCATTACCAAACAATTTTGGAGATGCTACATTTAAAGAAAACTTGGTAAATAGGGCCGTGGTGGTTACAGAGTGGACAGTGTGCCCATCCTGTGTTGGTATTTGGGGGAATGACTCCGATGTCTCCTCCAATTTGAAGTAGGTGAGTGTAATCGTAGGGGTCATTGTATTTGTAGACTTGTTTCTTCATTCGAATCCAGAAATCTAACAATTGTGTAATGGTTTCAGTAAGCTTGACCTATTTTGCGACCGTCTTAGAGACACACAGTCGTGGGAACTTTTCGGCGTATTTTTTGGAGATGGAAAGAAATTCCTCGATCTCGCAGTTGCGGAAGTTCGGTAGTTTGTCAAGGGGTTCGATTAGTATCAGATATGAATCATATGTGACATAGATGCATTGACCCAAGGCAGTGGGATCTGTGTGCATTGGTGGTCTCATGATTTCAAGCCAGGCGGCGAGATACAGGATTTCGACGTCTGTGAAATATTTTCTGACTTGTCGGTTGTTGAAGATGGAGAGGATATTGAAATTAGATCTACCCTTGGGATACCATTTCCCGGAAAGTAGGTTCCACCAGACAGGAACCGGGACAGTTTCGCCTTGAAACAAGAGATTCCGTTGAGGTTCCGAGAGAAGGTGAAGTGTGACCACCGCTTTTTTTTTTTTTTTTAGAGCATTGGCATTATTTATACAAGCAAGAAACTATATAACCAACACATGTCTGGGAAGTTGTGCGAAAACAGGCCATACTTGAATCCTGAAGAAGCGTAGTGAAGGAAAGGTAAGAAAGGTAACCTCCGTCGGAAAGGAAACACGAACTGAGCCGATCAAGAACAGGACGAGAAAACCTCTCTTTTAAGCACAACCTCCTCTAATAGAGGAAGTCAAAAAAACGAATGAATTCGGAAAAAACTTCATTTGAAGGAAAACGGAGACCGTGAAAAACCTTCGTTTCGCCTGT
>JAKUAS010000027.1:0-11447 GCA_030566735.1 Australozyma touchengensis
TTATTTTCATTCTAAATTGCTCACGTTTGGTTGATGACGCTGATTCTGAACATCCTTTATCACATCTACAACCGCTCGCATACGATATTTAGCACGTGCCAAACTATACTGACTTCAATTGGTTCTAACAAATTGTCGACGTATCGTGGTTCAGTTACCAACTTTAGGTTTCTCTGTCATACTGGTCTGTGGTTCTCACTCTACTCAGACTAGCATCTTAACTACTTCAAAACCATTTCGAAATTCCAATAAGTTTAGGCTTGACCAATTCATACGCTCTCCCTTCTTAATTAGATTCACTTACTGTATTCTTTTGTCGTCTTGCTGCGTTCTTGGTACCAAGGTCGCTCCATCAACCATCTCAAACAATACGATATCAATTACTCTTGGTATCATGTAAGGGGTTTTCAACAATGCGAGTAAATGCTTCATGCTTCCCCTCGACTTTCCGAAAATATCCTAGACTTTCCGAAAATATCCCATCCCTTGTCTCTACTTTCCTTCCCATCTTGCTCATCCTCCACTGCCTTCCCTATTTTTTATTCACCTTATACGACAATGGACACCATACTGCCATTATATTAAGATCTCTTGGCTTCTTTGCATGTAGATCTTTAAAGACTTTCCCAACTAGAAACTGTCTCAACATAAAGTATCTTCCGCTAATTCTACATCTAAAAATATAGAACTAAAACACCATCTCTCAAATAATTCTATATTTCCGCTTCATTCTGGTTGTTTTCTGCCTGCTATCTCCAACGCTTGTGCGCCTCGTCGATCCCATGGCTGCAAATGTGACGAAACCCTCCATTCAAAGAGCGATGTCAATGCAGTTATCCTGTTTGTTTTGGTTTTTGTTACGCGACCGCGTTTCTCCTGTTTGTTAGTCTGCTTGCTAGTCCTTTGTCCTTTTCCCTTCTATATATTACTCCCCAATCCCCAATTTCAATTGTCATGCCATCCACTCTCTAACATAATAGTGTCGAGTCTCTACAAGTTCTTATACATCTATAGTAAATACCGTTCCTTTCTCCCCGAACGGCACCAGGTCAACAATGTCACCAGAGACTCCGTAACTAGCACCCCGTACTTTGCTGAAGTCGACATGGCCAACTTCTTTGGCTTATTCGCAAACTCCCGCTAGAAGTCTTGCGCTAGTTCTTCCTGCTCCGCGCAAATTTGGCTAGGAACGCTGTACCTTATGTTCTCTCAAACACTGACACATCTTCTGGCGTTTCCAATAACCTGAGCAGGGGAGATATCCCTTGGCCATTGGATGATATGCAATTTGACATGGTCCAACTGTCAAGACCACGTTCGCTTTCATCCCAAACCGTGTCTCCTTGTCATCTGCAAGAGCACATGTTGTAGTACTACACAAAGGTGATCCAGCCGGTGGATGTTGCTAGGTGATGAAGGTGTTGCCGAAGTTGGCACATGTAGTCATTTGTGGTGCGGATCCGTTCTCTGCAGGTTCGGGTTTCATCTTGGAACCCTTGGGTTCTTGGATGAGGTAATGGTCGGGCACTGGGGGAACTAATTGCAATTGCTGGGAAAGACGGAATCGGCCTATCGAGTCTTGTGGTTCTTCCGAAAGAAGCAGAGCGGCTAAACTGGGGACATTGTCTATCAAACTTCTGCAAAGAAAAAACATTAAATCAGGTAGCATGGCAACGAAATTAAATCGGTCACTTGATACAAATCACGAGACTTAAGAACTCAGAAATCTCATAAAATCAAAAGCGTTAAGACTGGAAAAGAAAACTATCTTCAAACAACGAAACATTCAAACTCATCGGAATATTTGTCCTTCTGACAATATGAAACTATAACCAATCCCTTTTGAATTTGGAAACACAACTTGGTCTTCATGATCAGCAAATCGTAAACACATTTTAAAACCTGGTCTTCGTGATCATACAAACTCAATCTCTTCATTTATTTGTTGAGATCGACGATAATCCTTACTGTACTTCCATGAATAGTCTGCAGTGGACAAATGTAGCAGGTGTTTACACCAGGTGGATGCTCTATGATTCTATTTCATACTCTATTTTCACTTGTAAATTCTCTAGACCGCTTCCAACAGGGTTGACGCTCGACAGGTTTAGGTGGAGATGGAATGTGAGTGGCGTTATACTGTTGAAGCTGCTACGAACTGCTTGTTGCGACAGGCGAAACGAAGGTTTTTCACGGTCTCCGTTTTCCTTCAAATGAAGTTTTTTCCGAATTCATTCGTTTTTTTGACTTCCTCTATTAGTGTTAGAGGAGGTTGTGCTTAATAGAGAGGTTTTCTCGTCCTGTTCTTGATCGGCTCAGTTCGTGTTTCCTTTCCGACGGAGGTTACTTTTCCTTCACCACGCTTTTTTCAGGATTCAAGTATGGCCTGTTTTCGCACAACTTCCAGACATGTGTTGTTTATATAGTTTCTTGTATAGATAATGCCTATGTTCTAAAAAAAACAAGATCTCTACCAAACTGCCTTTGTTTTGTCTTCAAATTGGATTGGGGTTGTAGTCGTGTTAAACGTAGATTTTCCTTATAATTTGTCAATATTATCCCTATTCCATTCATACGTATCTCAAGCAGCCTTATAGACTCACTAAATACGAACAATCAAGTTATCTAGCTTAGGCGGTATCAATTTGCTCCTAAACTTGTTTACTGAAAGGATGTTTCTTTAGTCCTGGCTTGGCTACTTGGCTGTATCGTCTTGTTTCTATTGCTCCTACATCAGTTCTATTTCCTAGCCAATATATACTCTAAGACATTAGAATAAATGTATGCATTTCAATATATATTTTCTCTTTCTTGAATCAATGTATGCATTTCAATATATGATTTCTCTTTCTGTCTCTTTAGAACTTCCACCCGTACAATTGCTTCATGTCTCTTATCATAAAACTCATCCATTACCACCAGCGCTCAATTAAAAATGTATTCATTTACTCATTTGTGTTTATTAGTGGAAGGCTATTATCATTCACTATTCGTATTTTACTATCATGTTGTGTATTCTTTTCCTTTTTTGCTGAGTACCCACTTCTGTTTTGAATTCTGTGAAGTTGTGCCGTCAAACTACGAATATCAAAAAACAACAATCGCCTTTAAATAATGGAAAATGCCTCGAAAGGAAGTGAGAACAAATCTTAAATAAAAATGACCTTTTTTCTTCCCAATAGCTTCGTTATACACTATCTGAGCTAAGTCATGGTTGCTTTATGACGCTAATTCTGAAACTCATCCCAACCGCTCGCTCCTAGATATAGCATGTGGCAAACTATACTGAAAACAAATTGGCTCATTCAAATTGTGCATTTATCGTGATCCAATTACCAACTTCTAGGTTTCTCTGTCATACTGGTCTGTGGTTCTCACCTCTACTCAGACTAGCATCTTAAGTACTTCAAAACCTTTTTTAATTCTGAAACTCATCCCAACCGCTCGCTTCCTAGATATAGCACGTGGCAAACTATACTGACTTCAATTGGATCTAACAAATTGTCGACGTATCGCGATCCAATTAGCAACTTTCTAGGTTTCTCGTCATACTGGTCTGTGGTTCTCACATCTACTCAAATTAGCATCTTAAATACTTCAAAACTTTTTTTAATTCAAAAACGTTTAGGCTTGACCAATTCATAGAGTCTTCTTTCTCAATTAGATTCACTTACTGTATTCTTTTGTCGCCTTGCTGCCTTCTTGATACCAAGGTCGCTCCATCGACCATCTCAAACAATACGCTATCAATTACTCTTGGCATCATGTAAGGGAATTTTTACAATGCGAGTAAATGCCTCACCCTTCCCTCGACTTTCCGAAAATATCCTAGACTTTCCGAAAATATCCCATCCGTTGCTGGCTCTTGTCTCTACGTTCCTTCCCATCCTACAATGCCTTGCCTATTCTTTATTCACCTTATACTGACAATGGACACCATACCGCCATTGTATTAAGATCTCTTGGCTTCTTTGCATGTAGATCTTTAAACACCAACTTGAAACTATCTCAACATAGAGTATCTCCCAGAATTCAAGAAAGTAAACAGCACAGACCCAAAAATACCATCTTCTCTCAATTGTTTCATCACCTTATACTGACAATGGACACCATACCGCCATTATATTAAGATCTCTTGGCTTCTTTGCATGTAGATCTTTAAACACCAACTAGAAACTCTCTCCCAGAATTCAAGAAAGTAAACAGCACAGACCCAAAAATACCATCTTCTCTCAATTGTTTCATCACCTTATACTGACAATGGACACCAAGGCGCCATTGTATTAAGATCTCTAGACTTCTTTGCATATTGATCTTTAAACTCATCCAACTAGAAACTATCTCAACATAAAGTATCTTCCGCTAATTCACATCTAGAAATATAGAATTAAAAAACATCCCTCAAATAATTCTATTTCCGCTTCATTCTCGTTATTTTCTGCCTGTTATCTTCAACGCTTGTGCGCCTCGTCGATCCCATGGCTGCAATGTGAACGAAATCCTTCAAAGAGCGATCTCAATTGACGTGTTTGTTTTTGTTTTGCTTCGCGTCTCTCCTTTTTTAGTCTGCTAGTCCTTTGTTCTTTCCCCTATATATTACTCCCCATTCCCCATTTTCTATCATCATGCCATCCACCTCTCCTCAAAATCCATTGGACGTTCTCTCGGTCAAACTGGCCCTCAAGGAATTTCCTTACCTTGGAGTCTTCTGCGATAGTTCCCAATTGTCGAGTCTTTATAAGTTCTTGTACATCTATAGTAAATACCGTTCCTTTCTCCCCGAACAGCGCCAGCAGCTCAACAATGTCACCAGAGACCCCGCAACTAGCACCGCGTACTTTGCTGAAGTCGACATGGCCAATTTCTTTCTCGGCCTAGACCGCAGCCACTGGCCCTCTGCATGTCGGCTTATTCGCAAACTCCCGCTAGAAGTCTTGCGCAAGTTCTTCCTGCTCCGCGCAAATTTGGCGAGGAACGCTGTGCCTTATGTTCTGTCAAACAATGACACATCTTCTGCCGTTTCCAATGACCTTTTGGCTTATGAGGCCACTCAAGCTCTTCGCTCCCTCGCCAAACCGTTGGAGGATGCCGAACTCCAATACAAACAGAAAGACCTGCAGCTTGAACAGCTCCATCTCGCCGACCCAAAAGACCTATCGGATCAGGATCTCGCCCTTTTGAAAAAGGTCTATCGCCACCAGGTGCACTACCTCTGGTACCGCCATGCCAAAGTGTACTACCAAGAGGCATGCAATATGTTCTTTGGAATCTGTTCCGTCAAGCCACGTCATACCGTTGCTGGCGTGTCTGAGTATGTTGAAGACTTCACCGTTGGCAAAACCACTTTCCGCCGCTGTCCTGACCTGGAACTGTTTCGTCCGTTCTTGTATGAGGTTGGCGGCATCAGCGACGTGCCCAACGACATGCGCTTGGAATGGTGTCTCACAGTCCCCTACGAGGTGTCTGAAACCTCCGTGGACCACGTGCATGGTCTGTTGTTGTGGCGTGACGGCGCCGTGGTAGGTGCTGTGAGTGGAGATTGCCTTGAGGTGTTGCTGCCGACGGGATTCTGCGTTGTGTGTTCCAGTGAGGGCCATGGCCCCTGGCTGTGCCCCGATAAGATGCAAAACAGAAGGCCGCGCGGCCCCAAGCCTCCCAGCAAGAAGAAGAAACTCTCTGTTCCGAAAACCCCTCCTCTTCTAACTAGTGTTATCGCCACCGACGATCCATACTTCGCCATGACCTCTGATGTACACCAACTGAAAAAACAGATCGATGATCTGGATGACGACGTCATTGAGCTTCATGATAAGTGGGTGCGATGCCGCCGCAAGACTCGCGATGTCAATCTCTCATACACTGAGATCCTGAGCTCTCCGCACAAACCAGATACTTTGTTATCTGGCCTTGATTCGGATCATGAGATCCCTAGTAGCTTCGATCTAGACTCGGATCCTCCTGCCCAACGCTCGTCAAAACACCCAAAATGCAAGCACCTTGGTACCGAACGTACCCGGGTGCGCAAATAATGGTGCTCTTGTCGCGCACCAACCCCATGGTGCGCCAGGATAAGAACATTCATCGCGAAAACGTGCTCCGCATTCTCTCCAAGAACGTACAGAGCCACGATCCTTCCGCGTGGCGCTCGCTCCTAGACCACGACATTTTGTTGTTGCAGGAAGTCAGTGCCCGCACTATCGATATTCCTGGTTGGCAAAGCAGTGGTACTGGCCGTGCGCGCGTGCTAGTCAACACCCTGCGAATGGTGGCCACTCCCAACATCCTCCTGCCACACCTCCTCGATGTGACTTCTGATTACGTTGCCAGCATGCACGTCAAGACAGCCATGGGCGAGCTTTTGGTGGTGTGTGTGTATGGACCCAGCGGCAACTACAAGCGGCAGTTTCAGGTGCTCGCCAGTCTCCGGCACGCACTATCAAAAGTGCACTCTCAAAAACTTCAGTTGGTGATTGGCGGCGATTTCAACTGCGTGCAAAACGACTTTCTAGACGTGCGCGCCAACGAGGCGTTGAACGTGGGACGGCCAATGCTGCCCTACGAGGACTCGACTCGCGACACCCTAGAGGAAATCTTGGTCCTGTGGAACCTCACCGACGTTATGCGCGTGTTGTTTCCTGACGTGCAGCACGGAACAAACAAGTCGCTGGGGCGCTCCCGCCGCTTAGACCGCATCTACATCCCCGCCGAGCTTGAGAAGCAAATCTATCTGTACGACGAACGCCTCGAAGAGCACATCGCTTCCACGCACTGCACGGTGTGCACGACGTTGGTGGTTGACCTAGACTGTCGTATCGAGGTGGGCAAGCCGCGGTTTTGTATATCCAACAAGGTGCTATCCAACCCAACAGCCATGGGTCGCATCTTGGAAGATTTGCCATGTGACTGGGATACTCTAGTGGGCTTGTTAAAAAAGCGTATTCTCAAAGAGCGACATCTGCCCGTTCATGAACCACAAAAGTACCTAGGGAAGAAGCCCCCGCTGGCGCTAAACAAAGTGGCGCTAAACAAAGCGCTTGTGTTCAAACTCCCCACCCAAAAAATCATCTTCTCCGAAATGTCTTTGGGTGACGTCACAGCTAGAGATACAGAAGGAATCTTGGGTGTGGCCACCCAGTTCTGGGGCGCTCTTTTTGCCAGACCTCCAGAAGTTACCAACGGCTACTTGGGTGTGGCCACCCGGCTCTGGGGCAGTCTTTTTCCAGAGGTTACCAACGGCTACTTGCTGAGATGGCCCAAGCGCACCACCAAGCACTTGGACCATCCGTTCACTGCCAACGAGTTGTACTCGTGTCTCCGCGGCTGTACCAATGGTTCTCCTGGTGAAGACGGGCTTACGTATCAATTCTGGTCGCAGTCGTGGCACATCCTCGGCGATCGGCTCACGGCGGTGGCCAACGCACTCATGCAAGGTGTCATCCCCCAGAGAATGACCAAAGTCCTCATCTCGCTCATTCCCAAAAAAGAGAAATCCACGCAGGCCCAGGACTTCCGCCCCATCGCCCTCATAAACACCAGTCTCCGCATCATTTGCCTGGCCATCAACAATCGCCTTCTCGGCATTGCAGACGAGCTCATTGGCGACTACCAGACCGGTTTTCTCCAGCGCCGCCACATTGACGACAACATCGCGCAGTTCCGGTCGTTGGTCGAGATGTGGCGATACGGGGCCATTCGAGTCCAGGGCATGGCGATGATCGACTTCCAAAAAGCGTTCGATTCCGTCAGCCACATGTACATTAAGGATGAGTTGAAGCACGTAGGCATCTCGCCCGGTCTCCGCACCGCCATCATGACGGTGATCCAGAGCCAGTGCGGTCAGATCAACATCAACAACACGTTCGGCGAGGCGTTTCCAATGGACGTCGGCCTCATGCAAGGCAACCCGTTCTCGCCGTTCCTCTTCATCCTAGCCATCGAGCCGTTGCTCTACTCGCTCAACAGGCGCTTGAAAGGTGCACAAATCACACACCAATGCGAGTTCATCGGCGCCTTCAAGCTAAGTGCGTTTGCTGACGACCTCATGGTGTTCTTGGACGGCGACGACGACCACGTCCTCAAGGAAGAACTCGACGCCTTCTGCAGCGCATCAAACACCAAAGTCAACGCCAAGAAATCGCTCTACTACTGCAGCAACGCGCCCGAAAAGGACGCCACACACCCCGTGTTGCACTTTCCCATGCTTGACTACAAGGACGACGTGCACTACCTTGGGTTCAAGACGAGCTTGGACTGGAACCAGCACATCCACAAGCTCCTAGGGGTGATCCACGGGATGAAGCTCATGTCGCCGACCAAACGTGCGTACGGCATCAACACGTTTGTCGTTTCCAAGTTGTACTACCGCGACCTCCACACGCCCATGTCTGCCAACCAGATCGAGCGAATCAAGGACGGCATCGTCAAGATGTTTCTGGAGATCGGCGTGCGCCGCGAAAAGGTGTTTGCGCTTGTGGAGCACGGCGGCTTCGGCGTCGTTGACATCGAGTGGCAGCTTCTCGGTCGCCGTGCACAGTACATCAACAACGTCATCTACTCGGACCAGTGGCAGTACCGGCTCCTCCGGGCAAAGATCCAGTTCATGCTCTGGGACAAAGTGTTGACTATGTCGGAGAAAATGTCTGCGAAGACGCAGCCCATGTGGCATGACTTTCTTGCGGGCGCTTGCTGGCGGCACCACGGCCAATGGCTTTGCCACTGCAACGCGCCGCTCAACAACTACATGACGCTGGCAGAGGCTGCCTACGTCAGGGCGTGGTTCCTGCTCTTCTTCTCCGACAACCACAAACACACGAAAAGCGCTGAAAAACACGCGGTGGATGCTTCCTGCGACAAGCTTGCGCCATGCACCAGCTTTCCACTCGACACCCAAGGTGCATTCTCCTCGGTCAGCAGAGCACGCAAGCTTCGTCACGAAAAGATGTGCATGTCGCGCACGGTGCAGCTGTGGGCCAAAGAGGGTGTGAATCTCCGCAGGTTCTGGCGGAAGATGAAGCTGCAAATCTCCCGCAACCAGCCGTACGACTACATCCACATGTTCCATCTCGGCGGCGACGTCATCACCACACGAGGCGCTACAACGTGCCGCCTATGTCTCCGTGGCGGGGGTCTCCGTCACACATACTACCACTGCCGGCTTACACGAATTGTGTGGCGAGCGTGTGGGTTTCGCAAGCGGCCAACTGACTTGGTGGGCCGCGTATCGCCGTCATTAGACCGCTTCTTCTACCTCATGCGGCGTTTGCTCAAGGGACGCGTGCATGCCGACCACGAAGGTCCATTGGAGCGCTTGACGCCCTACAAGATCACGATGTTGATAGACAAGTATAATAGGGAATACTGCCGCAAATACTAAATAGAAATGAAGAATACATGAGCAGATATCCCTTGGATGAATTTGACATGGCTCCAACAAAGACCACGTTCGCTTTCATCCTGTCAAGAGCACATGTTGTAGTACTGGTGAAGGTGTTGCTGGCACGTAGGCATTAGCGAGGGTTATCTGCAGGTTCGGGTTTCATCTTTGTTTGGATGTGAATGGTCGGGGGAACAATTGAAATTACTGGGACGGAATCGCCTATCGACGTGTTCTACCGGAAGAATCTAACTGACGACATCATACTTAGTTGTGCAACGGGGCATTGTACGCGGCAGAGTAGCCTTGTTGCTACGATCCGCTGAGATCCAGCCCCGGTTGTCTGATTTTCATGAAATGAAGTAAAGAGGCCTTTTGGTTTCGTGTGGTTTAGACTGTATATAGGTAAACTCTTTTGATTCAGCTGGATCGTGTAGTTGGCGGCAGTAAGTGCTGGCCAATCGATGGGCTGGAACTGTTGAGAGGGTGATACCACGTTTCTGTGAAATCGTTCTTCGGAATTTTCTTCTGTTCGACAGTTTGGATGGTCGGAGCATTGAACCGCCGGTTACCTTCAATACGGCATAAGTGGTCGTCAATTTCTTACAAAATCCGAGAAGCGTTTCCTTCTGAAACTCTAAAAATTATTCTCAAAAACTATTCTTCAAAAAGATTCATTCTATCCTTTGGTCTCCCACTTCCCTCCCCACTCCATCTCTGTCTGGCGCTTCGCCGGCCACCAACGTCATTCTGACCACTAGCCTACTCTCCGCACAGACACAAACTCTCCCTCCGTCCCCACCATATCCCCCCGTCCCCGCCGGGCGTGCCACCCTCATATTTATACCTCAGCACTTTTTTTGGTCTTTTGTCGTTTTGCTTTTGCCGTTTACTCTTTGGATATGAAGTGAAGATTAACAAATTGTTTGCAAGAAGAGTATACAGACATCGGGGTATCGAGTGGTATCTTATCTGCGTTCATTAGGCATCTGCAGCGTATTTACTAACGCCTTCTTTTTTTCGTACATTTTCAGCGACATTTCGACCTGATACTCTTTACAGAATGCCGATAGAAAGCTGAAAAGTAAAAGTTTTGATTTTTTGAAGAAAGCGCCAATGTCTTCTACCTCGCTGATTCTCCTGACGTTCGTTCTGAGTAACCTGTAAGGGCTTTTGTAGATCTCTCCATTTTAGCAGTAAAACAACACGAGATTGTGCCGAATGTATATAGCTGATAGATCCGAATTATTACCTCATCATTATATTTGGAGTCGGGGCATTATATTTCAATATTTCCAGTTTCTCTGCAACATCCCGTCGACTCATGCCATGTCCGTCCTTTTTGCTGTTGCAATTCATACTGAAGCATGCCCCAGTGGAACTTCTCGAAGAAACCCCACTGAAAACCTGTAAAATATAAACATTACTTATTTGAACCTTCCATTTTCTGTCATGTTGTTTATTCCTTCGCTACCTGCTTCTGCACTTAGCTGCTTGGGTTCAAACATTGTGATTTTTCTATCACTCACCACCCAGAGCAACAACAAAAAGCCCCAGAGAGCATAAAAGCCAAGGTTTTGGATCCTAAAGCACAAAATCTGCTAACCTTAAGAATTATGCATGCATTTACATTGATTCAGCTTGTGCGACGTTCTCTACGAAAGCCCATCGTTGATTATTGTCTTGATTTCTGATTTAAACGCAAGTCAACATCCACAGAATGAGCAGTATCAAAGAATTATGTTCAGAAACTGCTCCATTCGATTCATTGTATTTATGCAAAGAGATCTGTATATTTTACAAGTTGATATCGCATGCGACCGAAGGAAGAGCGTAGGTGGTTCTTCAGGTTTACTAAAGAACAGGCGTGTGCCCTAGTACGACTGTTCAATAGGTAGCAGCCGGCAGTTGAAAATAGTCCAGAGTCGATCCTTCAAATTTATTAAATGTAATGAACCCTTTTCTACTTGGTAAAATGTCAACCATACTGCCCAAAACGTGTGTTCATGTGTTTGAAATACGAACCACAATGCAAACACCCATGAAAAGAAACAAATACAGTTGCGAATAGTCC